>CAWUFW010000484.1:3445000-3862500 GCA_963921515.1 Calotriton arnoldi | reverse complement strand
AAAATTAGGACATGTTTTAAGTGAGATCTCAAATATCTTCCTGTTATATTTCAACAGGAGCAGCCTGTCAGTTGATGCCTTTGTGTTCTACTGCAGCTTCCCAGAGTGTTCTAAAGAACAACTAGAGTGCTAACAGCCTTACTTATGACAAAAGTATGACACACCTGAAGCCATCTTGATTGGAATAAACTGGTAACACTTAAAACATTTAATTTAAAAAGGAACAAAATGAGGGGGTTCATTTTGCCATAGAAATTATGGTTAGTGCTGCAAAAAGAAAATTTAGTGCATGTTTTAAGTGAGATCTCAAATCCTCTTCTATTTCATTAGAAAATTCTGACATGCAGACTGAAACAATCACTTTCAATCCCAGCAGTAGACTTCCAGTTAACTCCTTGGTGAGCAGTAGCTTTACTACAGTGATCTAATGAACAACTAGAGTGCTAACATTCGGAATTTATGGCAAATGTGTGACACATCTGAATGCCTTCTTGATGGAATCAAAGTAAAAAACTGAAAGCATTTCCTACTGAGGAGACTGCAGTAAAAAGGAAATTAGGAAACTTCATAACAAAGAAGTCTTCCAAGATGGCCACCAGTGAAAAAAGAGCCCAAATGTAGCACAAATATTACCCAGATGTAGCCCACATATAGCTCCAATGACAAAAGTGTGCAAAACACTTTTTATTTTTAGTTTTTTTGCAGTTTTATGTAGTGCAGACTGGTCAGGTATTGGAGCGTTGCATCTTAAAACATGACCCCCTACACTACAAAAACACCACTGCACTACCCTAAACCCTAAAACACTACCCCCAGCATGACCACCTACACTACACAAGCACCACTGCACTATCCTAAACCCTAAAACACTACCCCCAGCATGACCCCCTACACTACACAAACACCACTGCACTACCCTAAACCCTAAAACACTACCCCAACACCTCTGCACTAACCTAAATCCTAAAACACTACCCCCAGCACGACCCCCTACACTACCCAAACACCACTGCACTACCCTAAAAAATGACCCCTACACTACACAAACACCACTGCACTACCCTAAACCCTAAAACACTACCCCCAGCACGACCCCCTACACTACACAAGCACCACTGCACTACCCTAAACCCTAAAACACTACCCCCAGCACGACCCCCTACACTACACAAACACCATTGCACTACCTTAAACCCTAAAACACTACCCCCAGCACGGCCCCCTACACTACCCAAACACCACTGCACTAACCTAAATCCTAAAACACTACCCCCAGCACGACCCCCTACACTACCCAAACACCACTGCACTACCCTAAAACATGACCCCCTACACTACACAAACACCACTGCACTACCCTAAACCCTAAAACACTACCCCCAGCACGACCCCCTACACTACACAAGCACCACTGCACTACCCTAAACCCTAAACACTACCCCCAGCACGACCCCCTACACTGCCCGAACACCACTGCACTGCCCTAAACCCTGAAACACCAGCCCCTGCACGACCCCCTACACTGCCCGAACACCACTGCACTGCCCTAAACCCTGAACCACCAACCCTAGCACGACCCCCTACACTGCCCGAACACCACTGCACTGCCCTAAACCCTGAAACACCACCCCCTTCACGACCCCCTACACTGCCCGAACACCACTGCACTGCCCTAAACCCTGAAACACCACCCCCAGCACGCCCCTACACTGCCCGAACACAACTGCACTGCCCTAAACCCTGAAACACCACCCCTACACTGCCCGAACACTACTGCACTGCCCTAAACCCTGAAACACCATCCCCAGCACGACCCCCTACACTGCACGAACACCACTGCACTGCCCTAAACCCTGAAACACTACCCCCAGCAAGACCCACTGCACTGCCCTAAACCCTGAAACACCACCCCCAGCAAGACCCCCTACACTGCCCGAACACCACTGCACTGCCCTAAACCCTGAAACACCAGCCCCAGCACGACCCCTACACTGCCCGAACACCACTGCACTGCCCTAAACCCTGAAACACCACCCCTGCACTACCCCCTACACTGCACGAACACCACTGCACTGCCCTAAACCCCGAAACACTACCCCCAGCAAGACCCCCTAAACTGCCCGAACACCACTGCACTGCCCTAAACCCTGAAACATCACCCCCAGCAAGACCCCCTACACTGCCCGAACACCACTGCCCTAAACCCTGAAACACCACCCCCAGCAAGACCCCCTACACTGCCCGAACACCACTGCACTGCCCTAAACCCTGAAACACCACTCCCAGCATGACCCCCTACACTGCCCGAACACCACTGCACTGCCCTAAACCCTGAAACACCACCCCCGGCACGACCCCCTACACTGCCCGAACACCACTGCACTGCCCTAAACCATGAAACACCAGCCCCAGCACGACCCCCTACACTGCCCGAACACAACTGCACTGCCCTAAACCCTGAAACACCACCCCCAGCACGACCCCCTACACTGCCCGAACACCACTGCACTGCCCTAAACCCTGAAACACCAGCCCCAGCACGACCGCCTACACTGCCCGAAAACCACTGCACTGCCCTAAACCCTGAAACACCAGACCCAGCACGACCCCCTACACTGCCCGAACACCACTGCACTACCCTAAACCCTCAAACACCAGCACGACCCCCTACACTGCCCGAACACCACTGCACTGCCCTAAACCCTGAAACACCAGCCCCAGCAAGACACCCTACACTGCCCGAACACCACTGCACTGCCCTAAACCCTTGGCCCTAAACCATTTGGTCTGACCACTATTTAATAAAATTTACATGTACTCTTCCGGCTATCGAGAAAATTAGTACGGCTGAAGGCAGTTCTGCTAGAAAATGGAATAATGTCAACAAAAAGGATTTTCTTGACACATTATCCAACACAGTCCCATCCTCTGGCACTGACATTAATGCATCGGAAATGAACGTATCCGAGTGGCTACTTAATGCTAGCAATAAGCATGCACCTTTTAAAAAGTTAAACTGGCTCCGTCGCGCAGACGCACAGCGATGGTTCTCCACTGAACTTAAAATCCAGAAGTTGGCTTTGCGCCAACTTGAGAGGCAGTGGCGACTGAAGTACTCCCCGATAAAAACTCCTCTATATTGCAGCTCGGAAGGAATTTAAGAGGAACATCCTTACGGCCAAAGCCGCCCATTTTTCTGCGCGTATTTTGAAGTCCAATAATAGTTCTAAGGAAATTTTTTCTATTATTAATGAATTAGCCAATCCTGATAGAATTCTTCTGAAGGCTACACCCTCCCAAACACTGTGTAACTCTTTAAATGATTATTTTATTGAAAAAATGATTACTATTAAAGCCAGTATCCCTAAGCATTTTTCCATCCAGAACCCTTCTGTTTTGCATAGTAACAACTGTAGTATTAGCTGCTTCCCCTCTATCAGAATGGAGACTTTCCAAGATCTTCTTGTAAAAGTTAAATCAGGTGCCCCCTCTGACTGCTGCCCACCACATATACTAAAGGACTGCCTTGCAGTCTATCCGGGCCCTGCACTCGCTCTTTTGAACGAGTCACTTTTATCTGGCCAAGTTCCCTTGGCTTTCAAGAAAGCTACAGTGGTACCCCTCCTAAAAAAATCTGGAGCGGATCCCGCGCTCCTGTCTAATTACCGCCCGATCGCTTTGCTTCCATTTTTGGCGAAGATCTTGGAAGCCCATGTAGCTAAATGTTTATCTAACTTTTTGGAGGAATCTAAATACCTGGACCCTTATCAGGCAGGGTTTCGGCCGGCCCACTCTACTGAAACTGTAATCCTCGCTGTCCAAAACCATGCAGCCCGACTGATTTTCCGACAACCTAAATGGCAATCAGCGACTCCCTTGCTGAAGAAACTGCACTGGCTCCCTATCGCCCAGCGCTGTGCCTTTAAAACAGGTTGCCTTATTTTTAAATCCTTGCATGGCAATAGTCCTGTCTTCATCAACAGCCTGATTTCTAAACATACCCCCTTACGTAACCTACGTTCTGCCCACCTCTCACTCCTTATCACTCCGACATTCAAGCGGGTGCGTCAAGGAGGCCGCAGATGTGCGATTCTTGCCCCCAAACTGTGGAATTCTTTTCCGCTGGAAATACGGTCTTGCACAAACCTCCTGCAGTTTAGGAAGTCCCTCAAAACATGGCTTTTTGAACAGGCCTATGACTGATGTTCTATCGGATAGCACTTGGAGCCTTCTATAGCGCCATGAAGCCTCCTGGTGTACGTGCGCTTTATAAATTATTTTTAACATTAACATTAACATTAAACCCTGAAACAGCAGCCCCAGCAAGACCCCCTTCACTGCCCAAACACCACTGCACTGCCCTAAACCCTGAAACACCACCCCTCAGCACGACACCGTACACTGCCCGAACACCACTGCACTGCCCTAAACCCTGAAACACCACCCCAGCACGACCCCCTACACTGCCCGAACACCCCTGCACTGCCCTAAACCCTGAAACACCACCCCCTGCACGACCCCCTTCACTGCCCAAACACCACTGCACTGCCCTAAACCCTGAAACACCACCCCTCAGCACGACACCGTACACTGCCCGAACACCACTGCACTGCCCTAAACCCTGAAACACCACCCCAGCACGACCCCCTACACTGCCCGAACACCCCTGCACTGCCCTAAACCCTGAAACACCACCCCCTGCACGACCTCCTACACTGCCGGAACACCACTGCACTAAACCCTGAAACACCACCCCCAGCACGACCCCCTACACTGCCCGAACACCACTGCACTGCCCTAAACCCTGAAACATCAACCCCAGCAAGACCCCCTACACTGCCTGAACACCACTGCCCTAAACCCTGAAACACCACCCCCTACACTGCACGAACACCACTGCACTGCCCTAAACCCTGAAACACCACCCCCAGCACGACCCCCTACACTGCCCGAACACCACTGCACTGCCCTAAACCCTGAAACACCAGCCCCAGCAAGACCCCTACACTGCCCGAACACCACTGCACTGCCCTAGACTCTGAAACACCAGCCCCAGCAAGACCCCCTACACTGCCCGAACACCACTGCACTGCCCTAAACCCTGAAACACCAGCCCCAGCATGACCCCCTACACTGCCCGAACACCACTGCACTGCCCTAAACCCTGAAACACCAGCCCCAGCACGACCACCTACACTGCCCGAACACCATTGCACTGCCCTAAACCCTGAAACACCAGCCCCAGCACAATCCCCTACACTGCCCGAACACCACTGCACTGCCCTAAACCCTGAAACACCAGCCCCAGCACGACCCCCTACACTGCCCAAACACCACTGTACTGCCCTAAACCCTGAAACACCAGCCCCAGCACGACCCCCTACACTGCCCGAACACCACTGCACTGCCCTAAACCCTGAAACACCACCCCTGCATGACCCCCTACACTGCCCGAACACCACTGCACTGCCCTAAACCCTGAAACACCACCCCCTGCATGACCCCTACACTGCCCGAACACCACTGCACTGCCCTAAACCCTGAAACACCACCCCCTGCACCGCCCCCTACACTGCCCGAACACCACTGCACTGCCCTAAACCCTGAAACACCACCCCCTGCACCGCCCCCTACACTGCCTGAACACCACTGCACTGCCTTAAACCCTGAAACACCACCCCCAGCATGACCCCCTTTACTGCTCGAACACCACTGCACTGCCCCAAACCCTGAAACACCACCCCCAGCACGACCCCCTACACTGCCCGAACACCACTCCCCTAAACCCTGAAACACCACCCCCTGCACAACCCCCTACACTGCCCGAACACCACTGCACTGCCCTAAACACTGAAACACCACCCCCTACACTGCCCGAACACCACTGCACTGCCCTAAACCCTGAAACACCACCCCAGCACGACCCCCTACACTGCCCAAACACCACTGCACTGCCCTAAACCCTAAAACACCACCCCCAGCATTACCCCTACACTGCCCAAATACCACTGCACTGCCCTAAACCCTAGAACACTACCCCCAGCATGACCCCCTACACTACCCGAACACCACTGCACTACCCTAAACCCTAAAAACCTACCCCCAGTACAACCCCCTACACGACTGCACTGCCCTAAACCCTCAAACACTCCCCCAGCACGACCCCCTACACTACCCGAACACCACTGCACTGCCATAAACCCTAAAACACTCCCCCAGCACAACCCCCTACACTACCCGAACACGACTGCACTGCCCTAAACCCTCAAACACTCCCCCAGCACGACCCCCTACACTACCCGAACACCACTGCACTGCCCTAAACCCTAAAACACTCCCCCAGCACGACCCCCTACACTACCCGAACACCACTGCACTGCCCTAAACCCTAAAACACTCCCCCAGCACGACCCCCTACACTACCCAAACACCACTGCACTGCCCTAAACCCTAAAACACTACCCCCGCATGACCCCTACACTACCCAAACACCAATGCACTACCCTAATCCCTAAAACACTACCCCCCGCATGACCCCTACACTACCCTAAACCCTAAAACACTACCCCCGCACGACTCCCTATACTACCCAAAGACCACTGCACTACCCTAAACCCTAAAACACGACCTCCTACACTACACAAACACCACTGCACTACCCTAAACCCTAAAACACTACCCCCTACACTACACAAACACCACTGCACTACCCTAAACCCTAAAAAACTACCCCCAGCACGAACCACTACACTACCCAAACACCACTGCACTACCCTAAACCCTAAAAATACCCCCAGCAGTACCCCTACACTACCCAAACACCACTGCACTACCCTAAACCCTAAAACACTACCACCAGCAGTATCCCCTACACTACCCAAACACCACTGCACTACCCTAAATCACTACCCCCAGCACGAACCCCTACACTACCCAAACACCACTGCACTACCCTAAACCCTAAAACACTACCCCCAGCACGACCCCCTACACTACCCAAACACCACTGCACTACCCTAAACCCTAAAACACTCCCCCCAGCACGACTCCCTACACTACCCAAACACCACTGCACTACCCTAAACCCACCCCCAGCAAGACCCCCTACACTACACAAACACCACTGCACTACCCTAAACCCTAAAACACTACCTCCAGCACGACCCTCTTCACTACCTAAACACAACTGCACAATTTGTTACAGGCGTTGCAACGCCGGCCTGGGGTGCTTACTGGAAGTACCTAGTGGGCTAGTTGGGCTCCAGGGACCCTCAGGATTCAAGGTTACCTAATCCCCCAACTTAAAACGCACCACAGGGCGCGTTTGCACAGTGGTGAAGGGAGGGGGCGGGGCCTCAGGTGACATGTGCGCAAACACGCCCTGTGGTGCGTTTAAGTTGGGGAATTAATTCCCTTTGAATCCTGAGGGACCCTGGGGGCCAACTAGCCCACCAGGTACCTTCAGTAAGCACAACAGAGTTGCGTTGCAGAGAGGTGAAAAAAGGTGCGTGGCCTCGGAACGCCTCTCTGCAACTCAGCTCTGTGGTCCTAAGTGTAGGTACCTGGGGGCTAGTTGGGCCCCAGGGACCCTCAGAATTCAAGGGGACTTAATCCCGCAACTTAAAACGCGCCACGGGGTGCGTTTGCACACATGTCACCTCAGGCCCCCCCTCCCTTCACCACTGTGCAAACGCGCCCTGTAGCGCATTTTAAGAGGTAGTTTTAATCCCCCTGCCCTATTATGTACTAGGGACTTGCAGAGGAGGTCATGCTAATCACAGGGGTACCCCAACGCATAGTGTTCCCTAGTGTATGTAGGTGTTTTCACTGTATTCGAAGTGTCTTTTAGCATAGCACTGGCTCTGGTTAGTCAGAGTCAGTTACCACCAGTACCCGTCTGAAAAAGTTGTGGGCACAGGATGATTTTGCAACAACGCCTCTTTCTGCTCCTCTGTTGGTTCTTTCTGCACATCTTTTGCTTCTTTCTGTGCGTTTTTCTTCTTTCTTCACATAACCTACCTCTGTAGGCATAGTTAGAAACTAGCATTTAAAAAAACCTTTGAAATTCACTTAAAAATCATAGGTTTCAGGCACGTTATAGTTAGAAATTAGCATTTAAAAACCTTTGAAATTCACTGAAAAAACCATAGGTTTCAGACACGTTATAGTTAGAAATTAGCATTTAAAAACCTTTGAAATTCACTGAAAAAACCATAGGTTTTAGGGACAGTTATAGTTAGTTGGACATTTCACTCGTACAAAACCATAGAAATTCCCCGTTATAGTTAGTTCAGCTAACTATAACTCGCGCCCCGCAATGCACTGCTGATGACGTCACATATTACATCACTCATGACATTGTCAGTGACATCACTCATGACATCACTGATGACATCTCAAATGACATCACTGATGACATCATCCAGTGACTGTGTGTTTCTGTAAAGTTTAAATATGTTTAATATATATAGGGAAAGGCGTATTGAAGAATGAGTGGGTGTATAAGTGTCTGAATGGATGATTTAGTACGTGAGTGACTGACTCTACAAGTGAGTGATTAAACGTATCTTACTGAATGCATGGGTTAGTGACTAAACTGTGTGAATGTCTGTATCCGTCTGTTTGTTGGTGTGTAAGTGGATGCATGGATTTGCGAATAGCTACATGAGTGTCTATATGGGTTATTGATTGGTTCTCTGAGTATCTGTATGGCTGCCTGAGTGTTTGTGTGGGTGGGGTGTGTGTGACTCTGTACATAGATGTGTGTGTGGGTGATTCACTGGGTGCATGATTTCAAGAGTGCATCTGTGATGGACTGCTTGGGTGGGTGTGTGTATGGGTGTGTTAGTGAGTGAATGTATATCTCAGTGGTACATGTGCGAGTAACTACATATGTAAAAGGCAGTATATATGTGTGTTAGAGTATTTAAATGGCTATAAGTGAGAGTGTGTGATAGTGCGTGTGTGCTTGTATCAGTTATTGTATAAGAGCGTAAGAATGTGCTAGTATTTGTATGAGTAAGTGAGCTGGTGTGTGTATAACTGTATAGGTGAGTAAATGGGTGTGTGATTAATTTTTGCATGACTGACCAGGTGTGTGAGTACCTCTATGGATGAGTGGCGGTGTGTGAGTGTTTATATAGGTGTATGAGTGCATATGATAGTCCTGTACTGAGTGACTGTAAGTATGAGTGACTGTACGGGTGAGTGAGTGGATGTGTGTGTAGACCTAAGAATCAGTGAGTGGGTATGTAGTTTTTGGTGTTGGAGTGTCTATGGTTTTGAGAATGGCAGTCTGTAATTTAGAGTGGGTGTATCAAAAGTTATATTAGGGTGTGAGAAGATGCATGAAATTATCACATGGATGATGTCATCAGTGATGTCATCAGTGATGTCATTTGAGATGTCATCAGTGATGTCACTGACCATGTCATGAGTGATGTAATATGTGACGTCATCAGCAGTGCATTATGGGCGCGGAGTTATAGTTAGCTGAACTAACTATAACGGGGAATTTCTATGGTTTTGTACGAGTGAAATGTCCAACTATAACTGTCCCTAAAACCTATGGTTTTTTCAGTGAATTTCAAAGGTTTTTTAAATGCTAATTTCCAACTATAACGTGTCTGAAACCTATGGTTTTTCAGTGAATTTCAAAGGTTTTTTAAATGCTAATTTCTAACTATAACGTGCCTGAAACCTATGATTTTTTAAGTGAATTTCAAAGGTTTTTTAAATGCTAGTTTCTAACTATGCCTACAGAGGTAGGACATGTGAAGAAAGAAGAAAAAAAGCACAGAAAGAAGCAAAAGATGTGCAGAAAGAACCAACAGAGGAGCAGAAAGAGGCCTTGTTGCAAAATCATCCTGTGCCCACAACTTTTTCAGACGGGTACTGGTGGTAACTGACTGACTAACCAGAGCCAGCGCTATGCTAAAAGACACTTAGAATACAGTGAAAACACCTACATACACTAGGGAACACTATGCGTTGGGGTACCCCTGTGATTAGCATGACCTCCTCTGCAAGTCCCTAGTACATAATAGGGCAGGGGGATTAAAACTACCTCTTAAAACGCGCTACAGGGCGCGTTTGCACAGTGGTGAAGGGAGGGGGGCCTGAGGTGACGTGTGCAAACGCGCCCCGTGGCGCGTTTTAAGTTGCGGGATTAAGTCCCCTTGAATCCTGAGGGTCCCTGGGGCCCAACTAGCCCCCAGGTACCTACAGTTAGGACCACAGAGCTGAGTTGCAGAGAGGCGTTCCGAGGCCACACACCTTTTTCACCTCTCTGCAACGCAACTCTGTTGTGCTTACTGAAGGTACCTGGTGGGCTAGTTGGCCCCCAGGGTCCCTCAGGATTCAAAGGGAATTAATTCCCCAACTTAAAACGCACCACAGGGCGTGTTTGCGCACATGTCACCTGAGGCCCCGCCCCCTCCCTTCACCACTGTGCAAACGCGCCCCGTGGAGCGTTTTAAGTTGGGGGATTAGGTCACCTTGAATCCTGAGGGTCCCTGGGGCCCAACTAGCCCACCAGGTACTTCCAGTAAGCACCACAGGCCTGCGTTGCAACGCCTGTAACAAATTGTGCAGTTGTGTTTAGGTAGTGAAGAGGGTCGTGCTGGGGGTAGTGTTTTAGGGTTTAGGGTAGTGCAGTGGTGTTTGTGTAGTGTAGGGGGTCATGCTAGGGGTAGATTTAGGGTTTAGGGTAGTGCAGTGGTGTTTGGGTAGTGTAGGGAGTCGTGCTGGGGGGAGTGTTTTAGGGTTTAGGGTAGTGCAGTGGTGTTTGGGTAGTGTAGGGGGTCGTGCTGGGGGTAGTGTTTTAGGGTTTAGGGTAGTGCAGTGGTGTTTGGGTAGTGTAGGGGGTCGTGCTGGGGTAGTGATTTAGGGTAGTGCAGTGGTGTTTGGGTAGTGTAGGAGGTACTGCTGGGGGTAGTGTTTTAGGGTTTAGGGTAGTGCAATGGCGTTTGGGTAGTGTAGGGGGTACTGCTGGGGGTAGTGTTTTAGGGTTTAGGGTAGTGCAGTGGTGTTTGGGTAGTGTAGGGGTTACTGCTGGGGGTAGGTTACTGCTGGGGGTAGTGTTTTAGGGTTTAGGGTAGTGCAGTGGTGTTTGGGTAGTGTAGGGGTTCGTGCTGGGGGTAGTTTTTTAGGGTTTAGGGTAGTGCAGTGGTGTTTGTGTAGTGTAGGAGGTCGTGGTTTAGGGTAGTGCAGTGGTCTTTGGGAAGTGTAGGGAGTCGTGCAGGGGGTAGTGTTTTAGGGTTTAGGGTAGTGCAGTGGTCTTTGGGCAGTGTAGGGGGTCGTGCGGGGTAGTGTTTTAGGGATTAGGGTAGTGCATTGGTGTTTGGGTAGTGTAGGGGTCATGCGGGGTAGTGTTTTAGGGTTTAGGGCAGTGCAGTGGTGTTTGGGTAGTGTAGGGGGTCGTGCTGGGGGAGTGTTTTAGGGTTTAGGGCAGTGCAGTGGTGTTCGGGTAGTGTAGGGGGTCGTGCTGGGGGGAGTGTTTGAGGGTTTAGGGCAGTGCAGTCGTGTTCGGGTAGTGTAGGGGGGCGTGCTGGGGGAGTATTTTAGGGTAGTGCAGTGGTGTTCGGGCAGTGTAGGGGGTCGTGCTGGGGGTGGTGTTTCAGGGTTTTGGGCAGTGGTGTTCGGGCAGTGTAGGGGGTCGTGCTGGGGTGGTGTTTCAGGGTTTGGGGCAGTGCAGTGGTGTTCGAGCAGTAAAGGGGGTCGTGCTGGGGGTGGTGTTTCAGGGTTTAGGGCAGTGCAGTGGTGTTCGGGCAGTGTAGGGGCGGTGCAGGGGGTGGTGTTTCAGGGTTTAGGGCAGTGCAGTGGTGTTCGGGCAGTGTAGGGGGTGGTGCAGGGGGTGGTGTTTCAGGGTTTAGGGCAGTGCAGTGGTGTTTGGGCAGTGTAGGGGTCCTGCAGGGGGTGGTGTTTCAGGGTTTAGGGCAGTGCAGTGGTGTTCGGGCAGTGTAGGGGTCAGTGCTGGGGCTGGTGTTTCAGGGTTTAGGGCAGTACAGTGGTGTTCAGGCAGTGTAGGGGGTCGTGCTGGGGCTGGTGTTTCAGGGTTTAGGGCAGTGCAGTGGTGTTCGGGCAGTGTAGGGGGTCATGCTGGGGATGGTGTTTCAGGGTTTAGGGCAGTGCAGTGGTGTTCGGGTAGTGTAGGGGTCTTGCTGGGGCAGGTGTTTCAGAGTCTAGGGCAGTGCAGTGGTGTTCGGGCAGTGTAGGGGGTCTTGCTGGGGCTGGTGTTTCAGGGTTTAGGGCAGTGCAGTGGTGTTTGGGCAGTGTAGGAGGTCGTGCTGGGGGTGGTGTTTCAGGGTTTAGGGCAGTGCAGTGGTGTTCGGGCAGTGTAGGGGGTCGTGCTGGGGCTAGTGTTTCAGGGTTTAGGGCAGAGCAATGGTGTTCAGGCAGTGTAGGGGGTCGTGCAGGGGGTGGTGTTACTGGGTTTAGGGCAGTGCAGTGGTGTTCGGCCAGTGTAGGTGGTCTTGCTGGGGGTGGTGTTTCAGGGTTTAGGGCAGTGCAGTGGTGTTCGGCCAGTGTAGGTGGTCTTGCTGGGGGTGGTGTTTCAGGGTTTAGTGCAGTGGTGTTCGGGCAGTGTAGGGGGTCTTGCTGGGGCTGGTGTTTCAGGGTTTAGGGCAGTGCAGTGGTGTTTGGGCAGTGTAGGGGGTCGTGCTGGGGCTGGTGTTTCAGGGTTTAGGGCAGTGCAGTGGTTTTCGGGCAGTGTAGGCGGTCGTGCTGGGGCTGTTGTTTCAGGGTTTAGGGCAGTGCACTGGTGTTCGGGCAGTGTAGGGGGTCGTGCTGGGGGTGGTGTTTCAGGGTTTAGGGCAGTGCAGTGGTGTTCCGGCAGTGAAGGGGGCCGTGCAGGGGGTGGTGTTTCAGGGTTTAGGGCAGTGCAGTGGTGTTTGGGCAGTGTAGGGGGTCGTGCTGGGGGTGGTGTTTCAGGGTTTAGGGCAGTGCAGTGGTGTTTGGGCAGTGTAGGGGTCGTGCAGAGGGTGGCGTTTCAGGGTTTAGGGCAGTGCAGTGGTGTTTGGGCAGTGTGGGGGTCGTGCAGGGGGTGGTGTTACTGGGTTTAGGGCAGTGCAGTGGTGTTCGGCCAGTGTAGGTGGTCTTGCTGGGGGTGGTGTTTCAGGGTTTAGGGCAGTGCAGTGGTGTTCGGCCAGTGTAGGTGGTCTTGCTGGGGGTGGTGTTTCAGGGTTTAGTGCAGTGGTGTTCGGGCAGTGTAGGGGGTCTTGCTGGGGCTGGTGTTTCAGGGTTTAGGGCAGTGCAGTGGTGTTTGGGCAGTGTAGGGGGTCGTGCTGGGGCTGGTGTTTCAGGGTTTAGGCCAGTGCAGTGGTTTTCGGGCAGTGTAGGTGGTCGTGCTGGGGCTGTTGTTTCAGGGTTTAGGGCAGTGCAGTGGTGTTCGGGCAGTGTAGGGGGTCGTGCTGGGGTGGTGTTTCAGGGTTTAGGGCAGTGCAGTGGTGTTCGGGCAGTGTAGGGGGTCGTGCTGGGGCTGGTGTTTCAGGGTTTAGAGCAGTGCAGTGGTGTTCGGGCAGTGTAGGGGTTCGTGCTGGGGCTGGTGTTTCAGGGTTTTGGGCAGAGCAGTGGTGTTCAGGTAGTGTAGGGGGTCGTGCTGGGGGTGGTGTTTCAGGGTTTAGGGCAGTGCAGTGGTGTTCGGGCAGTGTAGGGGGTCTTGCTGGGGGTGGTGTTTCAGGGTTTAGGGCAGTGGTGTTCGGGCAGTGTAGGGGGTCTTGCTGGGGGTAATGTTTCAGGGTTTAGGGCAGTGCAGTGGTGTTCGGGCAGTGTAGGGGGTCTTGCTGGGGGTAGTGTTTCAGGGTTTAGTGCAGTGGTGTTCGGGCAGTGTAGGGGTCGTGCTGGGGGTGGTGTTTCAGGGTTTAGGGCAGTGCAGTAGTGTTCGGGCAGTGTAGGGGTCGTGCAGGGGGTGGTGTTTCAGGGTTTAGGGCAGTGCAGTGGTGTTTGGGCAGTGTAGGGGGTCGTGCTGGGGGTGGTGTTTCAGGGTTTAGGGCAGTGCAGTGGTGTTCGGGTAGTGTAGGGGGTCGTGCAGGGGGTGGTGTTTCAGGGTTTAGGGCAGTGCAGTGGTGTTCGGGCAGTGTAGGGGGTCGTGCTGGGGCTGATGTTTCAGAGTTTAGGGCAGTGCAGTGGTGTTCGGGCAGTGTAGGGGGTCTTGCTGGGGGTGATGTTTCAGGGTTTAGGGCAGTGCAGTGGTGTTCGGGCAGTGTAGGGGGTCGTGCCGGGGGTGGTGTTTCAGGGTTTAGGGCAGTGGTGTTCGGGCAGTGTAGGGGGTCTTGCTGGGGGTGATGTTTCAGGGTTTAGGGCAGTGCAGTGGTGTTCGGGCAGTGTAGGGGGTCTTGCTGGGGGTGGTGTTTCAGGGTTTAGGGCAGTGCAGTGGTGTTCGGGCAGTGTAGGGGGTCGTGCTGGGGGTGGTGTTTCAGGGTTTAGGGCAGTGCAGTGGTGTTCGGGCAGTGTAGGGGGTCGTGAAAGGGGTGGTGTTTCAGGGTTTAGGGCAGTGCAGTGGTGTTCGGGCAGTGTAGGGGGTCGTGCTGGGGGTAGTGTTTTAGGGTTTAGGGCAGTGCAGTGGTGTTCGGGCAGTGTATGGGGTCGTGCTGGGGGTAGTGTTTTAGGGTTTAGGGTAGTGCAGTGGTGTTTGTGTAGTGTAGGGGGTCATGTTTTAGGGTAGTGCAGTGGTGTTTGGGTAGTGTAGGGGGTCGTGCTGTGGGTAGTGTTTTAGGATTTAGGTTAGTGCAGTGGTGTTTGGGTAGTGTAGGGGGTCGTGCTGGAGGTAGTGTTTTAGGATTTAGGTTAGTGCAGTGGTGTTTGGGTAGTGTAGGGGGTCGTGCTGGGGGTAGTGTTTTAGGGTTTAGGGTAGTGCAGTGGTGTTTGTGTAGTGTAGGGGGTCATGCTGGGGGTAGTGTTTTAGGGTTTAGGGTAGTGCAGTGGTGTTTTTGTAGTGTAAGGGGTCATGTTTTAAGATGCAACGCTCCAATACCTGACCAGTCTGCACTACATAAAACTGCAAAAAACAAAAATAAAAAGTGTTTTGCACACTTTTGTCATTGGGCTATATGTGGGCTACATCTGGGTAATATGTGTGCTACATTTGGGCTCTTTTTTCACTGGTGGCCATCTTGGAAGACTTCTTTGTTATGAAGTTTCCTAATTTCCTCATTTACTGCAGTCTCCTTAGTAGGAAATGCTTTCAGTTTTTTACTTTGATTCCATCAAGAAGGCATTCAGATGTGTCTCACATTTGCCATAAATTCTGAATGTTAGCACTCTAGTTGCTCATTAGATCACTGTAGTAAAGCTACTGCTCACCAGGGAGTTAACTGGAAGTCTGCTGCTGGTATTGAAAGTGATTGTTTCAGTCTGCATGTCAGAATTTTCTAATGAAATAGAAGAGGATTTGAGATCACACTTGAAACATGTCCTAATTTTTCTTTCTACAGCACTAACCATAATTTCTATGACAAAATGAACCCCATCATTTTGTTCCTTTTTAAATTAAATGTTTTAAGTGTTACCAGTTTATTCCAATCAAAATGGCTTCAGGTGTGCCATACTTTTGTCATACGTAAGGCTGTTAGCACTCTAGTTGTTCTTTAGAACACTCTGGGAAGCTGCAGTAGAACACAAAGGAATCAACTGACAGTCTCTGCCCTTGTTGGATGTACATGTTTTACTGAGAATGTCAGACTTCATTCTCACATGACTGAGAAGATAATGTGAATTTACAGAAAATATGCTCTCATTTTAGCTTCTGGAGCACCTTCCAAAACTCTATGGGACAAGCATGTGAAAATAGTTTTCTCTCAAACATGATTCATGATATCCCAGCAGAAGGTTTTTCACAGGGTAAAATCACCTTAGAACACACCACAATTCCTGAAATTAGTATGGTACCATCAACAAATGAATTCTAATGTAACTAAAGTCTGTTATCACCCTTTATAGTTCTCCTTTTGGTAACCCTCAAAATCTTTGATTCACTACAATGCATTTCAATGGGGTACTATCATGTATATTGGTCTCAAGATGGCTGCCAGGAATTCCAGGATGAAGTGCTGACAGCCAATCAGATCTCACAATGACATGTGTGGTTAGGCTCCGCCCAGATATATATGTGATTTTACTTTTGATTTTCTCAGGAACTACTGAACGGATTTACACCATTTAAGCAAAAGGCACGACACTGAACCAAGGGCTACCTCTTTGCCAAATTTGGTGTAATTCCGTTCAGCAGTTCGGGCTGTAGCTGCGACTAAAGGTTCCTATGGAAAAATGAATGGGGAAAACACGTTTTGGGACCCCCCTTTTTCTCGGCCCCGCTTGACGAATCACCCCGAGACTTTCAGGATAGGAGCGGACCGGGAGCGCCCCAACAAGTTGGAAACTTTCGCGAAGATTCGTCAACCGGCGCCAACGTTATTTCAAATAGAATGTTGCGGATTTCCTATGGAAAATAGGTCCTAACTATAACTATCTACTGGCGACCGCCAGTAGATAATATACATATGTATATATACATATGTATACATATATATATTCCCGTAAGGAATCCGGCCACGTCCACCAAACGGGGCTGGTGTGGTTTCACGGGTACGGGTCCCGTGTAATACTTTCAGCATACACGCCTCCCAAATATCCAAAGGACAGCGCAGGACCGCACGCAGTGTTCTTCAATCAACAAAGTTGTGATGAAGACCTTCTCAGGTCGAATTGCGTTGCCGCAATAAACGTTGTTGATTGAACACTGCTTGCGGTCCTGCGCTGTCCTTTGGATATTTGGGAGTCATGTCTGCTGAAAGTATTATATATATATATATATATATATATATATATATATATATATATATATCTCATTTACACTTCTTGAAGAAGCAACAGTCATGATTTCTCAAGGGCTGTTAAGCACAGAGAAAATTAGATGCATACCCCCAAGAGGACAGGTAATATCTAACCCTCAGACAGATGCAAAAAGCATTGTAGGAGAATAAAAAGAAGAGCTTTCTATAAAGCCTAAAAACTCCTACCATGAAATGCCTGACCGAAAACAGCCTTAACTGTTTCAAACCCTGCCTATCAGGCAGCTTAAGATACAGAGTTCAATTTTGGAACATGGTGGTGTGAACAAAGGAATTACCTATATCCTCCCACAAAGGAGGAGGCCACTAACTTGTGCATTCCACAAAATACACTATAAACTCTGAATTTACCAGCACAACTCTTCAAACATTTAGGCACTTATAATAAATACGTAGTCCGCTCAAGAAGAGAAAACAAACTGCACTGATTACCCTAGCTCAGAAAAACCGAAGGGGCATGTAAATGTAACAGAACCCCCAAAAAAGGGTATCACAAGAGGAAAAGAACGGCTATTAGATCACAACAATAGCCCTTAAAAGAGCATATAACGAAGTCCAAGAAGGGCTAAGCTGTATAGCCGAGTGATGCCCACACAAGACAGGGTACTCAGAGAAAACTATTTAATAGTAAACAAATAGACCACGTAAGTAGTACACCTAAAAAGCTATACTATAGCAAACCAATACTCCACGTACAGTAAGACGTATACTCCCAAAAAAAGGGCATGAACTCTTGAGACGAAGCTCCTTATCAGAGTAAAATAAAAGAACAAACCAACTACACAGCTGCAAAGACAATCCGGAGATTAAAATAGTCAAACACTCTCACAGTAAGAAAGATGTAGTGCTTAATACTTCAACACCACAAAGTGCAACAAAAGCAGAGGCATGATTTAAATCCTCAAACCTAAAGATCCACAATCGTGGCTATAAAAAAGATAAGCAAAAGACCTGATAAGGCCAAACTACTAGTGACCAGCCATGAGGCGTATCGCTGAATCTGCATGGCTGTCAAATAAAGAAACACCCTCAAAGGTCATATCTTTCAAACTCTCCCGAACATTATCGGGGAATTTCGACTCATGCAACCAAGCGTTTCTCCGAAGAGCAACAGACCGAGCCACAGCTCTGCCAATAGAATCGGTGGTGTCCATTGCAGACTTAATATTAAACTTTGCCATCTCACGGCCATCTTGCGCAAGCTGAAAGAGTCAGCCCTGACCCCTCCAGGAAGGGAAGGAAGCAGATGGGTGACAGAGTCCCATAAAGCATATCAAGCCCTGCCTAAGACACAAGAAGTGTTTAACGACCTCAAGGCCGAACTAGCCGAAGCAAAGATATTCTGGCCACACAGATCCAACCACCTAGATTCTCTACCTGTTGGAAGTAAAGGAGAAACATCTGGATTTGACGAAGTCGGAGCAGCTTGCACGACGAATCCTTTGCCAGTAGGGTGTCGAGAAAGACAGACAGGGTCGTCCGGAGCAGGACGATGGCGATGGGAAATGGCACGATCAACAGAGACTCGGGTCACTGGCCTCGCCCAAGTTCCCAGGAGAATATTATACAAAGACTCTACATAGGGCAGTAAGGGTTCAACACCTGTCACACCCTGGTGAAGCAGATCCAACAAGGTATCAGATGACAAAGTCACAGAAGAAAGCTGCAATTTCAAGACATCAGCAGCTCTTTTTATAACTTCAGCAATAGCTGCACAAGCCTTCATCGCCATTCGTGGCGAAGAAAGCAGATCAGAAATAGGAGAGGGTTGTAGACTACTATCCTCACCCAATGCAACCCAAGAACCTCCCACAAGAGGCTGAACAAGACCAACCAAGCGGTCAATGTCACTGGGGTCACCTGAGCCACCTTGCAATTCTGGAGAAACAGCAACAAAGCCAGCTTTGTCCCCGGAATGCAAAGGAGAAGACACGGGAACCGCAGTGACTATGAGCGATGTCTCCGGCGCCGATCGACATCGGGGCGTCATCACATCATCATAAACCATGAGCGGCGCCTCTGCCGTTGACCGGCGTCGTACTCTATTTGAGAAAAGCGCCCGCCTAGAAGACTAAACTCATATGGTCTGGGAGTAAGGGAGAAATAAACCAAAAATGATAGACAACCTCCCACTTGACCTTAATTGCTTTAATACTCGCTAGTATATAGCATAGGAACGGGTCATTGACTCATGATTTCTCCACACAAGAGTCTAAATTTCATAAAAAAACTTTTTAAAATTATTTATTTCATTATTCACTTATATAAAAAGGAAATCAAATAATCTTAATTTACATTATCATATTTTCTTTAAACAGTGTTGTTTCTTGGCTATATGTCAACAAGTTTCAATAGTACATTTTCTTGTAATGATCACAATCTGTGCAAAGAAAAAACTCATGATCTGTACACAAATTCTTTAAGTCTT
The DNA here is from genome assembly GCA_963921515.1 of Calotriton arnoldi. NCBI lineage: Eukaryota > Metazoa > Chordata > Amphibia > Caudata > Salamandridae > Calotriton > Calotriton arnoldi. The sequence continues at coordinate 3,843,225 of CAWUFW010000484.1, read as the reverse complement.
TTCTCTCGGGAAACTAACACCAATTTTGCTAAATTGCAAGAAAATGTACTATTGAAACTTGTTGACATACAACGCCGTCCCCCGGTCAGGGCCGGACTGGCCGTAGCGGGCACCGGGCGTTTCCCCGGTAGGCCGCCAGGGTGGGGGCCGTTTTTGTTACAGGGCCGTTTTTGCAGCATAGCTGCAATATCGCCCCCTGTAACAAAAACGACCGAAAACAGCTCGGCCACAACCCCAACCCCCCGGGGGTGCCGACCGAGCACTTTGCCAGGGCCGGTTTTAGTTCCCAGTCCGGCCCTGCCCCCGGTGCACAGAGGTACTGCAAACTGACTGGCACCTGAGGAGAATTCAAAAGTTAAGGAATCTGCGGCTAGATGTCTTAGTGGGTGGAATGTTCGAATAGCAGTATAGCCCTTCTACCTCAGGTTATACTAGTTGTTAAAGGCCCTTACCCATGTAACAGGCCCTCGCATAACTCAGGGCCTTTGTCAACCAGTATAGCCCTCGGAAGCGGATACAATAATATAATGGAGTTAGCATACATTTAGCATAATCTATCAGATTACATTTCGTGAGGTGAGTTGGAAAGACTGGAGACCACCTTGGTTGGTAAGAGAGAAGTTATGTTAATCTTTTGCCAGGAAAAAAGACCTGCCAGGTGTTTAAAGACTAGCTATTAAAATCATAGGTACCAAGACATGAAAAAGCCCAGCCTAGCAAAAACTCTGTTTGTTGAGTACTCTGTGAGGCTTCCACCTAGCAAAGGATCTTCCAACATCTGGGTGTGCACTGTTGTTAGAGAGGCACAACATTCTGCTTAATTTGCACTGGTCTGTCTCTCTACCCACAGGGTGCAGTCTCAACTTCAATTCCTAGCTTATAATTTTATTGGAACCTTCATTATGAAATGAACAACTCTGGATGTGTTAACAAGAGCAGAGCTCTGAGTGACCTTCGGTTTTATGAAGATCACCAATTTTAGGAAAGGGGGTCTGACTAATAACTACAGTGCTTTTATTGACTCCAGGTATCCAGGCAGAGCTCAGATTGAATACATATGAGGCAAATCATGAACTGAGCTCTGTGTAAAGTCTGTTTGATTGAGGTAATCAGAGTGAATCTGTCTTTGATAGAGATCTCAGAGTATGCCTTGGTTTTCCCAAGTCCAGAGATGTTGGTGATTCTGGGGACATTTAAGATAAAAGTTGTAGTATTTAGGCAAAAACACCCCGATAGATCACATGTTCAGGTGAAGAAATTATCCTTTATATATGAGCATAATGGATAAAACTAGAATGCAGCATCTAAAACAACTTTAATATTTTAAAACTACTTCATAGAAACCTCAATTATTACTCTGTACATCCTTGGGGGGAAAAACAGTGTCCTGCTGAGATTTGTGGCAAAGCATTCACCATAATTGTAAACAAGCATTGGCAAAGTCAATCGGTCTGGCGCTGGCTGACAACCTTGGGGTTTTGTCAATGCTCGTTTTGTTGTGCCAAGGTATTGTTTTTTAACTAAAACACTGTTGTGGGAGCAGCCAGACCCTTGCCTATATATATATAAAAAATAAAATAAACGATAAACAACAAAATGCTTTTTTGGCTTTAAAGCGCACATTGGGATAGTAGTCACTGACACTGAAGGGAACTACATTGTGCCATCATTCACAGTGAAGTTAGCCTAACCAATGGATGACATGTCCTGACCCATTGCCCCAGCTTGTATGCTGTAGTGGGCAGATGTAGGAAACCCCTCCCTCTATATAGTACACCACAATGGGATACACTGTGCAGAGAGGTAAGAGAGACACTTGTTGGTTTACAGAGGCAAAAGTACATAATACTAACGCTCTATTTTGTGGTAGTGTGAGCGAGTAGTTAGGCTTAACAAAGGGTAGTGCTAAGCATTTGTTGTACTCACAAAGACAATAATGGAACACACACACAAGAATGAAGTCGAGACCAATTTATAGAAAAATAGCAAATCTTTTTATATATGTTGAACCAAGAACTTCAGTTACAGTTAAGCATGTAATACGTTTTAGCAATAAGCAAGGTAAGTACAAGCAATATTCAGTTGTGTGCAATTACGCACAATGTTATCCTATGGAGACAACATAGAATGCAATAAATCATAGTGCAGTAGGACTTACGGGTTCACCTTCTAGAATTTGAGTGTTAGGGAGCCAGGGCCCAAAGTTCTACCAGCAGATTCTCTGGAGCTTCCCGGATTCAGCCGGAAGCAGGGTGCTGGGAGAGTAAGTAGCTGGAGCACTACGAAGTGGGGGCCACCCAAAAACAGACTGCCCTCAGACTTGCTTACAAGTCCCCCTGTGCACTCAAAAGAGTGCAGAGGTCACAAGGGTCTGGGGACCACAGGAGCACAAAGGTTTCAAAGATTCCCAGGCCGGTGGGGCAAACAGGTGATCCAAGCTCTGGTGCACAAAGTGCAAAGTGCGGTCAGGTGGCAAACACCTCAGAGGGGCTGGTGCAGGATGGTTGGGCCACCCAGCGAGTGGGTCTCCGGCCTGCTGACATCCCTCGATGGGTGCTTGGTCCTCTGGCAGTTGGAGTCCGGCTTGGACACTTGTAATCGGTATTAGGTTGCAGGGCGTCCAGTACCCCAGGGTTAGTGCTGCTCGGCTCCAGAAGATCCTAATGCCTCCAAATGTGGTGAGGAGGCAGAGCTAATCCTTCAGAGTTGCTGTCCCTTCTCCTGGGTAGTTGCGGCGTGGCCGGGAAGCTGCAAGTCAAGAGTTCGGACTCTGCGGGTTCGGTGCCTGTGATGCAGGTTGGTAGCTCCTCTACTTCAAGGAAGTTCTTAGGCAATTTTGCAAAGTGCTGGAGGGCCCCTGGAGTTTGTAGAGGTTTCTCAGCATCAGGACAAGACAGGGGTCCGCAACTGTCGAGTCTTTGTGCTGCAGGCAGGGTTTTGTGCCAAAATCCAGCCCAGGCTCTCTGCTCTCAGGGTCAGCTGCTCTTCTTTGTCCTTGGTCTTCTTGTGTCCGTCAAACCTGAAATTCAAGTCTCAGGGGTGCACGTAAATACTACATTTAGGGGCATTAAAGAGAGTGCTATTTAGTAGCCAATGGGCTACCTAGCTTTAGTGTGACTACACCCTCTAAATGCTCACCCCACGTGGGGGGTGGGCATGACCCTGACAGGTTATTTCCCCCATCTTCAAGATGGTGGAAAGTGAGCTGGGGGTTCCACATCACCTGACCCGCCTTAGAGTTGTGCTATTTGTCTGGGGACCCTCTTCCTCATTTAACTAATTTTCCCACCTTTTTCCTGCCAAAAGTGGAGTGAGGACAGGGTGGTTGCCATCTGCTACTAGCAGGAGAGGTGTGGGTTGGAGTTCAATGGCGGCATCGCTTTTGATGCTTCCCGCCCTGGAAAGCTGTTCCTGTCTGGAGGAGGTGTGAAGCATCCCTGCCCAGGGCAGGTATTGTTTCTGGTCCCTGAGAGCGAAGGCTCTCACCCCGTGGGTCCAAAACCGTGTATAGAAGTGGCAGGCTGGTGGAGACCAGTCAGGAGCACACTAGATGTCGGTAGGTTTCAGGAGACCCTTCTTAGGGGGCCTCTGGGTGCAATTAATAAATCTGACACTGGAATCAGTGCAGGTTTATTAAGACGAGATGTTTGGTACCAAACATCCCATAATACAGTGAAGCCATCATGGAACTGGGAAACTCGTGATGACGAGTGTGCAGCCCATGTACTCTATGGCTTCCCTGTTCACTTACAATATCCAAGAATTGCCATGGATATGCAGGGGCATATCTGCTCATGCAGTTATGTCCTCACAGGAGATATAGTGCACCCTGCCTTAGGGCTAAGGCCTGCTAGAGGGTTGTCTTACCTATATCCCAGGCAGTGTTCGTGGGCATGGCACACAGGGATGTGTGCCATGTTGACTCTTCGGTTTTGTCTGCACCAAGGCACTCAGTCTGCAATGGCAGCATGCATGGCCTTGGTGAAGGGACTCTAAGGTGGCACGATTTGTGCTGCTACCCTTGTGGTCCCTCTTTACTGCCAACACTCTAAGTACGAGGGGTACCATTTACTAGGGACATACAAGGGGTACTGAAGTGGTGGCAATTGGGAGACAAAAGGTACAGTTTAGGGAAGGAGCTCTGGTACAGGGGACCTGGTTGGCAGGGACCATGTGCACTTCCAGTTGAAATTACATAATTTTCCAGCCAGGCAAAAAGCTGGGGTTAACCATGTTTAAAAGAGGCACTTTCCTACATGCCCCTCCTCCCCCTCCCCACAATTGAAAGAGGATGAGACTAACCTTCCCCTAGAGAATCTTCATGGTCTAAGTGGAAAAACCTGGAAAGGCCATCTCCATTGGCAGTCCCAGGTCTGTGTGCCACTTCAAAGTCCATTCTCTGTAGGGGTATGGACCACCTTAGCAGTTTGGGATTTTCACCTTTCATTTGCATTAACCATCTGAGAGGCCTGTGGTCGGTTTGAACAAGGAAGTGAGAGACGAACAGGTGTGGTCTCAGCTTCTCCGCGACCAAACCACAGCAAAGGCTTCCCTCTCAATGGCACTCCAACGCTGTTGGTACTGGGGAGTAGCCTTCTATTGATGAAAGCCACTGGCTGGTCTTGACCCTGGTCATTTTTGTGGGATAGGACCGTTCCTATCCCATGTTCAGAGGCAACAGTCTGCACAATTAGTTGCTTGGTATAATCTGGGAGCTTTTAGAACAGCTGCAGAGCACTTTTCTTCCTTCAGAGTGTCAAATCCTTTTGACAGCTCACTGTCCAGTTTGCTTTTTTGGGCATTCTTTTAGAGCTCAGTTCTGTGAGAGGTGTCACAATGGTGCCATAATTCTTCGCAAACCTCCTATAGTACCCAGTCAAGCCAAGGAAGGCCCTGACTTGAGTCTGGGTTGTTGGAGCCACCCAGTCCAGAATGGTCTGGATCTTGGACTGTAAGGGATGAACTTGGTCTCCACCAACAAAGTGGCCCAAGTATACAACCTTCCCCTGCCCTATCTGGTACCTGCTTGCCTTGATAGTGAGGCCAGCATTTCTGAGAGCCTTGAGTACTTTTTCAAGGTGGATCAGGTGATCCTGCCAGGTGGAGATAAAGACAGCAATATCATCTAGATAAGCTGCACTATAGGATTCCAATCCAGCAAGGACTTTGTTCACACTCTTCGAAAACTGGCAGGTGCATTTGTCAGACCAAAAGACATCTCAGTAAACTGATAATGACCATGTGGGGTTAAAAAAGCAGATCTTTCTTTTGCTCCTGGAGTCATGCCTATCTGCCAGTACCCTGATGTTAGATTAAAATGACTCGTATACATGGCTGCTCCCAACCTGCCAATCAGTTCATCTGACCTAGGAATTGGGTGTGAATCGGTTTTGGTCACAGCATTGAGGCCCCTGTAGTCCACACAGAACCTCATCTCTTTTTTACCACCCTGGTTATGAGGCTGACTGTCTGTATTTATTTATTCTTGACAGGTAGGCTTTCACCAGTGTCCACATCATAGGTACACCAGTTAGGATGACCAGGGGACAAAGAGAAGAGTGCAGCAAACTAATTTAGAACTTGCCTGCAATCAGTCTACTGGTGGGCAGTGAAGGTGTCCGACAAGACCACTCCTTCCATTGATCCATCTTTTGGATTGTTGGACAGGAGGTCAGGGAGAGGTTCACTCTCTGCTTCCTGATCCTCATCTGTGACCATCAGCATGGTCACATCTGCCATGTCATAGGGTTTAAGGCGGTTTACATGGATGACTCTCCTGGGGTTCTTGCAAGAGCCAAGATCCACCAGATAGGTGACCTCCCCTTTTCTTTCTACGATAGGGTAGGGTCCACTCCACTTATCTTGGTGAGCCCTAGGAGCCACTGACTCCAAAACCCACACCTTCTGCAGGAACTCAACCATAGCAGCCCTTTGGTCATACCATTGCTTCTGGAGCTCCTGGCTGGCCTCAAGGTTATTTGCTTTCTCCATGCATTTAGCCATCCTGGAGTGGAGGCCAAGCACATAGTCCACTCTATCATGTTTAGGCCCATAAGAGCTTTCTCCTATCCCTCCTTTACAAGACACAATGGTCCCCTGATAGGCTGACCAAACAGAAGTTCAAAGATTGAGAACCCCACTCCCATCTGTGACACTTCCCTGTAGGCAAAAGCAGGGAGGCCAAGCACATTGGCCACTCTATCTTGTTTAGGTACACAAAGAGCTTTCTCCCATCCCTCCTTTACAAGACACAATGGTCCCCTGACAGGATGACCAAACAGAAGTTCAAAGAGTGAGAACCCCACTCCCGTCTGTGGCACTTCCCTGTAGGCAAAAAGCAGGCATGCAAGTAAGACATCCCATCTCCTTCTGAGTTTTTCAAAGAGTCCAACAATCATATCTTTCATTGTCTTGTTGAATCTTTCAACAAGGCCATTTCATTGTGGATGGGAGGGGGTGGTGAACCGGTAGGTCAATCCACACTCCTTCCACATGTGTTTTTAGGTAGCCAGGCATGCATTTTGTACCTCTGTCTGACACCACCTCCTTAAAGAAGCCCATCCTGGTAAAGATACCAATGAGGGCCCTAGCCACTGCAGGGGCAGTGGTAATCCTAAGGTGAATAGCCTCAGGATAACTGGTGGCATGATCCGCTACCACCGGAATATATCTGTTCCCTGATGCTGTAGGAGGATCAAGGGGACCAACAATGTCAGTCCCTACCCACTCAAAGGGCACCCCAATCACTGGAAGTTGGAATTGAGGGGTCACCACCTGTCTTGCCACTGGCTTGACAGGTGGCACAGGAGTTACGAAACTCTTTCACCTTCTGGTGCATCCCTGGCCAATAGAAGTGGCTGACTAGCCTACTCCAAGCTTTGGTCTGACCAAAGTGTCCAGCGAGGGGGATATCATGGGCCAAAGTAAGGAGGTTTTCCCTAAACGCCTGAGGCACTATCACTCTCCTAGTGGCACCAGGTTTGGGGTCTCTAGCCTCACTGTAAAAGATCCCCTCCTCCTAATAGGTCCTGTGGGAACCAGTGACATCACCTCCTTCCTGTGCAGCAGCTTGCTGTCACAGGCTTTCAAGAGTGGAACAGGTCCTCTGCCCCTGGCACAGATCTTCCCTAGAAGGTCCGAAGATGAATAATTTCACTGTAAATGAGGAATCATACTAAGTTTTATCTGTGTATTTAGGAATGTATGTGTCAGACTGCTTCACTGAAGCCCATTTGATGAGGCCCCCACTATATCCATCTGGAGGGATTCGCTCAAATGCTGTGCTGGTTTGTTGAGTAGCACAGCCATAATTGAAGCCACCTATAGTTTTAGCAAGCAGATGCTACTGGCCAGCCGCCTACTCTAAGAACCGCTCCAGCACCACCTGTTAGGGTGCTTGACTTACCCTGGTGGTCATGTGTCAGCCAGTCACCACTCAGAGCCAGCCAAAGCAAGGTATCCGACTGAAAGGGAATTCTATGCCTGATACTGTTTGTAGTGGGACTTCATAGTGAGAAGCCTAAGAGGACAGTTGTGAAGAGGCTCGGAGGGAGCGCACATAAGATAAGTCAAGACAACGTTCAAGTCCCACTGAGGCAATATGAAAGGAGAAGGAGGAAAGAGGTGAATAATAAAGGGGACTTGAACAAAGAGGGCTGATCTGGCAGCCGAAGAAAAGCAGAAATGGCTGCTAGGTAGCCTTTAAGAGTGCCCAGAGCAGAGCCCTGCTGGGCCAAAGAAAGAAGGAATAAAAGAACCTCTGAAAGAGAAGCAGAAAGGGGATCCAAAGCCTTTGCTGTGCACAAAGCCACAAACGTATTCCATCGACAGGCGTATATCGTCTTAGTGGAGGGACGCCTGGCTGCCAAGAGGACATTACAGAATTCAGGAGGAAGGTCAAAAGCTGTCAACTGCCGCCGCACAATCTCCACTCAAGGAGGTGGAGGCTGGACAGGTTCGGGTGGAGGACGGTCCCCTGCTGCTGCGACCCAGAAGATCCTCCCGAAGGGGCAGTCTGATCGGAGGATTGATGGCCATGCTCAGAAGCTTGGGGTACCAGACTCTTCGTGCCGTGTCCGGCACCACAAGAATGACTTGGGTCCGGTTGCGCCTGATCTTCAGCACTCGGGGCAGAAGTGGTACAGGCAGAAAGGAGTACAGGAGGCCGCAGCTCCGCTCACGACGAAAAACGTTGCTGAGCGAGTGCCGCCTTGGAAACTCCAACGCCCAGAACTGCCAACATTGCGCGTTCTCTTCAGTAGCCCCTTCAGACTATCTGCAAAACCCACCTGTCTGACGTGATGTATTGCAAGTGGGGGAGGTGATGGTGTATCCTGCCACCCACTGGCCGCTGATGGCCCTGAAAGGTCAGACTAGGAGGGTTTGGAGGCTGCTGTAGGGGGGGGGTGAAGGGTGGACTGGCCCACCAGCTGGTTCCCAGTACATCGTCGCTGGGTCCCACGTCCACGGCCACGCAGAGGCTGGGCAGCTTGCGTAGGCCAGTGGCTGGACTGGGTCAAACATGGTGAGGTGCCGCTACCGTAGCCACGAAAGGGATGAAAGGCAGACTGTGGGAGACAGGAGGACGCAGCGAGGCCTAAGGATCTGGCCGTAGCCCGAGAATCCTTAAAACGCTCGAGTGCAGAGTCCACCTTGTCACCCAAAAGACAACACCCATCAAAGGGCATGTCCAGCAAAGTTGCCTGGACATCCCCCGAAAATCCAGATGTCCTGAGCCAGGCGTAGCGCCGAACGGCTACCGACGTGGCAATCGTTCTGCCCAGATAGTCAGCGGTGTCCAGCCCACAGCGGATTGTGAATTTTGCTGCATATCTCCCATCCGCCACTGCCTGGGAGAGAATGGCCCGGGCCTCCTCCGGACACTGGGGCAGCACCTGCGCAACCGTATCTCACACTGTATGGGTATAGCGGCCCAAGAGGCATGCAGTATTCAGGGAACGCGGCCCTAAGCTGGAGGAAGAGAACATACGCTTCCCAAGGTGATACAGCTTCTTGGATTCCCTATCCGGGGGTGCGGAACGGAATGCGCCCTTGAACAAAGAGGCTTGGACCACCAAGCACTCGGGGGAAGGGTGTTGGGAGAGGAAAATGGGATCGCCTGGGGCTGGGCAGTGGTGGCAGGCAATCGTCCGTTCCACAGGAGCCCCTGTGCTGGGCCTGGACCAGGTGCCCAGAAGGATGTCCGTGAGGGCTTCATTAAAGGGCAAGAGGGGTTCGGAGGAAGTTGCCACCGGTTGAAGCACCTCTGTCAGGAGGTTAGCCCAGACTGCCACTATATGGAGCTCCAGGCCCAAGGCCTCGGCTGCCCTACGCACCACCACTTTATAGGACGTTCCCTTCTGAAGTAGCCACGGTAGGGGGAGAAAGCATGCCAAGGTCTGGGGAGGTATCCAGACCACTGGCGTCACCAAATTCCTTTCCCCAGTCCGGCTCTTCCAGATGGTCTGCTAAAGGGTCCAGCAGCCCCTCCCAGTCCTCATCAACATCCTCAGGGCGATAGGGAACACCTGGGATGAACAAGGGACCAAAAGTACCCTCTGGCGTCGGATTCGACGTCGGTTGGCGTGGATCCGGCACCGGGTCCATCTCGGGGATGAGGATGGGGACAGCGTCGGCAGGGGGCACGGCCGACGCCGGAGATGTCGTCGCTGGGATTGGCGCCGGGGAAGGTCGATAAAGGTCGACCGGCGTCGATCTGGATCCATGGGGACCCTGCGGTGCCGGGGCCGAAGCCGCCGCATCGAAGGCCCAGGGCCCCCAACCAGCTCCGCAGGCCCCGAAGGCGCACCAGCGAAGTTGGGTTGCCCAAAGATGGAGTGGAGGGCTTCGTAAAATGCACGAAGCTGGGCAGGGGATGCCCCGGCTCCCGGAAACGGAGGGAGGCGCGGAGTCGTCCCAGAATCGGGCACCGGAGACGGAGCCTCAGAGCGACGACGCTCCGGTTCCCGCGTCGCGTCGGCCGACCGACGGGGAGAAAGCGAAGAGCGACGGTGCTGCTTTGCCTACTTCTTGTGCTTCGACTTACCCGATGAGTGCGAAGACTTTGACGAGGTGTGATGGCTCCGCGACCGGTCTCGAGATCTTCCCCTTGAGTGAGACCGGGAGCGGCGTGGAGCCGACTGCCAAGCCTCCAAAAACTTTTGGGACCACTCCCGCAAAGACTTTGGATTAATGGCTCGACAGTCGGAGCACGACTTCGGGTCGTGGTCTCGCTCCAAGCACCAGAGGCACCGAGGTGCGGATCCATGACGGACATCAGCTTGTGACAGGAGTCACATGGCTTGAATCTGGTCCAATAATGAGACATTCCTCGCACACCAGGAGTTGAAGACTTGAAAAAAGACGTCGACAAAAGTCAAAAAAGTTTAGTCAAAACGTGACTAAGGGGCAAGCTCTCTCCGGATCTGTGCTAGGCTGGCATGGAAAAAGAAAGAACTGACGTCAGCGCGCAGGGGCAGAGTCTAAGTAGGCACTGCAACGTCATCCCGGCGACCACGATGCCGACGACGGACGCAGAGCCGACCGACGCCACCTACCGACGCGCAGGGGTATTGCTGAAGAAAAATTCTCTGGATCCAGTCTGACGCCAGGGGGTAATTCTAAGGTAAGGAATCTATAACTAATAGTCTCTTTCAGATCTCCATGTTGCAATGCCGTGGTAGCAGCCTTAGTTTGGTTGAATGAGCCCTTAAGTCTTCAAGAGGCTGCTTTATGGCCAGAGCATAACAAATTTTGATGTAGAGGTAGACTCATCGTGAGATAGTCCTCTTCTGCACCGTACGACCTTCGAACAGTGGTTCGAGGTTCGAACGGAGCACACATCAAGAAGGTGAGAACCAAATTAAGGTCCCACTGAGGCATGATGAAAGGAGCAGGTGGAAACATATGTACAAGCCCTTTAAAAAATCTATGTACAATAAGGGGATTTAATTAAATACGGTTGGTCTGGCAGCATCAAGAAGGCTGACAGAGCAGAAAGGTACTCTTTGAGAGTGCCCAGAGCAGAGCTCTGCTGGTCAATGGTCAAAATAAAAAGTAGAACTTGGGAGAGGGGAGCAGAGGGAGGATCAATAGATCTTTCTGTACGAAATATTTCAAATTTGTTCCACCGGCAGGCGTATACAGTCTTAATAGAGGAACACCTGACTGTTAAAATAACATTACAGACTTCGAGAGGAAGGTAGAATGCTATCAACGGCCGCCGCTCAATCTCCGCACAAGAAGGTGGAGAGTTGACAGGTTCGGGTGAAGAACCCTCCTCTGCTACTACGGCAGAAGATCCTCCCGAAGGGGCAGCCTGATCGGAGGATCGATGCTCAATTGGAGAAGCTTGGGATACCAGACTCTCCATGGCCAGTCCGGAGCCACAAGAGTGGCTTGGGGCCCGGTCGCTCCTGATCTTCTTGAGCACTCTGGGCAATAACATTACAGACTTCGAGAGGAAGGTAGAATGCTATCAACAACGGCCGCCGCTCAATCTCCACACAAGAAGGCGGAGAGTAGTCAGGTTTGGGTGAAGAACCCCCCCTGCTACTACGACAGAAGATCCTCCCGAAGGGGCAGCCTGATTGGAGGATCGATGCTCAATTGGAGAAGCTTGGGATACCAGACTCTCCATGCCCAGTCCAGAGCCACAAGAATGACTTAGGGTCTGGTCGCTCCTGATCTTCTTGAGCACTCTGGGCAGGAGTGGTATGGGCGGAAAGGATTATAGGAGGCCTGAGCTCCACTTGAGACGAAAGGGTCTCTGAGCGAGAGCCGCCTTGGAAACTTCAACACGCAAAACCACTGACATTGCGCGTTCTCATCAGTGGCAAACAGATCTAACCAAGGCTCTCCCCACTGCTGAAAGAGACCTTGCACCACCTCTGAGTGAAGACGCCATTCGTGATCCACCAGGCACCGACGGCTGAGTTTGTCCGCCCTGGTGTTCAGGGAACCTGCCAGGTTTTGAACCACCAGGGATATGCCCTGCAGTTCCAGCCATGTCCAGAGACACAAGGCCTCTTGACAAAGGGTCCACAACCACACTCCGCCCTGTTTGTTGCAGTACCACATGGCGGTAGTGTTGTCCGTGAACACTTGAACCAGCTTTCCCTTGATTGAAGGAAGAAATGCTTTCAATACCAGGCGAATCGCACGGAGCTCCAGCAGGTTGATGTGCAGGATGCAGGAGGCCATGAGGTCCAGCAGCCTCAGAATCAGTCTCACTGAAATCCAGGATAGAGGCTGAAACATCGTTATCACAGCCTGAATATACTGGACTCGCTGTTGTGGAGGATAGGCCCAAAACTGCACTGTGTCCAGAACAGCTTTGATGAAAGGGAGCGTCTGAGAGGGAGTCAGATGTAAGTAAGTAAGTCCGTTTTTATATAGCGCAGCTACTCACCCTTACGGGTCTCAAGGCGCTGGGGGCCGGAGTGGAAATTAAGTGAGCTATTGCCCAGAGTCACATGGTGCTGAGCTGAGCTGCCGCCGGAGCCGGGGATCGAACCGTGAACCCTGTGCTCCGAAGTCAGCTGCCCTGGCCGCTGCACCACACCTCTCCATGTGACTTTGGCACGTTGATGGTGAACCCCAGCGAAAGAAGGTTTGCTGTAGTCTTGCCAACAGCCTGGGACGAGCTCACCTTCAACAGCCAGTCGTCGAGATGTGGGAAGACTAGCCCGCCTGATCTGCGCAGATAAGCTGTGACCACCGCCATTACACTGGTGAACATCCGGGGGCGCTGGTAAGGCCAAAGGGGAGCACCGTGAACTGAAAGTGCTTGTGGCCTACTTTGAACCGCAGGTAACACCGATGAGCAGACAGGACGGGCATGTGAAAATAGGCATCCAGCAAGTCCAACGCCACTATCCAGTCTCCAGGGTTTAGAGCAGACAAGACCCGAGTCAGAGTGAGCATCTTGAACTTTTCCTTTTTGAGGAAGTAGTTGAGGGCTTGCTGATCTACGATAGGATGAAGGCCCTAGTCCTTTTTCGGAACCAGAAAGTAGCGGGAATAGCAACCACAGCATACTTCTGGTGCCAGAACCCTCTCTATGGCTTCCTTGGCCAAGAGAGTCCTGACTTCCTCCTGAAGCAAGATCAGGTGGGCCTCCGTCAGCCGGTCGTAAGTTGGAGGCATGGAGAGAGGGGTAGATCAAAGGGGAGGGAGTAGCCCCTTCGGACTATCTGAAGAACCCACCTGCCCGACGTGATGTTTTGCCAGTAGTGGAGGTGATGGCTGATACTGCCACCAACTGGCTGCCCATGATCTTGAAGGGCCGGACTAGGAAGATTTAGAGGTGGACGGGGGAGGGGTGGACTGACCCGACCTCTAGCCGCCTGACCCACGGGGGTCAAAAGGAGCCATGCCCACGGCTGCGCAGAGGTTGAACTTGCGCGGTCTTGTGGCTGAAATATGGCTGGTGTGGCTGAAAGCTCTTCCGTGGTCACGAAAGGGGTGAAAGGCAGACGGGGAACGGGTGACCACTGAGAAGCCCAAGGACTTGGCCATAGCCCATGAGTTCTTAAAGTGCCCCAGGGCCATGTCTGCCTCGTCTCCAAAGAGATGGGTGCCATCAAAGGGTATGTCCATAAGGGAAGCCTGGACATCCCCAGAAAAGCCAGAAGTTCTCAGCCAGGTGGCGTCGAGCAGCCACCGTCGATAACATTGCTCTGCCCAGCGAGTCAGTCGTATCAAGCCCACAACGAATGGTGAATTTTGCTGCATCTCCCCCGTCTGATACTGGGTGGGAGAGAATGGCCCTGGCCTCCTCCGAACCAGTGGCAGTACTTGCGCAACCCTTTCCCACAAGGAGTGGGAGTAACAGCCCAATAGGCATGTGGTATTCACCGACTGCAATGCAAGCCTGGGGGGAGAAATAGTTTTCTTGCCTCAACTATCCAGCCTCTTTGATTCCCTGTCTGGGGGTGTGGAAGAGGATGTGCCTTGTGAAGTAGAGGCTTGGACCACCAAGCTCTCGGGTGTAGGGTGGTTGCTGAGGAATTTTAAGTTGCCCAGAAGGACATCAGTCAAGGCCTCGTTAAATGGCAGGAGGGGTTCGTAGAAGGAGGCACCCGGTTGCAGGATCTCGGTCAAGATGTTCGTCTTGACTTCTACTGAAGAGAGCTGAAGGTTCAGGACATCAGCTGCTCTTCTCACCACCATAGCATATGAAGCTCCCTCCTCCGTAGCCACGGTAGGGGAGAAAGCAGGCCAGAATCTGGAGAGGTATCCAGTCCACTGGCCTCACCCAATTCCTCATACCGGTCAATTCCGTGCTCAGGCTGGTCCTGTGAAGGGTCCAACAACCACTCCCAATCGTCCTCCAATCCTATCCCTTCAAAATAAGGCTGAGGAACCGACCTAGGACCCTAGGGTGCTGCTGCCCCGGAATTGGCATCAGTAGGCGCTGATCCAGCTCTGGGTAGTCAGGGATAAGAATTGGGCTGGCGCTGGTGGAGTCAGGACTTTCAGCACAGGGGCCAGTGCCGGGGAAGGTGCAGTGGCACGACTGGTGCCGGTCCAGATCCACCACTGGATCCATGGGGGTGGGGGTGGGGGCATCGGTGCTGGGCCGGAGCCGCCGGCACAGAACTCGATGGAGTCCCCTCTGAGCCTTCGGAGCCCAAGGCACGCCCGTATGGTCAGATCGCCCAAATATGAGGCACAGGGCATCAAATAATTCTTTAAGTTGGGCTTGGGTCGCTCTGGCTCCTAGAGAGGCAGGGAAGTGTGGAGCCGACCCAGGCGCAGGTTCCATAGAACAAGGCCTAGAGCATTGAGACTCCTCCATCACGTTGGTCGATGGACAGGTAGAAGTTGAAGCACGTTTTGACTTCTTCTGCTTCTTATGCCTCTTACCTGACCGACCAGACGACTTTGTGGGAGGACGAGGACTTAGGACTCCCAGAGTGGTTTTCGGACCTTCCCCTCGACCAAGGAGGAGACCTCTAGGGCGAATGGTGTGGTGCCGGGGAATAAGCAGCTTAAGGGATCGCTCCCTCAAAGCTTTAAGAACCATGGCCCGGAAGTTGGAGCATGAGTTTGAGACGTGGTCGCGATCCAGGCACCAGACACAAATCAAGTGCGGATCCGTCACCAACATGGCACAATGGCAGGCCCCACACGGTTTGAATCCAGAAGTCTGTTGGAAAACCTAAACATCAAAAATCGTCAACAAAACATTAAAAAAAAGCTTGTCAAAAAGTGAAGTGAAAAAGCTCTCTACACAGATCTGCACTAGATGGCACGGAAATAAAAGAACTGATGGCAGTGTGCCGAGGTGGCACCTATATGAACAAGTTGCTTACTTTCGGTAACGATATATCTGTAAGAAATATAGGTTAGTTATAGATTCCTTACCTTAGAATCTCCCCCAGGCGTCAGAATGGATGCGGAAAGTTTTTCGTCAGCAGTACCCCTGCGCGTCTGAAGGTGGCCTCGGTCGACTCCGCGTCCGTCATCGGCGTCGTGGTCGCTGGGATGACATCGCGTAAGTTACTTAGACGCCGCCCTCGAGCGCTGACGTCAATTCTGTACACGACTTTCCACGCCAGAAGCGCATAGCCATGCAAAACACTGACCACTGGTGCACAAAACTAGGGCCCTGAAAGGATGTTCTTAACCCTAGAAATCAGTTCGCAGAACGGGGAGGATGGATGGGGCGGTAAGGAATCTTTAACTAACCTTTGTATCTTACAGATATATCGTTACCGAAGGTAAGTAACTTGTTCATCTGAAAGAAACAGTTAGTTATAGATTCCTTACCTTAGAATAGATACCCCGCCAATACCAACCACGGAGGTGGGTCTGCGAACCAAGTTCACACCAGAAAGTCCTGGAGAACAGAACGGCCAAAGAAGCTGACTCTCCGGACTTGATTGTCTAGGCAGTAGGGTCTCGTAAACGTGTGAAACGATGCCCACGTAGCTGCCTGACAGATGTCATGCAGGGGGACTCCTCGTCCCAAAGCAGTAGTAGCTGCCGTCGCCCTGGTGGAATGGGCGCGCAGCCCCACTGGAGGCTCCTTCTTAGCCAAAGAATAGCAGACTTTGATGCACAGAACGACCCACCTGGAGATGGTCCGTTTGTGCACGGCCCAACCTTTCTTAGTGCCCATGTACCCACCCGGAATTGTTTTGTGCGATCCAAGTAGAAAGAAAGCGCACGTTTTGGATCCAGACGGTGGAGCCTCTCTTCCTCTTTTGAAGGATGCGGAGGCGGAAAGAAGGTGGGCAAAGTGATGGTTTGGCCAATGTGGAAAGAAGTAACCACCTTGAGAAGGAAGGAAGGTCTAGTTCTCAGGACGACCTTGTCCGGATGGATAGCCAGAAAGGGAGGCTTAGAAGAAGGGAGCCTGTAGCTCACTCACCCTGCGAGCAGAGGTGATGGCCACCAGAAATGCAGTTTTCAGAGTTAGAAGCCTGAGAGGACAATTATGAAGCGGCTCAAAGGGAGCGCACATAAGAAATGTAAGAACCAAGTTCAAGTCCCACTGGGGCATTACGAAGGGAACAGGAGGAAAAAGATGAGTAATGCCCTTAAGAAATCTATTTACAACAGGGGACTTGAAAAGAGAAGGCTGATCAGGAAGCCCAAGAAAGGCTGAAATAGCCGAGAGGTAGCCCTTAATAGTGCCCAGAGCAGAGCCCTGCTTGGCTAAAGAGAGGAGGAACAAGAGAACCTCAGAAAGAGGGGCAGAAAGGGGATCCACAGCCTTTGCTGTGCACCATGCCACAAATTTGTTCCATCTGCAGGCGTATACCGCCTTAGTGGAGGGACGCCTGGCTGCCAAGATTACATTACAGACTTCAGGAGGCAGGTCAAACAACGTCAACTGCCGCCGCTCAATCTCCACGCAAGGAGGTGGAGGCTGGACAGGTTCGGGTGGAGGACCGTCCCCTGCTGCTGCGACAGAAGATCCTCCCGAAGAGGCAGTCTGATCGGAGGATCGATGGCCATGTTGAGCAGCTCGGGATACCAGACTCTTCGTGCCCAATCCGGAGCCACAAGAATGACTTGGGCCCAGTCGTGCTTTATCTTCTTCAGCACTCTGGGCAGAAGTGGTATAGGTGGAAAGGCGTATATAAGACCGCAACTCCACTCGCGACGAAAAGCGTCGCCTAGCGAGTGCCGCCTTGGAAATTCCAACGCGCATAACTGCGGACATTGAGCGTTCTCTTCGGTGGCGAATAGATCTAACCAAGGCTCTCCCCACTGCTGAAAGAGACCTTGCACCACCTCCGAGTGAAGACGCCATTCGTGATCCATCATGCACCTGCGGCTGAGTTTGTCCGCCCTGGCGATCAGTGAACCTGCCAGGTGTTGAACCACCAGGAATATGCCCTGATGTTCCAGCCATGTCCAGAGGCGGAGAGCCTCCTGACATAGGGTCCACGACCTTGTTTGTTGCAGTACCACATGGCGGTGGTGTTGTCCGTGAACACCTGCACTACTCTTCCCCGTACAGAGGGAAGGAATGCCTGGAGTGCAAGACGGATCGCCCGAAGCTCCAGAAGGTTGATGTGGAGCCCGGACTCCGCCGGAGACCTGAGGCCTCTGATCTCCGCCTCTCCCCTGTGGCCACCCCATCCCAGAAGGGATGCTTCTGTCACCACTGTATGATCTGGTTGGGGAAGGGAAGAGGGATCTACCGTTGACCCAATCCTGGTTTGTGAGCCACCACTGCAATTGTCGTGCAGTGCCCTCTGAGATCTGGACGTAATCGGACAGATTCCCCTGATGCTGCGCCCACTGGAACTTCAGGTCCCACTGCAGAGCCCGCATATGCCACCTGGCATGATTGACCAGCAGCATGCAGGAGGCAATGAGGCCCAGCAGCCTCAGGGTAATTCGGACCGAAACCCGGGATAGGGGCTGAAAGATCGGAATCATAGCCCGAATATCCCGGACTCGCTGTTCGGGAGGATAAACCCGAAACCGCGTCGGGTCCAGAACCGCTCCGATGAAGAGGAGCTTCTGAGAGGGAATCAGGTGTGACTTCGGCACATTGATGGAGAACCCCAGTGAATGCAAGAGGTCGGCCGTAGTCTGGAGGTGGGAGACGACAGCCAGTTGTCGAGATAGGAGAAGACTAGAACCCCTGATCTGCGCAGATGAGCTGCGACCACCGCCAACACTTTTGTTAACACCCGAGGGGCGCTGGCAAGGCCAAAGGGGAGCACGGTAAACTGAAAGTGCTCGTGGCCTACCGTGAACCGCAGGTAACGCCGGTGGGCCGGCAGGACGGGGATGTGAAAGTAAGCGTCCTGCAAGTCCAACGCTACCATCTAGTCTCCAGGGTTGAGGGCAGACAAGACCTGAGCGAGCATCAACATTTTGAACTTCTCCTTCCGGAGGAAGCGGTTGACGTTCCTGAGATCCAAGATAGGACGCAGGCCTTTGTCCTTCTTGGGCACCAGAAAGTAGTGGGAATAGCAACCACTACCATTTCAACAGCTTTATTCGACAAGATAAGTCATAAAAGCATTTACAAAAATACAGATAAAATTAATTAAATAAAAAAGCTGCCATAGTGTAACGTACGAGTTTGATAATAGGGCATACAAAAGTTAATTTATTTTTTTATTTTTTTAAATATAATGCATGCCCTTGTATTAAACGACAATAAAATCACATGATCATGTAACTGGATAAAAGGGCATGCAATACTAGCCTTTTAAAAATTAGATGTATGCACTTATCGTAAAGCTTAATAAAATCACATTACAAGAGACATAGTAAAAACATTTAAGATATTGACAATTCACATCACAGTTTTTGGGTGAATTTAACATTTAATACGATCCACCTTCTGCGTTAAAGGCTCATTTGGAACTATTTGATCAATTTCTCTCTGATGTATCCTAGCCTATTCATCAGAAATCAATCGCACATCTACTACAGAAGATCAATCAATTGGCTGTAATTGATCACATCATCATTTATCCTCACATAGGCGTAGAGAGTTGGACCTTAATAACCATGTCCACCCTAAGAATTTTGCCATGGCTATAGTAATTGTTGCTGAAGTATCAGTCCGCAAAATTCTTTCAGCTTCGCTAGCCCTTCTTGTGCCCAGGAGCTTACAAATTGGAAACAGCCAAACACGACGCGGGACAACATACCCAGCACAAACAAAGAGAAGGTGAGCCAAAGATTAATTGCTAGACTTACATACCGGACATGTGTCAACAGTAGATTTGTTCCATCTAGCAGTGAATGCTCTTACTGGCAGTGTTCCTACCCTAAACTGAAAGTACAGTTACCGGTCTAGCGGTTTCGTAATTTGGTCCCAGTATGTCTCCAGCTTTGGGATAAATTTGTATTCCAAAAAGAGACAAGTTAGAGAAGATGGCTCACTCAATCTATGAGTGTTGTACTGAGACCATTCCCAATATTTAACCTTCAAAGTCTCCTTTGTGGGGAAATTAGAATTTACAGGGTCGGACCATAGTGAAGTCATGCCAATGCTAGACAAGGTGTCTCTGACCGCCCATAACCATTTTATACAGTGCAAGGTGTCGGCCCTTATTATATCTAAAAAACCTGTTGCATAGTCTGCAAGCTCCGGCGTAGTCCAAAGTCTCCCCCAATAGAGGAGGGGTCGAAGTTTGGCTATGGCTGCAATGGGTTTTCTCCCTAGATCATGTGATAACGGACACATTGGGGTACTTTGTGGAAGCCTAGTAATTTTCCTCCGGAACCTATTTTCTGAAGACGTAAGAGTAGATAGGTTCTCACACCCCCAAAGTTCTGAGCCGTAGAGGGCTGAGCTGATAACTTTCATATTGTAAATTTCTAAAGCTGGGCTAATGGGCTTAGTGTGTGAGGAATTATGTTCCATGTGTAACAGCCCCGACAATTGCCTACGTTTAAGGGATGCTAGATCAATCTGGTGATCCCATTTCATATTGTCCTGGAAGTTGACCCCCAAGTAGGTGAACTCCTTGACCTGGTCTAGCGGCCTGTCATTCATTCCGATGCCCCCCTTATGGGCCCTGTGCGGATTAAATGCCATCAGTTTTGTCTTGGACACATTGACCTCCAAGCCCCGCTGTAAGCAGAACTCCTCAAAAGTTTTTAAGGCTTTCTGGAGTCCGCTTGGGGTCTTGGATAGAATCAATGTGTCGTCAGCAAACATTAATATTGGCATTTTTTCGCCTGCTAGTACTGGGGCATCCGAAGGGGTAGAATTCATGTAGTCCACTATACCATTAATATATAATGAGAATAGCGTCGGGGCCATCACGCAGCCATGGCGCACGCCTCTCTCTACAGGGAACGATTCAGTAACTTCCCCCTGTCCTCCCCATCTAATTTTTGCACTATTATCTTCATGTAGTCTGATGATGAGACAATAATTCAGATGGCATCCCTAGTTCTTGTAAGGTAACCCATAATTTAGTGTGGGGGACAAGGTCGAATGCCGATTTAAGATCTACAAAGGCGGCGTATAGGCTGCCCTTGCGCAGAGTCACTATCTTCCAGTATATCAGGACAAACCTAAACACCTGATCTATGGTGCTAGTGAAAGCTCGGAACCCAGCTTGTAATGGGGACAAGACCTTAAACTCCTCAATCCATTCTTGAACTCTATTGAGCACCAGCCTCCCCGTTATTTTTTGCAGGCAGTCGATTAGGCTAATTGGCCTATTGTTCCCTGGGCATGATTTGTCCCCTTTCTTAAAAACAGGAATAATTTCCGCTCCCTTCCAGGAGTCGGGGATTGGGGCTCCTTGGGCAATAGCATTTATCAACAGGAGAATATAACGACACCATCTATCCTTGTCGTATAAAAAGATGTCCCCAGGTATGCCATCTGGCCCAGGTGCCTTTCCAGCCAATACTGATTTAAGTGCAGACTCTACCTCAGCCCTACTGAAGGTGTCGTCCTGATATAGTATTCTAGTAATCTCGCCCTCCTCTTCAGCTAGGTTTGAGGCGTATTGGGGTTTAAAGTAATTCACCCAGTCCATCTGTGATACATGGTTTTTGGGGCCGCTCAGCATGTCCCCCGTTGTTCCATTTATAAACATTCCAGAATAGTTTGGGGTTTTTATGGCGCAGGCCTCCCTTAGTTCCTGCCACCTTTTGTCGTCCCATGATTTCTTAGCTTTTACCTGGGCGCCCCTATAGAGGGACCCAGCTACACGGACGTTCGTGGGGTCGCCACCTTTGTTGGCTGCCCCTAGAGCTAGACGTGCCTCTCGACATTCTTTATTGTAACAATGCCCCATTTTCTGATTTGGAGCCTTGAAATTCTTGCCCTGCTTAAGAAAATCGGTACGCAGATGGCTAAAAAAAGTATTGTGTATGCTTATTGAATGGGCTAAGTCCCTATGTTTTGCTGCACTAGCCTCTAGCTCATTTATGGCAATATCCATGCACTTGTTAATATTGTCTAATAGATCTGGCTTTTCAATTATTTTTGCCCACTTGAGACGTCTTAAATCATTAGTTGGTACGTCGCCTGGGGAAAATCTGTTACTAGCTTGCGTATGTGTCTTTTGCCTGCCCAGATCCATAGTCCCACACAAGGGATTATGGTCACTTTCTAGCCTATCTATGACTGCCATGTCCCCCAGGGTATGCCATAGCGCCAGACTCATCAATACATAATCAATTCTACTAGCGCTATAGCCATTATTAAAGGTGTTAGCCCCATGTCTATCAGATTGTGTGCGACCATTTAAAGCCCGCAAGCCCTTTTCCATGCAAATATTGTTTATTTGAATAACCACATCGGACCACTTTCTTATGGGGTTTAACTCTAGTATTGGAATGCCCCACTTATTATCTTCTTCTTCTGCAAAGTGTCCACCTTCTGTGGTTAAGGGCTCGAACGTTGTATTAAAGTCCCCCGCTACTATGACATTCAAAACGTCCTGGTGTGAGTCAAGGAGATCGTCGAGAGCCGCTAAAACTCCCGACCTTTTCCCTCTTGTACCTCTTACATAGACATTATATATGTCTATGTTCCGATGGTCACGCGTAGTCAGTCGAACTGCCTGGATGTCCTGGCTCTGAGTTGGAAGAACCTGTACGTTTACCTCTAGATCTTGTCGCACCCAGATAGTCAGGCCCCCCGATGGCCTCCCTTTTGCTCCCTTGCTAGTCACAATAAGATAATTTAGATACCCAGCACAGAGAAGGGGTGTCTCTGCCCAGGTTTCTTGAAAGAGGCAGATATCATAATCCTCTATAAATGCATGCCACTCGGGAGAGCCCATCTTCGTGCTCAGACCTGCAATGTTCCAGCTCAACATACGGTTCTTGAATGAGGTTTTACCTAGGGGCGGTCGTTTCGTGGGTGTATGAAATAAGGGGGTACCCACCTCCGGTGTACCTTCTATCTGGGTAGGAAAGATCAGGTCCATCTTAAGGGGCGGTGCCTGTACTACTGTTAGATCTTTAGGGCTTACATGGCTGGCCCCTGAGGTTGGGCTAGGTGATCCTGTTTTCCTCAGTCAGTCGTTATTATCAAGTGTGGAGCATCCCTGCATGCTGAATGGTCTATGATTGGACATGTTATCATTCCTACTGTTAGGAGGGGAGCGTCTAAATTGAATTGTCGAGTGCTCCGGGGGACTAGTACGAAACTCCAGCGTGAACAGGTTCTCAACTAGATCTGTGCTTTTCATAATAAGCTCAATACAGTCTTGGTGATTGTTTGGGGAAGTTAACCTTCGAGCAGCTACTATGTCATCCCTAATCACCGAACGGCATGCTCTAACATGCCTTATCCAATGGATGGCTTTATTGGTTAGGGAGTCCCTGTTCTCTATGCCTCTACATGCATCATATTTTGGTACATTTACCATGTAAATTCTAGGGGGGCTAGCTATATTATGTGTGTTCTGTACTCGGGGGCCCCAACAGAGAACCCAACTGTGGTAAATCCATATGCGATGAAGTTTTACTTCTAGGAGATAATTGGGTCGTTGACACTGCTGCCTTACTAAATTTGGTATTATTACTAGCTACAAGATGAGGTAGGTGCTTGATCATCGCTGGTATTACCTTATTAATGCATGGCTTAGCTTGGTCCAAGTAATGTAATGCCCCACTCGCTGTGATGTTACTAGCTGTGCCTGGAATGGTCGGTAGGGCCAAAGGGGTAGTAGATGTAGGACCCTGTGGATCTACCATGTGTCTGCTAACCTGTATGTTTCCATTCCCTCTTCGGGTCGGGTCAGCTAACAAAGATTTAACCATTGTAGATAACTCCTCTATCATACCTTTCATGGTCCCTACTTCAAGTCTTAATGAGGTGACTACTTGGAACATGTTATGCCATTCTGAGCAGGATCCTGGTACTATATCTTGTTCTTGTGTAGCTATGGTCTGTGGGGATTGAACCGTCACAAGACTATCACCTCCCCCCTCGTTTTGCCGTCCAAATTCAATAGTGGCTGAAATCTATTGGTGCATATAACTATAGGATCTATGTGGTCTATGTCTGGCAATAGCTTGGTCGGCCCGTTGTTAGTGGAGGGTATTGCCGTGAGATCTCGTACCCCATCATTATTATTGGTTACCGGTTTTATATTTGATTTGCGAAACATATCTGGAATGGCCGGCTTCGCTAGTTGCCTCTGCCTTGGATTATTTTTTTTGCTACTAGTTGCGTGCGTCATGGGTGTGGATTCTAAGATATCCTCACACTCACTTATTAAGGTGTCTATCCGGTCCATTACACAATTGCTAGCTGCCGATTTTTGTGATTTTTTTGCCTTCTTTTCCCTGTTATCACGTCTTACCCCGCCCTCATTCCCCTCCCCACTTTCTTCCAGGGCCTTTCTTTTCCCCATTGGCCTAAACAGAGTTAAGCTGATAAAATGGTGATCCTACCAACACCGGAAGACGGGCTTCTCCTGGTTCCAGACAAACCTTAGCTATCCTGACACAAGACAGTACACACAAATACAAATAAATGGAGGAAGTGGCAGGGTAATTTGGGGCGTGGGTTACAACCCACTGGTCCAGATAGATAGTCCGCTCGCAATTATTAAGATTTGGGAGAAAATATGCATTAACACAGTACCTTTATATTCCCACCCTCAGACGGTTCAGCACCTGGTTACAGATGGAAGAGGGGTGGCCCTGCCCTGCCTCTTCCTGGCAATGACGGGCAAGGACGGGCAAGGACGGGCCCGCCTTAGGCCCGGGCTTTGCCCGCGCTGCGGGAGGCTGGCGGCGATGATATCGCGCCTCCAGGCGCGCTGCACGGCGTCAGGGCGAGGCGACGAGGCAAGGGATGCTGGGAGGTGTAGTACAGGTGAGCCGTTCCCCTCACGGCAGGAGGAAGCAAAATCCTGCAGCCTTAGCCGTTAGCGTTGCCCTCACGGTGGCGGTGTGGTAATATTGCCCCCTTCGCTGCTGCCCAAGGAAAGATCTGCTGCAACCACTACCTACTTCTGGGCAGGAAGGCGCTCGATGGCACCCTTGGCCAAGAGACCCAAAACTTCCTGTTGGAGAAGGGCCAAGTGATCCTCTGACATGCAGGGAGAGGTAGACTCGAGGGGAGGGAGTAGCCCCTTCGGACTATTTGCAAAACCCACCTGTCCGACGGTGCGCCAGTGGGGGAGGTGATGGCGGATCCTGCCGCCCACTGGCGTTAGGTGGCCCTGAAATGTCGGACTTAGAAGGTTTGGAGGCTGCTGCAGAGGGGGCGGTGGTGGACTGGCCCGCTCGCTGGCCCCCAGAACCATGCCGGTGGTTCCCACGTTCCTGGCCGCGCTGAGACTGTACAGCTTGCGCCGGCCTGTGGCTCTGGTCGGAACATAGTGGGGCACCTGATCCGTAGCCACGAAAGGGGCGATAAGCAGACTGCGCAGGGCGGGTGGTGGAGAGGCCCAAGGATCTGGCCGTAGCCCGTGAGTCGTTAAAGCGCTATAGCGCGTTGTCTGCCTTGTCGCCGAAAAGGCGACGGCCATCAAAGGGCATATCCATAAGGGTGGATTGGACATCCCCTGAAAAACCAGTCAACGCAACCAGGCGTAGCGTCGAAGGGCTACTGACGTTGAAATCGTCCTGCCAAGTGCGTCGGCGGTATCCAGCCCACAGCGGATGGTAAACTTCGCTGCGTCCCTCGGCAACGGCACGGGAGAGCGTGGCCCGGGCCTCCTCCGGGCACTGAGGCAGCACCTGCGCCACCGTATCCCACACAGAGTGGGTATAACGGCCCAACAGACATGCGGTGTTCACCGACCGCAGTCCCAAGCTGGCGGAAGAAAACGTTTTCTTTCCAAGGTGGTCCAGCTTTTTGGATTCCCTTTCCAGAGGTGCGGTAGGGAAGGCGCCCTTGGATGTGGAGGCTTGGACTACCAAGCTCTCAGGGGTGGGGTGTTGGGAGCCCCTGTGTTGGGCCTGGACCAAGTGCCCAAAAGGATGTCCGTAAGGGCTTCATTAAACGGGAGCAGGGGCTCCCAAGAGCTTGCTGCCGGCTGAAGCACCTCTGTCAGGCGGTTAGTCCTGACTGCCACCGTAGGAAGCTCGAGGTTGAGAGACTCGGCTGCCCTAAGCAACACCACTGCGTACGACGCTCCCTCATCCGCAGCCACAGTAGGAGGAGACAACATGCCTAGGTCTGGGGAGGTATCCAGACCACTGGCCTCCCCCAGTTTCCCTCTCCAGTCCGTATTGTATTCCAACTGGTCAGTTAAAGGGTCACCAGACCCCTCCCAGTCTTCCTCACCCTCTTCTGGCTGGCAATCTGGTTGAAAATAGCCAGGGTGGAACACAGGGACAAAAGTACCCATCGGCATTGGGTCTGTCATCGGCCGACGCCGGTCCGACTCCGTGTCCACGTCGAGGTGGGAGCCGGGGTCGACGCCGGCTGGGGGTCCAGCAGGCGTCGGCTGCGGACGTGGTGCCGGTGGAGTCGTTGCCGGTGGAGGTGTAACAAGGTTGACCGGCTCCGATCCGTATACAGGCCTGGATCCAAGGGGGCCCTGCGGTGCCGAGGCCGAAGCCGCCGGCGTCAAAGGCCTAGGGCCCCCAGCCGAGTCCGCGGGGCCCGAAGGCGCGCCGGCCGAGTCGGGCTGCCCAAAGATGGCGTGCATCGCTTCGTAAAATTGACGAAGCTGGGCAGGGGTCGCTCCCGGTCCCGGGAAGGAAGGGAAGGCCGGAGTCGACCCTGAAGGCTCCGCATGCGGAGCCGCAGGAGTGGCACCACCCGCACCCTGCGTCGTGTCAGCCGACGGACGAGGGGAAGTCGAATAGCGACGATGCTTCGACTTCTTCTTGTGCTTCGACTTACCTGACCCGAGTGCGAAGACTTAGAAGAGGAGTGATGATGACTCCGCGATCAGTCCCTCGACCTCCCACGTGACCGGGACCTTGCGCGACACAGAGCCGACTGCCGGGTCTCGAGGAGCTTTCGGGATCGCTCCCACAAAGACTTCGGGGCCATGGTTCGACAGTCGGAGCACGACTTGGGGTTATGGTCGCGCTCCAGGCAGAAGAGGCACACGCGGTGCGGATCCGTCACCGACATGATTCGGGAACAGGAACCGCAGGCCTTGAAACCGGGCATCCCTCGTGCACCAGAAGTCGGATAAGGACTCGAAAACGAAGTCGACAAAAGTTGCAAAAAACTCAGTCAAAAAGTGACTGGGGGTACTGTTCTTCCCGGATCTGCGCTTGATGGCGCGGAAAAAGATAGAACTGACGTCAGCGCGCGAGGGCGGCGTCTAAGTAACTTCCGCGACGTCATCCCGGCGACAACGACGCCGACGACGGACGCGGAGTCGACCGACGCCACCTTCAGACGCGCAGGGGTACTGCTGACGAAAAACTTTCCGGATCCAGTCTGACGCCTGGGGGAGATTCTAAGGTAAGGAATCTATAACTAACTGTTTCTTTCAGATAGGTGATGCGGATGTCACTTCCGGCATGGATGACACCGAAATGACGCGGAGCCGACAGACGCCACCTACCTGAGTGCAAGGGTATTGCTCAAGGAAGTCTTCCAGATCCAGTCTAACACATGGAAAATTCGAAGATGAGATCTACACAGCAGGGCTAGCATGGTTAAAACATGTGTTACTTGTGGTTTTCACTACTCTTCTTTAAGATTATTGCAACCTAAACAAGTAGTAGTGCCCTGACTGTTGTCACAAGTGCGCGTTAGATCGTGATGCTCAGTCCCCTTGTCCTCGCCACCCCAATATCTCCATAGTTCAGTATGCTATCGGATGGGAGGTTCCACCATGTTCCTTGTGTTTTTACAGTTTGGGCAAAAGGGCATTCCTTCTTGGCCCTGGAAAGCTGGGTTGTTTTTTCATGATAGTTCTAGGCTCCAGGTGCTGTTTCTTCCGAGTATGTGGATATATCATTGGCATTATAGCTTGGACTCCTCTATCATGAGGCGGCTCTATGACGATAACCCACATAACTACCAATACATATAACTGCTCCTTGTGTTATACACATTCTCAATAAACAGCACAACATTTACATCTACATTAAGTGCAGAGGTGTACAAATATTATTCCTGCAGGATGCCTAAACCACTGAGCCTGAAGGGGACAGATTGTTAAAGAGGTGGAGGGGACAAGGTTTGATTGTGTATCCGTCCTATTGGGCAGCTAATATTTCCACAATACAGACTAGGTGGCCTTTTTTCCCCAATTTGTCGCAGGTATTGAGCAGAGGGGCCTGTTTTCCCCGGATCTTTGGGGGCATGGAAGGGGTACTTTGACTGCAATCTTGACCCCTTCCTTGAAAGATCGTACCCTTCAATTCCTCATTCACCCACAAACACAGTAGCTAAGACATTCTCATAATGGCTCTCATTGGTCATTAGGGAATATATGGAGGATCATCCACCTAAGCAAAAAGGAGTACTTTATCTGCCCTCAAAATTTACATGTCTGTCTTGATCGTCTCCTCCTTATTGATACATTACACCTTGCTGTGTCTGTTGTTGCACACCTGGGTAAAACCATTTCCAACCATAATCCCATTATTATGACCTGGGGCATGGCCTTGCCGCCGGGTCCCCACTTGGAAGCACTAACAATGTTTACTAGAGATAGGGAATTCAAACATATGGAGGCAGTTAGAAATGAGTATTCTCTCTTCAGCTAGCCTCGCCCTCCACCCAGTGAATACTAGATTCTACCTGGGGCGCTATTCGCATGTGTTATGGGACATGGTCAGTAAGATCTTGTTCACAGTCCCCAAAAAAATCTGTGTCAGTCTTGCACAGATTATACACCATGCCCAAGATGTAGCAAAATACAACATCCGTTCTGGGCTGGCCACCACCGCCTCCTTGAGCAGGGCAACTGCTACCAGCATGGATTCACAGACTTTTTAAGTAACTTACAGGCATAACTAATGGACATACCATTTGACAGCACCTGTATCGTCAGAAACAAGGGAAACTTGACCCTGGAGCACTTCAAGGACAATAGAGCCACAGTGTGCTCTCTCCACCTATCTACTTCTATGCAGCAGTTTCACCTCTTTTGAGGCTTCGGAAGAGGATTGGCACAACAACGCCAAGGTCCACCTCCACAAAAACAGATCCCTCAGACCTTTAGAGGGCAGGAATCCAGCTGACAATGTCTAGGCCCTCAGGAGCAACATACTGCTCAGTCCCCCGCCCCACTCGCCACAGCCACCAAATCACTTTAGCTTGCCCTTGGTGCCACATGGCTGCAGCTGGTGGCAGAAACTTGATGAAGGACCTTGTTACCGAACTGAGTCTCAAAGGGAGGGCCCTCAATTAATAATGCTGCCAGTCTATGGAAATTCTCATACTGCCTGTGATTTTGATTAATGAGAACATGGAAGTAAGAGTCTTGAACTCTTAAGAACTTCAGGAATTTCCCTTCCTCCAGCAAGAACATGACCTTCTGAATTGTGACAATTCAGAAGGCCTGCATCTTCAGGAAGTTGATGAGATCTAGGAAGGGCCTCCAGACACCAGTAGTCTTCTTTAGTAAGAAGAACCTGGAGTAAAAATCCTTGAAGTGTTGATTTTCAGTACTTTCTCAACAGCGCTTCAGTAAGAGATCAAGGAACATGATTTGTGGCTGGTATAGATGATGATGACGTTTTCTGGCTGCTGATCAGCAGGGTTGTTTTTGTACAAATGTCAGCTTATGGCCACAAAGGACAATCTGAAGTGCCCAACAGTCTGTAATAATCTTTTTTATACCACTCTGAGGCATAATCTGAAATCTCTCCCCCCTCCACTCCCCCGGAAGGAGGCTGGTGGTGACAAAGCACCAGGAAGTCAGGTTCTCCTATTTATGTCCTGAACTTAGAAGCATGAAGAACATTATTACTTCTGCTAGGACTTCTTGTAGTCTTGTATGTGACCTCTGTTGGTATCAGTATTAAGAGAATATGCCTCTGAAGTTCTGCGATATTCTGGAGCCACGGAATCTGGAAGAATTACTAAGTAGCAGTGCTCCAAGAGAGTGGGCTGTGACTGTGTTTGTTTGTATGCCTTGAAGAGTCCCATCCACAAGCATGCCGAACAGTGTTTGGTCATACCACTGATCCAAAAGATATACTCTTAAGGTGTCCTCATCTCCGAAGCCTGTCACTCCTGCTTTCTTGTGAAAGCCTATATTAGAAAAGTTCATTGACATTTCGATCACTGCAACTAATACGTTGGATTCCTCACACATGATCTCTCTCGATGCCTCCTTATCTTCTGGTAGAAGTGTCAGATACTAGGCAAAGTCACTCGACATTTGTCAATCATAACGGCCTAGAATGGCCAGAACATTTGCCTCTTTAATAAATATTGCAGCTATGGAAGTCTCCATCGTGATCTGATCATGTCAAGCGGAAGTACGTGTGATTAGATTCCATGTTCTGCGATGCCGCAGCAATTGCTAAATCTGGAACTGGGTGACCTCTGAAACAGGATGGTACAGCCTTAAGCACAGTATTTCTCAGTTTAACTCATTCCTGCCAGATGTCATCCAAAACTGAGGATGGACATGATGGAACTTATGGGTTGCACCTTAAAATTAGGTAAAACATTACTCTGTAGTTGTCATGCGAAGGCCCAATTTCTTTGCTGCTCTTTTTAGCAGAACACGAAACTTAGAAATGTCATCTGGTGTGGAATTCAAATGAAATGACTTTTCTTGGCCATTATCTGGTAGGATCGAATCGTCTTGGTCATTGTAATCCTAACTACCAGCGACATTACCAGCATCTGGGACCATGTCTCAGTCTTCTGAGCCATCACCCGCATTCTGGGTTTCATCCTCACTCTAGACTGTGTTTTGGTCATTGTAGGAAGCTGGCTCTTTATATGGCATACCAAAAAGAGGTATAACATGCAGAGTCAAGGTATCCCTTATAAGTGGACAGGGGCTTGCTCTAGCAATCTCAAGGTGCTCTACTGGGTGGGGAGGGGGTGGTCGAGCAGCCTTTGGCTTATCAGAGAGGAGTGTTGGACATCTGCAATACACACAGTCAAAAAATGATGCACACGACTCAATAAGGAGATCCACACCAATTTATAAAAATACACATATTTTCGTTTATATTTAGGCACCAAAATCATTGGCACCCTTGACCCACTTCAGCTCGGGCTAAGGGGCACGGGTGCAGTGGTGCTATCCGATGTCGTGTATTTAGCGGTCCGGAGTCCTCGCAGCTCTTCTGGGGTGCTGCAGGATATTCCTGGGTCTTGGGTGAAGGCTGGAAGACCTCCCATGCTTTTGGAGGCACAGGCAGCTGCAGGAGTCGTGATCTTTAGCACAATTGTTGAGGGCAGCAGGCATTCCGGCAGGGTTGGCGCCAAGTCAGTTGCTGGTCTTCTGTTCCTGCTTTTGCGACTCTTCAGCATCCGTCTTCTTCTTCCAGGTTGGCAGGATCTGATTTCCTGGAGCCAGGGGCTCCCCTAAATTCTAGATTTAGGGGCGGTAGGGGAGTTTAGGGTAGTAGCCAATGGGCTACTTACCCCTGGGGTCACTACGCCCCCTATGTGACCATTTCCTGTGGGAAGTGGGCATAACCCCTGTCCCAGAGTTCCTAGTTCTGCCATCACAAAGATGACAGACTTTTAAATTTCGCATCCACATCAGGTAGGCCACTTTAGGGGTGGACTAGCCTTAAGGTGGACAGGCCTCTCTGACTACTAGTTTTCCCGCCTGGCCAGACGAAAAATGGGCAGTGGGTAGGGAACCGACATCCCCTCACCTCTGAGGGAAGCCAGATTCGCATACCAAAGGTGGTGGCCTCAGTTTAGTTCCCTGCCTTGGAATTCTGATTTGCAGGTCATCCTGTGTGTTACTGACCTACTGAAAGCGTAGGCCCTCATCCCTGGGGGTCAGAAACTAGTCTGTGGTGGCAGGCTGGTTGGGACCAGTCAGCCAGTACGCTAGTAGGTTTTCAGGGGCACCTCTAAGGTGCCCTCTGGGTGCATGTATTAATAAATCCATCACTGGAATCAGTGTGGGTTTATTAACACAAGATGTTTGATACCAAACATCTTGGGTTTCAGTGAAGCCATTATGTAGCTGGGGAACTCGTTTTCACCAGTTTTCAGCCCATGTACTTAAAATGGCTTCCCTGGTCACTTGTGCTGGTAGTGATTGAACTCACCAACACAGGGGCAAATCTGCTCATGCTGATATGTCCAAAGATGCAGTACAGCGCAATCTGCCTCAGGGCTGCAAGGCCTGCTGTAGGGGTGACTTACCCATGGTACATGCAGTGTCTGCAGGCATTGCACACAGGGTTGTGGACCATGTCGTGTTTTCACTTTTGTCCGCACCAAGACAGGCAGCCTGCAATGACAGTTAGGTGAGGGGTCCCTTAGAGTGTCACAATATGTGCTGCAGCCCTTAGGGACCCTCTTTGGTACCCATGTTCTTGGTACCAGGGGTACCATTTACTAGGGACTTAAAGGGGTGGCAAAGACTTTGCCAACTGAGGGAACAATTGGACAGTTTAGGGAAAGAGACCTGGCACTGGGGACCTGGATAGCAGCAATCCAGTGCACTTCCAGTCAAAATTGCATCGAATACCAGGCAAAAAGTGGGGGTGACCATGTCAAAAAAGTCCTCTATACCATCTGGAATTGGTGGAACTAACACCTGCTGGCGTGGGGGTGTAGGTGGATGAAGTGGTGCTGCAAAGGTGGAGGGGTATGGATGGCTGGCTGGCTGATGGTTGACTTGAGGTGAACTAGATTTATTAGTCTTGTACAAATATTCTTCATAACTTGTACAAATGCCCAATAAAATTGTAGAACCTGTGCCATTTGCCGTTTTAATGGACCACAGAAATGTAAGGCATAGTCTATTTCATAGAAAGGCTCATATGTATTGGAATGCCTAGAGTCTTCGCAGAGGTGTTCATAATGAGGATACGCCATATCCTGATCATACTCTGGGACATATTGAACTTCAATTGTTGCAGGCTGTACACAGTCAATCTGCTCCTAATTTGAATCAATCTTGTGACTATCATCTACCTCATCTGTTTCCATAATGTAGGTTGGTGGACAGTCTGATACCTTCACAGGAGAGATGATGTACGAAATTCAATGGTACCTCCAGTGATGGCAGAATGGAAATATCTCTAAAATCCATGCTCCCAGCATGGAAGACTGCAAAGATGGTAAGCAAAGCTGGCATAAAGTGACTGTTGACGATCAGATCGTGACCATCGACTACAAAGGGACTGCCAATGACAAGGTGACCCCCAATGACACTGTCACAGACAAAATGACCATCAACGAAGAAGCCATAGTAGGAAAGCTGCTCGACCATGGTGGAGAAGAAGACGATTTGGCCTTCTTCCCTGTTGACTATGTTGCTCACAGTGCTGGCTTAGACAGGAAAAAGGATAAGACAACTATAACAAACACGTTACTTACCTTCAGTAACAATGTATCTGTAAGAGACATACGTTAGTTATAGATTCCTTACCTTAGAATTACCCCCAGGCGTCAGACTGGATCCGGAGAATTTTTATCTTTGTCGGTGTCGTGTTCGCCGGGATGACGTCGCGGTTTCTACTTAGATGCCGCCCCTGCACGCTGACGTCAGCTCTGACACGCCTTTCCACGACAGAAGCACAGAGCCATGCAAGACACTGACCACTGGTGCACATAACTACGGTCCTGAAAGGGAGTCCCTATCCCTAGAAGTCACTTCGCAGAACGGGGAGGATGGGTGGGGCGGTAAGGAATCTATAACTAACGTATGTCTCTTACAGATACATTATTACCGAAGGTAAGTAACTTGTTCATCTGAAAGAGACCATTAGTTATAGATTCCTTACCTTTACTGTTACTTTACTTTTAGTATTTATATGGCGCAACGAATCATCCCCAAGGGGATCTCTCGGCGCCTGGGAGGCAGACAACATGAATAGAAAATACTCAATCAAAACATCCACGTTTTGAGCCGCTTCTTAAATTGGGCCAAATTTGGGCATGCTCGCAGATCCTCTGGCAGACTATTCCAATGGGCGGGGGCTAGATGAGAAAATGCAAGCCCACCCATTTTGGTTTTCCTAATTCTGCACGTGCGAAGCAGCCTTTGACTGCTGGATCTCAGGTGGCGTCCTGGGATGTACCATTCAAGTTTTTTAATTAGATATGTCGGTCCCTGTCCTTGCAAAGATTTGAAGACCAAACATAGGAGTTTAAAAACCGATCCTTTCCTGATCGGAAGCCAATGTAGTTGTCGCAATAACGGTAATGATGGAGTTCGTGCGGGCTTATTTAGGGCAAGGCACGCTGCTGTGTTCTGGACAACTTGCAGCCTTGAAAACAGATCTTCTCTCATCCCCACCAGTAGAGAGTTCCCATAATCTAGTCTACTGACTAGAAGCGCCTGGATGAGGACTTTTCTGGAATAGAGGGGAATCCAAGGGAAGACTTTCCTAAGCATGCGCATCGTGCCAAAGCACTTGCCTGAGATGATTTTTACATGATCCTCCATGGAGAGTCTGTCATCCATCACGATGCCCAAATTCTTCGCACATTTTTTAGGGATGGGGGCTTACCCCAATTCCCTCGACCACCACTCCATAGACCATAAGTCCTCAGCTTTCCCAAACAGCAGAATCTCTGTTTTATTAGAGTTCAGCTGTAGGAAGTTCTTGCTCATCCACGTCGCTATTTTTAACATGCAGCTCTTGAATATTTCTCTGGTGAGTGCGGGGTCCTTTCCTATGGGGACTATCCCCTGGGTGTCGTCCGCGTAGGAGATCGTATGGAACCCGCACGATCTGATGATAGGAGCCAGAGAGGACACATAAATATTGAATAAGGTGGGGCTAAGAATGGAACCCTGTGGTACCCCCTTATCCACTGTGTTGGTCTGTGACACAAATGAGTCCAGTTGTACACATTGTGTTCTGTCGGTCAAGAAACTAAGCATCCAATTTAATGCCGATCCTTTGACACCAATCTCTCGCAGCTTGCCCAAAAGGATACTGTGAGAGATGGTGTCAAAGGCTGCCGATAGATCCAAGAGAACCAACATCGTGGGAGTTCCCTCATCCAACACCATCCTTATCGAGTCTGTTACCTCCATCAGAGCAGACTCCGTGCTGTGACCGGCCCGGAAACCGGACTGTGAAGGATCAAGCAGATTGTTTTGTTCCAGATAACCCGAAAGTTGCTGATTGATCAGGGTTTCCATAATTTTAGAACAACATGGGAGAAGAGAAATAGGCATATAGTTTTGTAGGTCTGCAGGGTCCGCCAATGCTTTCTTAAGCAGTGGCTTGATGTAGGCCTTCTTCCATTTTGAGGGAAACGAGGCGCTGTCTAATGATAAATTACAGACTTCCATAATAGGGTTCGACAAGACCGGTGCCAGATCTGAAAAGATGCGAGGGGGAACCACATCTAGCGGCGATCCTGACTTAGTATGTACCAGCAAAGTATGCACTTGCTCTGAGGTGATCGCTGAGAAGGTCTGTAAACTGGGGGAGAGAGGATCTTCCGAGGGAAATGTCAGAGCCTGGGACGGCTCTTCTGGTTCAAACGCGTTATAAATTTTATCGATCTTCTGTTTAAAATATGTGGCTAAATCGTCACATAGCCCCTGTGTGGGTGGGAGGGAGGGGTTGTTGGCTCTGGGATTGGTGAACTCCCTGAGAATCTTAAAGAGTTCTTTGGAGGAGTTATTTGATTCTTCATTTCGCATACCCAGATGCGATCTCCTGGCTATGTTACAATTCCTTAGATATATTCGATGTGCTAATTTATATGCCAGTTTATCCACCTCTAACTTTGATTTCCTCCATTTCCGCTCTATCGTTCTACAATTAGCTTATTCTGCCTTCAGGCTTTCTGAGTACCATGGAGCTGGAGCGGCCCTATCCTGCACTGTGATTGTCTTGATTGGAGCAATGGTATCAAGGGCCACCGTTATGGGAGTCTCCAACATATGTAAAGCTGAATTGCTATCAGTAACATTGCTAAGTGACGGGGGAGAATATACTGAATTGAATGCTGTTAATGTCACTTTTCTCAATGATCTGCGAGAACTCTTCTTACCTTGGGACAGGCTTACAGGTGTCGGTATTAACAAGGAGAATCCTAAAGCCAGATGGTCTGTCCAGCTTAATGCTAGCGGAGTTTCTACTATGAGGTCCTGAATGTTCGTAAAAATATTGTCCAGCATATGTCCCGCTGTGTGTTGGACTCCGTATTCTCGGAGAGAGGCCTAAGGACTCCATAGCTGCTAGTAAGCCTGCGGAATCTGTGTTAGAGCGGATGTCTAAATGATGATTAAAGTCCCCTAGGAGTAAAAAATTATCAGCTTGCATGGTATAGGGGGCCAGATTTTCCAATAGTGACACACAGAAAGCCTTTTTGCTTTCCCCGGGGGGGTGGTAAACTACCGCTCCCATCAGCCTAATGCCTTGAACAGGCTCCATTTTAAAAACCATTAGTTCCATGCTAGGGGTGGTGATAGTATCTAAAATTTTTATCTGATGGGCTGAGCGAGTGGCTATGGCCAGCCCTCCTCCCCTCTTGCCTGTTCTGTCTAGTCTAGCTACCGAGTATTCTGCCGGAAAGGCTATAGCTACGGACGGAGCAGATTGAGTATGCAACCAGGTTTCTGTAAAAAAGCAGATGTCTGGTTTCAGATCATCCAGCAGGTCCCAAATTTCAACAGCATGCTTAGGAATAGATCTCGCATTGAGGTACAGGCCTTGAAAGGTGCCTGCTTGCCCTCCCATCTTCTGCTTTTCCTCCCTGGGGGTCTGC
This sequence comes from Calotriton arnoldi, assembly GCA_963921515.1. Taxonomy (NCBI): domain Eukaryota; kingdom Metazoa; phylum Chordata; class Amphibia; order Caudata; family Salamandridae; genus Calotriton; species Calotriton arnoldi. The sequence continues at coordinate 3,806,996 of CAWUFW010000484.1, read as the reverse complement.
TTACTGAATACTCTCCGGCCGGCCATGTAGGGATTTAGAGAATCTATGGTGTGTTGCACGTGAGCTATGCACCTGTCACATTGCGAGCAATTGCTGACCGTTGAGTCATTTCCTAACGCTACCTTTCCCCCACACCCAGTCATGGAGGTCTTATCCCTTAAGTCCAGTAGCACCTGTTTCGAGTAAGTTATTAAAGGCATTTGTGAACCTGGAAAAAAAAAGGGCAGCGTGTCCTGTCAGCTGGCAGCGTTCAGGCGCGGACGGGCGCAGACGGGCTTGCCTTAGGCGCGCCGGCTGCGCGTCCGCAAACGCGGTCAATTTATGCCCTGAATGCTGGAGAACGCTAGAGCGCTAACCGCGACTAAAATGGCGCCGGTTAACAGCCCCCTAGAATCTGCTTGCTCTCTCCACTCAATCGGTCATGAAGATGGACCGTGGTGGACAGGAGAGTTGCCGGCAAACAATGAGGTAAGTTTTAATCAGATTGTGTAATCCTTATTCAGTCAGTCACAAAGTAGCAGTTGTGGCACAAATAATATAGATCATTAAAATACGACGATTTAAAAACAGTCATTGACACAGCACAAGGAGCAGAATAATGATACCTGCAGCTCCTTAGAATAGATACCCCAGCAATGCCAACCTCGGAGGTGGGTCTGCGAACTAAGTTCACACCAGAAAGTCCTGGAGAACAGAACGGCCAAAGTAGCCATCTCTCCGGACCTGACTGTCTAGGCAATAATGTTTGGTGAACGTGTGCAAAGATGCCCACATGGCTGCCTGACAGATGTCAAGGAGTGGAACTCGACGCCCCAAAGCAGTAGTAGCTGCCGTTGCCCTGGTGGAGTGTGCACGCAGGCCCACTGGGGCTTCCTTCTTTGCCAAGGAGTAGCAGATTTTAATGCATAGGACGACCCATCGAGATGGTGCGTTTTTGTACAGCCCGACCTTACTTAACCCCCACATATTCAACAAAGAGTTGATCATCCACCCGGAAGTCTTTTGTGCAGTCTAGATAGAAAGACAACAAACGTTTTGGGTCCAGACGGTGGAGTCTCTCCTCTTCCTTGGAAGGGTGCGGAGGTGGGAAGAAGGTGGGCAAAGTGATGGTCTGTCCTATATGGAAAGAGGTAACCACTTTGGGAAGAAAAGAGGTGCTTGTGCGAAGAACTACTTTGTCCGAATGAACAGCAAGAAAAGGAGGTTTGGAAGACAGAGCCTGAAGCTCACTTACTCTGTGAGCAGAGGTGATGGCGACAAGGAAAGCGGTCTTCAGAGTAAGGAGTCTGATAGGACAGTTATGTAGTGGCTCAAAGGGAGCACACATAAGGAATGCCAAGACAAGATTCAAGTCCCACTGGGGCATTATGAAAGGAGAAGGAGGGAAGAGATGAGTGCACAAGTTACTAACTTGTGTAACAATATATCTGTAAGAGACAGTAGTTAGTGACAGATTCCTTACCTTAGAATATCCCCAGGCGTCAGGCTGGATCCGGAAAGTTTTGCGTAGCAGTACCCCTGCGCGTCGGTAGGCGGCGTCGTGCGGCTCCGCGTCCGTCGTCGTGATCGCCGGGATGACGTCGCGGCCAGTACTTAGACGCTGCCCATGCGCGCTGGCGTCAGTTCTGTACACGACTTTCCGCGCCAGAAACGCAGAGCCATGCAAGAAACTGACACTGGTGTCTGAAAACTAGGGCCCTGAAAGGGATGACCTTAACCCTAGAAATCAGTTCGCAGAACGGGGAGGATGGGTGGGGCGGTAAGGAATCTGTCACTAACTACTGTCTCTTACGGATATATCGTTACACAAGTTAGTAACTTGTGCATCTGAAAGAGACACGTTAGTGACAGATTCCTTACCTTAGAATAGATACCCCAGCAATACCAACCCCGGTGGTGGGTCTGCGAACAAAGATCAGACGAGGAAGTCTCGGAGAACAGAACGGCCAAAGAAGCCGTCTCTCTGGACTTGGCTGTCAAGGCAGTAATGCTTGGTAAACGTGTGCAGCGAGGCCCACGTAGCTGCCTGACAAATGTCCTGCAATGGTACACCACGTCCCAAAGCCGTGGTGGCGGCTGTCGCCCTGGTGGAATGGGCACGTAGCCCAACAGGGGGCTCCTTCTTAGCCAAAGAATAGCAGGCTTTGATACACAAGACGACCCAGCGGGAGATGGTCCGCTTGTGTACCGCCCAACCTTTTTTGGCGCCCACGTAGCCAACAAAGAGCTGGTCGTCCACCCGGAACTGTTGTGTGCGGTTCAGATAGAAAGAAATCGCACGTTTTGGGTCCAGACGGTGGAGCCTCTCTTCCTCTCTGGAAGGAGGCGGAAAGAAGGTGGGCAAAGTGATGGTCTGCCCAATGTGGAAGGCAGTAACCACCTTTGGCAAGAAGGACGGACGCGTCCTAAGAACAACCTTGTCTGGATGAACAGACAGAAAGGGGGGCTTGCAAGAAAGAGCCTGGAGCTCACTCACCCGCTGAGTGTAGGTGAAAGCCACCAGAAAGGCTGTCTTCAGAGTGAGAAGACGAAGAGGACAGTTATGGAGAGGCTCAAAGGGAGCGCACATTAAAAAGGTAAGAACCAAGTTCAAGTCCCACTGAGACATCACAAACGGAACAGGAGGGAAAAGGTGTGTAATGCCTTTAAGAAACCTATTAACAACAGGAGACTTGAAAAGGGAGGGCTGATCAGGAAGCCTGAGGAAGGCCGAAATTGCACAAAGGTAGCCCTTGATGGTACCCAGGGCAGAACCCTGTTGGGCAAGAGAAAGCAGGAACAGTAGAACCTCAGAAAGAGGGGCAGAAAGGGGATTCACAGCCTTTGCTGTGCACCATGCCACAAACTTGTTCCACCTGCAGGCGTATACCACCTTAGTGGAGGGACGCCTGGCAGCCAGAATCACATCACAAACTTCGGGAGGCAAGTCGAAAGGAATCAACTGCCGCCGCTCAATCTCCATGCAAGGAGGTGGAGACTGGACAGGTTCGGGTGGAGGACCGTCCCCTGCTGCTGCGACAGAAGATCCTCCCGAAGAGGCAGACGGATCGGGGGATCGATGCTCATACTGAGTAGCTCGGGATACCAAACTCTTCGAGCCCAGTCCGGAGCCACAAGAATGACTTGGGCCCGGTCGCGCCGAATCTTCTTCAACACTCTGGGCAGAAGTGGTATAGGCGGAAAGGCGTACAACAGACCGCAACTCCACTCGCGACGAAAAGCGTCGCAGAGCGAGTGCCGCCTTGGAAATTCCAACGCGCAGAAGTGCTGACATTGCGCGTTCTCTTCGGTGGCGAATAGATCTAACCAAGGCTCTCCCCACTGTAGAAAGAGTCCTTGCGCCACCTCCGAGTGAAGACGCCATTCGTGATCCATCATGCACCGTCGGCTGAGTTCGTCCGCCCTGGCGTTCAGGGAACCTGCCAGGTGTTGAACCATCAGGAATATGCCCTCATGTTCCAGCCATGTCCAGAGACGCAGAGCCTCCTGACATAGGGTCCACGACCCCACCCCGCCTTGTTTGTTGCAGTACCACATGGCGGTGGTGTTGTCTGTGAACACCTGCACTACCTTCCCCCTTGACAGAGGGAAGGAATGCCTTTAGTGCAAGTCGGATCGCCCGGAGCTCCAGAAGGTTGATATGGAGCCGGGACTCCGCCGGAGACCAGAGGCCTCTGATCTCCGCCTCTCCGATGTGACCGCCCCATCCCAGAAGGGACGCATCCGTCACAACTGTGTGCTCTGGCTGGGGAAGGGAGAGGGATCTGCCCGTGACCCATTGCCGGTTCGAGAGCCACCACTGCAACTGTTGTGCAGTTCCCTCCGAGATCTGGACGTAATCGGACAGGTTCCCCTGATGCTGCGCCCACTGGAACTTCAGGTCCCACTGCAGAGCCCGCATATGCCATCTGGCATGATCGACCAACAGGATGCAGGAGGCCATGAGGCCCAGCAGCCTCAGGGTCATCCGTACCTAAACCCAGGATAGAGGCTGAAAGATCGGAATCATAGCCTGAATATCCTGGACTCGCAGTTCGGGAGGATAGGCCCGAAACTGCGTTGTGTCCAGAACCGCTCCGATGAAAAGGAGCTGTGGAGAAGGAACCAGGTGCAACTTCGGCACATTGATGGAGAACCCCAGCGAGTGCAGGAGTCCGGCCGTAGTCTGGAGGTGGGAGACGACTGCCTGGGACGAGCCCGCCTTCAGCAACCAGTCGTCGAGGTAGGGGAAGACTGGAACCCCTGACCGGCGCAGATGAGCTGCGACCACCGCCATCACCTTCGTGAACACCCGAGGGGCGCTTGTAAGGCCAAAGGGAAGCACGGTGAACTGAAAGTGCTCGAGGCCTACCGTGAACCGCAGGTAACGCCGGTGGGCCGGCAGGACGGGGATGTGAAAATATGCGTCCTGCAAGTCCAACGCTACCATCCAGTCTCCAGGGTCGAGGGCAGTCAAGACCTGAGCTATGGTGAGCATCTTGAACTTCTCCTTCCGGAGGAAGCGATTGACGTTCCGGAGGTCCAAGATAGGGCGCATGTCCTCCTTGTCCTTTTTGGGCACCAGAAAGTAGTGGGAATAACAACCACGCCCTACTTCTGGGGTCGGAACGCGCTCGATGGCCCCCTTGGCCAAGAAGGCCGCAACTTCCTGTCGAAGAAGTGCCAAATGGTCCCCCGACATGCGGTGGTGCTGAGGTGGCATGGCTGGAGGGGCAATCTCGAAGGGGAGGGAGTAGCCCCTTCGGACAATGTCCAAATCCCACCTGTCCGATGTGATGGTGCGCCAGTGGGGAAGGTGATGGCGAACCCTGTCCCCCACTGGCGTGGTGTGGACTGGAAAGGACGGACTAGGAGGGTTTGGAGGCCGCGGACGGGGCGGAGGTGGTGGCCTGACCCGCTTGCTGGTTACCCGACCCGCCTCGGCGGGAGCCACGTCCTCGGCCGCGCGAAGGCGTCTGCTGCGCGGGCCGGTGGCTGGGCAGTGGACGTGACTGGGCGCCCCTTCCGTGGCCACGAAAGGGGCGAAAAGCAGACTGCTGCGGAGGGCGCGAGGCGGAGAGGCCCAAGGACTTGGCCGTAGCCCGCGAGTTCTTAAAGCGCTCCAGCGCGCTGTCTGCCTTATTGCCAAAAAGGCGGATACCATCAAAGGGCATGTCCATAAGGGTGTTTTGGACATCGCCCGAGAAACCAGTGGTCCTCAGCCAAGCGTGACGGCGCAGCGCCACTGTCGTAGCAAGCGAGCTGCCTAGCGAGTCAGCGGTATCTAGGCCACATCTGATAGTGAACTTCGCTGCGTCTCTCCCTTCTGCAATAGCATGGGAGAGAAGTGCCTGGACCTCCTCAGGACACTGGGGCAGCACTTGCGCCACCGAATCCCACAGAGAGTGGGAGTAACGGCCCAAAAGGCAAGCGGTGTTCACGGACCGCAAGACAGCACTGGAGGAAGAAAAAACCTTCTTCCCAAATTGGTCCAGTTTTTTGGATTCCCAATCCGGTGGAGCCGTAGGGAAGGCGCTCAGAGAGGCAGAGGCTTGGACAACCAAGCTCTCGGGGGTGGGGTGTTGGGAGAGGAACAGAGGGTCGCCCGGGGCCGTGCGATTGCGTCAGGCTACGTTCCTGTCCACAGGAGCCCCTGTGGTGGGCCAGGACCAGGTGCCCAAAAGAACGTCCAAAAGTGCGTCGTTGAACGGCAGCAGTGGCTCCGAAGAGGTAGCCGCCGGCTGAAGCACTTCCGTCAGGAGGTTAGTCCTGACAGCCACCGTAGGGAGCTCGAGGCGCAAGGCCGCAGCCGCCCTACGCAACACCGTTGCATAATTTGCTCCCTCCTCCGTAGCCACGGAAGGAGGAGACAGCATGCCAAGGTCAGGAGAGGTGTCCAGACCACTGGCATCCACCAGTTCCTCAGCCCAGTCCTGATAAGGCTCACATTGAGCTGTGAGAGGGTATTCCGACCCCTCCCAGTCCTCCTCGTCCTCCAAAACAGGTGAAAAGTAAGGAGGAGGGACATGAGGGAAAAAGGGTCCCATCGGCGTCGGAATCGGCGTTGAGCGACGTCGATCCGGCTCCGTGTCCGGTGCCGGGGAGAACCCGGGGACGGCGCCGTCCGGGGCCTCGGACGGCACCGTAAACGGTACCGGTGAGGTCGGCGCCGGTGGAAGTGTCGTTAGGTCAACCGGCGTCGACCGGGATCCAGGCCTGGATCCGAGGGGGTCCTGCTGCGCCGGAGCCGCCGGAGACACCGGGGCCGCCGGTGGTACCGAGGGAGGACTCCCACTCGGGCCCGCGGGGCCCGAAGGCGCACTGGGGTAACCCTTAGGTCCGAAGATGCGGGCCATTGCCGACAGGAACTCCTGTATATCGGCCGGAGTCGACGTCGGACCCGGAACAGGCGGGTAGGCCGGCAACGGCTGCGCGGGCACCCCCGGAGCCGCGGGGGCGGCACCGTCTGGACCCTCGGCCGGGTCGCTAGACCGGCGAGGGGAGGTCTTAGAGCGACGCTTCTTAGACCTCTTGTGCTTCGCCTTACCTGAAGACGAAGACTTCGACCCCGACAAATGACGACGGCTCCGCGACCGGCCATTCGACCTCTCCCGGGCCGGGACCTCGAGCGGCGCGGAGCCGAGTGCCGGGCCTTGAGGAGCTTTCGAGACCGCTCTCGCAAAGCCTTCGGGCGAGGGACCGACACTCGGGGCACGACTGGGGGTCGTGGCCGCGCCCCAGGCAGAAGAGACACTCACGGTGCGGATCCGTAATTGACATCACGCGATTACAGACGCCGCATGGCTTGAAGCCGGGCATCCCTACTGACACATTTGGAGTCGAAACAACTCGAAAAACTTGGACAAAAAGTCACAAAAATATTCAGTCAAAAAATGACTGGGGCACTCACTGCTCAATCCGGATCTGCGCTTACTGGTGCGGAAAAAGAAAGAACTGACGCCAGCGCGCATGGGCGGCGTCTAAGTACTGGCCGCGACGTCATCCCGGCGATCACGAAGCCGACGACGGACGCGGAGCCGCACGACGCCACCTACCGACGCGCAGGGGTACTGCTACGCAAAACTTTCCGGATCCAGCCTGACGCCTGGGGATATTCTAAGGTAAGGAATCTGTCACCAACGTGTCTCTTTCAGATAATGCCCTTTAGAAATCTATTTACAATAGGGGACTTGAAAAGAGAAGGCTTATCAGGAAAGTGAAGAAAGGCAGATATGGCCGAAAGGTAGCCTTTAAGAGTGCCCAGGGCAGAGCCCTGCTGGGCCAAAGTAAGTATATACAAGAGAACCTCCAAAAGAGGGGAAGAAGGGAGATCCACTGCCTTTGCTGTGCACCATGCCACAGACTTGTTCCATCTGCAGGCATATGCCGCCTTAGTGGAGGGACGCCTGGCTGCCAAGATGACATTACAGACTTCAGAAGTAAGGTCAAAAAGCTGTCAACTGTCGCCGCTCAATCTCCGTGCAAGGAGGTGGAGGCTGGACAGGTTCGGGTGGAGGACCCTCCCGTGCTACTGCGACAGAAGATCCTCCCGAAGAGGCAGTCTGATCGGAGGATCGATGGCCATTCTCAAGAGCTCGGGGTACCAGACTCTTCATACCCAGTCTGGAGCCACAAGAATGACTTGGGCTCGGTCGCGCTTGATCTTCTTCTGCACTCTGGGTAGAAGTGGTACAGGTGGAAAGGCGTACAGGAGGCCGCAGTTCCACTCGCGACGAAAAGCATCGCCGAGCGAGTGCCGCTTTGGAAAGTCCAACATGCAGAATTGCTGACATTGCGCGTACTCTTCGGTGGCGAACAGATCTAACCAAGGCTCTCCCCACTTCTGAAAGAGACCTTGCACCACCTCTAAGTGAAGACGCCATTCGTAATCCATCATGCACTGAGTTCATCCGCCCTGGCGTTCAGAGAACCTGCCAGGTGTTGAACCACCAGGGATATGTACTGATGTTCCAGCCATGTCCAATGGCGAAGGGCTTCTTGACATAAGGTCCACGACCCCACCCGCCCTGTTTGTTGCAGTCCCATATGGCGGTGGTATTGTCTGTGAACACCTGCACTACTCTTCCTTTGACAGAAGGAAGGAATGCCTTCAGTGCAAGACGGATCGCTCAGAGCTCCAACAGGTTGATGTGGAGACCGGACTCCGCCGGAGACCAGAGACCTCTGATTTCTGCCTCTCCCAGGTGGCCGCCCCATCCCAGAAGTGAAGCATCCGTAACTACTGTCAACTCTGGTTGGGGAAGGGAGAGGGATCTGCCTCTGACCCAATCCTGATTCTTGAGCCACCACTTCAATTGACGTGCAGTCCCCTCCGAGATCTGGACGACGTCAGAAAGATTACCCTGATGCTGCGCCCACTGGAACTTCGGGTCCCACTGCAGAGCCCGCATATGCCATCTGACATGATCCACCAGCAGGATGCAGGAGGCCATGAGGCCCAGTAGCCTCAGGGTCATTCTCACCGAAATCTGGGATAGAGGCTGAAACATCGGTATCATAGCCCACATCCCGGATTCGCTGCTCGGGAGATTAAGCCCGAAACTGCGTTGTATCCAGAAATACTCAGATGAAAAGGAGCTCCTGAGAGGGAATCAGGTGTGACTTCGGCACGTTGATAGTGAACCCCAGCGAATGCAGGCGGTCCACCGTAGTCTGGAGGTGGGAGACGACAGCCTGGGGCGAGCCCGCCTTCAACAGCCAGTCGTCAAGATAGGAGAGAGCTGGAACCCCTGATCTGCGCAGATGAGCTGCGACCACCGCCATCACTTTTGTGAACACCGGAGGGGCGCTGGTAAGGCCAAAGGTGAGCACGGTAAACTGAAAATGCTCATGGGCTACCGTCAACGTAGGTAACGTCTTTGGGCTGGCAGGACGGGGATGGAAATATGCGTCCTGCAAGTCCAACGCTACCATCGGGGATATGGAAATATGCGTCCTGCAAGTCCAACGCTACCATCCAGTCTCCAGGGTGGAGGGCAGACAGGACCTGAGCCAACGTGAGCATCTTGACCTTCTCCTTCCGGAGGAAGCGGTTGAGGGCCCTGAGGTCTAAGATAGGACGCAGGCCTTTGTCCTTCTTGGGGACCAGAAAGTAGTGGGAATAACAACCACGACCTACTTCTGGCACAGGGACCCTTTCGATAGCTCCCTTGGCCAAGAGAGCTACAACTTCCTGGTGGACAAGGGCCAAATGATCCTCCGACATGCGATGAAAGGATGGTGGCATGGAGAGAGGGGTAGTCTTGAAGGGGATGGAGTAGCCACATCGGACTATCTGCAAAAAACCCACCTGTACGACGTGACGTTTTGCCAGTGGGGGAGGTGATGGTGGATCCTGCCGCCCACTGGCATCTGGTGGCCCTGAAAAGTTGGACTAGGAGGGCTTGGAGGCTGCTGCAGGTGGGTTATGGGTGACCTGGCCTGCCCGCTGGCCCCCACACCCGCGTCGCTGGGTCCCACGTCCGCGACCACAGAGGCTGGGTAACTTGCATGGCCCCGTGGTTGGACTGTGTCGAACAAGCGGGGCACCCCTTCCGTAGCCGCGAAAGGCAGACTGCGTGGGGCGAGAGGTTGCCAGAGGCCCAAGGATCTGGCCGTAGCCCTAGAATCCTTGAAGCGCTCGAGCGCCGAGTCTGCTTTGTCACCTAAAAGGCGACGGCCATCAAAGGGCATGTCCAGTGAGGTGGATTGGACATCCCCAGAGAAACCAGACTTCCTCAATCAGGCGTAGTGCCTCAAGGCTACTGACGAGGAAACCGTTCTGCCCATAGAGTCGGCGGTATCCAGCCCACATCTGATGGTGAACTTAGCTACATCTCTACCCTCTGCCACTGCGTGGGTGAGAACGGCCCGGGCCTCCTCTGGGCACTGTGGCAGCACTTGCGCAACCCTATCCCACACCGTATGGGTATAACGGCCCAAGAGGCATGCAGTGTTCACCGACCGAGGCGCTAAGCTGGTGGAAGAAAACACGCGCCAGCGGAGTCGGGCTGCCCAAAGATGCCATGAAGCGTTTCGTAAAAAGCTTGAAGCTGGGCAGGGGACGTTCCGGCTGCGGGAAAGGGAGGGAAACGCGGTGCTGTCCCAGCAGCAGGCTCCGAAGACGGAGCCGGAGAGCGACGACGCTCCGGTTCCCACGTCACGTCGGACGACGGATGGTGCAAAGGGTTACGGTGCTTCTTCGCCTTCTTCTTGTGCTTCAACTTACGTGAGGAGTGCAAAGACTTGGAAGACAAATGGTGATGGTGGCGCCGCGACCAGTCCTGAGACCTTCCTCTCGACCGGGACCTCGAGCGACGCAGAGCCGACTGCCGGGCCTCCAAAAGCTTTCAGGACCACTCCCACAAAGACTTCAGGTTCATGGTTGACAGTCGCAGCACGACTTCAGGTCGTGGTCGCGCTCCAGGCACCAGAGGCACACTAGGTGCAGATCCGTGACCGACATCAACTTGTGACACAAGGCATGAAGCCGGTCCGACGATGGGACATCCCTCGTGCTACAAGGAGTCTAAGACTTGACTTGAAAAAAGCGTCGAAAAAAGTCGAAAAATTTTAGTCAAAAAGTAACTAAGGGGCAAGATGTCTCCGGATCTGCGCTATGTTGGCGCGGAAAAAGAAAGAACTGACATCAGCGTGCAGGGGTGGCGTCTAAGTAGACACCGCGACGTCATCCCGGCGCCGGACGCGGAGTCGACCGACGCCACCTACCGACGCCCAGGGGTACTGCTAAGAGAAAAATTCTCCGGATCCAGTCTGACGCCTAGGGTAATTCTAAGGTAAGGTATTGATGGAGCAGGGAAAATAAAAAAAATTAACCCCCAACAAATTTTATAATTAATTAAATAAAATGTTCGTTTAAATGTATTAATCAACACTGTATGTGTGGGAATGGTAATATGCCAATGTGTGTGCTAAATAATCTATTAATGGATGTCCGTGTGTCTAATTATAACATAAAAATAAATGCGTACTAATTAAAAATAAATGCATGTTTGTGCTTCATAGAAATAAAACGTGTCGTTGCAAAAACAATAGTGATGGTAAGTAAGGAACAGCTTAAATGTTGCTTTCTGCTAGGTAATAACTAATTGGGGTACGTAGACGACGGGAGGGAAACGAAAGGGCTATTTTTCTCTATTTTAATTATGTTTTGTTTGCCTCAAATTAGTGCTTCTAAAAGTATAACCGAGTGGCGATATAAAATGGCCGCCAGTGGGAAGATGTGCGCAGGCGCAAGGGGACACATGACACGGGATGAAATTGGAGAAAAAAAAACTAAACCTCGTGAGGTTACTGAGACGCTAGGATGCAAGAAATGGTCAAGGCTGGTGTGACCTAATTGAACTGATAGTGTGCCATGATGATCAGCAGAAGACCCGTGGGAAACAAGTTTAAGAGAAAGGACAATGACTGCGGAGTTCTCGAATGTGTCGAAAGAAGTTACAAATGTACTGATCGAAACGGATGAAAAATGTTTAAGCGTATGGGAAAGGAAATGATCCAAGGACCCTTGAATCCAAGAGAACTTGATTAAAAGAATGAATAAGATGACATGCATGGACCAATGAAAGAAAAGCGTGTTATTAATGTTGCAACAGTTAGTTAGCAAAGTTAGAATTAGGGTATAAGAGGGCCTACTCTTAGTGGGAGGGGGTCAGTCGCGGTTGCAGTCACAGTCAGGAGAGGAGTTGGAGAGTCGTGTTGGTGGCTTCCAGTGCTGGGTGGTCCTGATCGATCCCTTACTGAGCGGGAGATGCTGAAAGACTGTTAGATGAGACGGGTTGCAGGTAGCTGACGCTGACGAGCTGAAGTTGCTGTTGCTGTCTTAATTTTCCAGTTGAGTATGAGAATCAGGCTATTTCTAATTCTTAACGTAGGTTAGAAATCATTAGGCTAAATTAGGAAGCTAGGCAGGTAATTAGGGTTTTGGCTTCATGACAAAAATTTCCTTTCTGCAATAAATTGATTATGCTTAATAAATATTTGAATTTAAGAATGAATAATTGAATAAAGTATTACATTCTTTCTCATGCTTTTTAAAATTATATAAAATTTAAGATTCTTTAAAACCAAATGACTCAGTGGTTATTTTCCTAAATGATTGTGACATCAGTAATTGGTTATTGTGATTCAGCTGGTCTTAATCACTATGAACTAATTTCTTACATGAATGATTCATCGACAAAACAATGAGCAGGAATATCTTAAGAAATAACTAAAAGAAAGTGACAAATTAAGGTAATAAGATATCCTGGCTCTTCCAGCGGTACATAAATGGTGTTCTCCATTTAGTTCTCATGCTTCTCCTAGGAGTGCAGAATTCATAAAGGTGTAAAGGAAATCCAGGAGTGTGTGTATGTGTTAGGCGATGTTTATGGGCCCCATCGTCATGTGGATATGAGAAATATAGTTTGCCCCTGGATGACCTATAAGTGACCTGGGAGGAGAATAGTTTTTATTGTACGCGCTGCATCAGTATCTATAACAAATGGTCTCTTTCAGATAGCCATTTTTGCTCAATTTTTTTCGGACAGAGGCTGCATCAAGAGAGATGTGCTGCTTTTATGAAGCAGAAGCAGATTTAAGAGGGAAACATTTAGAAAGAATATCTGGCACCTCCAGCTGCTTCCTTTTCTGCCCCTTTTTTGTGGAATATAGCATAGGATCACTTGTTTCAGAATCTTACCCAAAGAAGGGGTCATCGCTCTAATGCTCTAAACATATGTCCTTTCTCTGTTAAGTAGAGTCTTAGATATGAAAGATTTAGAAAAAAAATTCAGTTACCTGCAACTATGGTTCTCCAGAGATGGTTTCTTTCATACATTCATATGTTTGAATCATTTCCCATCGTCGGTGTGAGTGTCCCTCATTAACTTTGAAATAGCAGTACAAAGCACTGACCACTATTGGGGTCATACGCAGTGCTTACTTTATTATCACATCCAGCTCATTTTATAAGGCCCAACATTCTGCCAATGAGGTGGAAGTCTGTGGCTCGCGCCTCCAAGAGGAGTTCTGAAATCACATTTTATAGCACAAGAGTGGAAATACCAAACCATAAATGAAATGACTGAGGAAACCCTCTTTTCGGGGAAGAGGGTAAATTGCATTTGCATCTATGAAAGATATCAATGCTGGAATGTGAGTATCTTGACTTTTGTCTAGCGTTGTTTCTTTCATAGATTCACAGGGTTGAAGCAGAATAGCAACGAGTATTGAAAACAGACTCGCCTTCACTTGAGATGACGAAGAACTGCCTGTCCCACTACTGCATCTTTGCTTGCAATTGCTTCCAGGTAGTAATGCTTTGTGAAGGTATGTGTGCTCCTCCATGTTGCAGCTCAGCAAATGTCTTGTGGCACTCCAGAATAGAGTGCTGAAAAACTAGCCATACTTCTTGTGCAATGAGTTTTTACTGTCTGTGTCAGAGGTCGTCCAGCTCTTGCATGACAAAAAGTTATGGTAGCAGACATCCCTATTGAAATGCCCTGTTTGCCACAGGGCAATCTTTACATGGTGCTGAGAAAGAAACTAACAGATGATTGGATATTCTTATGTCTTTAGTTCTATCCAGATCAAATTTTAGGCAACTCTTGACATCCAGCGAGTGGAGAGTCCTTTCAGCCACAGTCGTTGGATTCCAAAAAACATTTTTAAAATGACTGGTTAACTCAGATGAAACTCGGTTGGTACTTTTGGAATACATTTGGGATTGGTTCTAAGAATGCCCTTATCCTTTGAGAATTGTATGAAAGGTTACCTGATAGTGAATGCCTGGATCTCACTAACCCACCTCACTGAAGTTATTGCCAAAAGAAATGCAGTCTCTGAGATGTGGGGGTGATATGGGAAGTGGCGAGGTAGGTTGAGGCTGAACCTTGCTGCAGTGTTTTGGATCATTTTGAATCTGTTCAGGGGCTTCTTCTGGATTCCGGCATAGAGTGCATTGCCGTAGCCAAGCCTGCTGGTAATCAAGACTCAAGTGACCGTATTCCTTGTGTTGTCTGGTAGCCATTTGAAGTTCTTTCACAGCATTCTCAGCTTGTGGAAGCAGGTGGATGTCACTGCGTTTACTTGGGCTGTCATGTCCCGCTTGTAGTCCAGGATGATTTCCAGGTTTCTGGCATGGGTGGCGACGGTAGGTGTGGGGCTGAGGTCAGCTGGCCACCAGGTGGGGTCTCAAGAAGGGGCTTTCCTTCCAAAGATCACCACTTCCATTTTGTCTGTTGAATTTGAGGCATTTGAATTTCATTCAGGTGGTTACAGTAGTCATGCAGGTAGTGTAATTGTTTTTTGTGCTGAGGGTCTTGTCCGACAGAGAGTATCAATTGGGTGTCGTCTGCGTGGCAGAGTCTGTTGATGATGTATGATCTGATGAGGTCTGCCAGCGGACATCATGTAGATGTTGATTAACTTCTGAGAAATGATTCTTGGGGGACTCCGCATATGAGGTTCTTTGGATGCCCTTTTCATGTAATCTTCTGATCATGGTGGTGTGGGAAACCATGTCAAAGTCTGCTGAGATGTTTGAGCAGAATGAATGAGGGCCACTGTCTCTCCACAGTCGAGGATAAGCCTGTTGTAGTCTGTCGCTGCACTGAAGGCAGTCTCTGTACTGTGGATGGGCCAGAAACCTGATGGTGTTGTGTCTAGTAGCTGGTGAAAGTTGAGTTAATGAGTTGCTTGTTCATGGATTTCTCCATGACAATGGCTGGGTAGTGAAGAGGCGAAATCGGGCGGTAGTTTACTAGTTAAGTGGGGTCTGCCAAGGGTTTCTTTAGTAGTAAATTAACTAACGCGTGTTTCAAGGCTTTCGGGAGCGTCCTGTTGCAAGTGTGACTCTGCTGTGAATTGCTGTACTTCATAGCTCTAGGGCTTCTGTTGACAAAATCTGAGTTATTTACCCTCGTTTCTGTAAGTAAAACAGAGTGGCGGTGTTGTCTGTTCATACCAACACCATTAAGTTGGAAAGACGAGGGACAAAGAGACTAAAACACACTTCTGACTGCTCTGAGAATGAGTACATCTATATGTAGGGTTAAAGTCAGTAAATGCATTTATTGTCAAGAGTCTTCTGTGAAGACTCACTTTACCACAAGAATCGCAAGACTTGAAGTCTCCTTTTAGATGTTACTTTTGTTGCCATTTTTCAGAGGCAATAAGGTAAAAAAATACACATAAAACCCAAGACAAAGGTTGAGAATTAACTGTTGGTTGAAGAAGGGCAAAGATCCGGAACTTCGCTCCACATGCAATTTGGCAGAAATCGGAGGTGTGAACTGCTCTGGGAGGGGCGAGTCACAGAGCACTGGCACCTCACTGGCTGACGTTTGGGCCTTATAAAATGAGGTAGACGTGCTAATAAAGTAAGCACTGCCTATGGCTGCAATAGGTGTCAGCGCTTTGTACTGCTATTTAAAATTTACTGAGGGACTCTCACTTCAACGACAGGGAATGATTCAAGAATGTGAATCTATGAATGATCCAATGCTGGAGAAATAGAACATACTGCAGCCTTATGTTTTGGGTGAAAGCAGTAAATGGGAATGAAGTGATGTTCATCAGCCTGCCCAGTAGGAAAACACCCATAAACACCTCAATGTCAACTAGAGGCTGAAGTTGGTCCTGGGTGGTAGTTCGGGACAGGGCAAAAAGTGTAATCCTGAATTTGCTGAAGTGCTCTGATGGTCTCTGTGGGACGTGAGAGTGCTGTTGCACTGATCTGATTGGCTGGATTGAGTGCTTTTCAAAGTTGTGAATGTGCCATTTACAAACTGTTTTAACACCTATGGCAATTTTAACATTGTTAATTGCTGTTTTGAACTATTGGTGGTTCCCAGCCCAATGACAGGAATAAATTGAGCATGTGAATCTAGGAATGATCCAGTGCAGGAGAAATAGGTAATTACCGGCAAAAACAAGAGGCTCAGCCTGTGACATTATAGGGGGCTATCTGTCGTTGGTGACATGTAGCCTCTGGAAGTATTTGCCAGGTCCAACCTGGCACCTAGGAAGGGATTCAGTTAAGGAAGGGGCCGGAGGAAGGAATAAGCTATGGTTTGGGGCTGTGGGTATGTGGAAACAACTTGTAGGTTGAATAGGTGAAGTATTCTCTCTGCCGCAGTTTAATCACTATGAAAAATTGTTTCCGCAATACATTTGTTCAGACTGCATGTTCTAGGCTAGGTCACCATCTGCAATATATTTCCTTTGGGGAAAAAAAAGAAAACGGAAACTCTTGCTTTTTAGGTCTTGGCGAAACAGTTACTTACCTTCGGTAACTCATTATCTGGTAGAGACTCTATGTAGCTGCAGATTCCTTACCTTTGAATTTCCCAGGCGTCAGGATGGATTCGGAAATTTTTGCTCGAGCAATTCTACTTGTGCGCGACGTCGGGTGGCGCCATTCGGCTCCGCGTGACGTCGTTAGCGTTGGTTATGAAGTCGCAGATACCTATATAGGCGCCACCCAGGCACTCAGACGTCAATATCTTTACTTTTTGCCAAGCCAGGAGAGCACAGCCACAAACTAACTGACATAGTTGTGCGCAACACTAGGGCCATGAAAAGGGAAGTAACCCTAGCCCTAACCAAATCAGCCCGCAAAGCGGGGAGGCATGGTTGGGGCTGTAAGGAATCTGCAGCTAGAGAAAATCTCTACCAGGTGAACAAGTTACTTACCTTCGGTAACGATATATCTGCAAGAGACATATATTAGTTTTGATTCCTTACCTTAGAATTACCCCAAGGCGTCAGACTGGATCCGGAGAAATTTTTTCGCAGCAGTACCCATGCGCCTCGGTAGGTGGCGTCGGTCGACTCCACGTTGGTCGTTGACGTCGTGATCGCTGGAATGACGCCATGGTATCTACTTAGACGCCGCCCTCGCATGCCGACATCAGTTCTTTACACGACATTCCACGCCAGAAGCGCAGAGCCATGCAAGACACTGACCACTGGTGCACAAAAACTAGGGCCCTGAAAGGAAGTCCCTTACCCTAGAAGTCAGTTCGCAGAACGGGGAGGATGGGTGGTAAGGAATCCCTAACTAATATAGGTCTCTCACAGATATATCGTTACCGAGGGTAAGTAACTTGTTCATCTGAAAGAGACAATTAGTTATGGATTCCTTACCTTAGAATAGATACCCCAGCAATACCAACCCCGGAGGTGGGTCTGCGAACTAAGTTCACATCAGAAAGTCCTGGAGAACTGAACGGCCAAAGAAGCCGTCTCTCCGGACTTGGTTGTCCAGGCAGTAATGTCTGGTGAACGTGTGCAATGAAGCCCACGAGGCTGCCTGACAGATGTCATGAAGGGGGACTCCACGTTTCAAAGCAGTAGTGGTTGGAGTGGGCGCGCAGTCCTACCGGAGGTTCCTACTTTGCCAAGGAATAACAAATTTTGATGCAAAGAACAACCCACGAGAGATGGTCCGTTTTTGCACAGCCCGGCCACCCGGAATTTTTTTGTGCGATCCAGATATAAAGATAGCGCACGTTTTGGATCCAGACGGTGGAGCCTCTCCTCCTCCTTGGAAGGATGTGGGGGCGGGAAGAAGGAGGGCAAAGTGATTGTCTGTCCAATGTGGAAAGAGGTAACCACTTTGGGAAGGAAAGAAGGTCTAGTTCTAAGGACAAACACAAGGAGATGATGGACGGAGTGCTGAAACTTTTCAAACACTCACCCCCAGTCACAGATCTGGGTTGAATCCATCATCATTCTTTAGCTCACTTTGCCACCCCAGTTCAGACACAGCTATATGCAAATCAGTTTTGACCCTGTGCCTCATGGGAACAGTCCAGACCGAACTGCCAAGCCATGTCTTCCCTGGACCGGAATCAAGCATCCTGGGACCGGTTTCGGGCTAACAGCCCTCATCAGCCAGGCTAGCTTGAATCCAGTGGCAAAGTGAGCAAGGGACCCACGTCTGGGCATACCCTGCCACCTTAGGGCGAACAAAGCAAACACAAGGAGATGATGGACGGAGTGCTGAAACTTTTCAAACACTCACCCCCAGTCACAGATCTGGGTTGAATCCATCATCATTCTTTAGCTCACTTTGCCACCCCAGTTCAGACACAGCTATATGCAAATCAGTTTTGACCCTGTGCCTCATGGGAACAGTCCAGACCGAACTGCCAAGCCATGTCTTCCCTGGACCGGAATCAAGAATCCTGGGACCGGTTTCGGGCTAACAGCCCTCATCAGCCAGGCTAGCTTGAATCCAGTGGCAACCTTGTCCGGATGAACAGCCAGGAAAGGAGGCTTAGAAGACAGAGCCTGAAGCTCCCTCACCCTGCGAGCAGAGGAGATAGCAATCAGAAAAGCAGTTTTTAAAGTTAAAAGTCTGAGAGGACAGTTATGTAGTGGCTCGAAGGGAGCGCACATAAGGTAAGTCAAAACCAGATTCAAGTTCCACTGTGGTATTACGAAAGGAGTAGGAGGAAAGAGATGAGTAATGCCCTTAAAGAATCTATTTACAATAGGGGACTTGAAAAGAGAAGGCTGATCAGGAAGCCGAAGAAAGGCTTAAATAGCCGATAGATAGCCCTTAAGTGTGCCCGGAGTAGAGCCCTGCTGGGCCAAAGTAAGGAGGAACAAAAGAACCTCGGAAAGAGGGGCGGAAAGGGGATACACAGCCTTTGCTGTGCACCATGTCACAAATTTGTTCCATCTACAGGCGTATACCGTTTTAGTGGAAGGACGCCTGGCTGCCAGAATAACATTACAGACTTCGGGAGGAAGGTCGAAAGCTGTCAACTGCCGCCGTTCAATCTCCACGCAAGGTGGAGACTGGACAGGTTCGGGTGGAGAACCATCCCCTGCTGCTTGCGACAAAAGATCCTCCCGAAGAGGCAGTCTCATCGGAGGATCGATGGCCATGTATAGGAGCTCGGGATACCAGACTCTCCCTGCCCAATCCGGAGCCACAAGAATGACTTGGGCCCGTTCGCGCTTGATCTTCTTAAGCACTTTGGGCAAAAGTGGTATAGGCGGAAAGGCGTATAGAAGACCGCAACTCCACTTGCGTCGAAAAGCGTTGCCTAGCGAGTGCCGCCTTGGAAATTCCAACGCGCAGAACTGCTAACATTGCGCGTTCTCTTTGGTGGCGAATAGATCTAACCAAGGCTCTCCACACTGCTGAAAGAGACCTTGCACCGCCACGCCATTCGTGATCCATCAAGCACCTGCGGCTGAGTTCGTCCGCCCAGGCGTTCAGGGAACCTGCCAAGTGTTGAACCAACAGAGATATGGCCTGGTGTTCCAGCCATGTCCAAAGGCGGAGAGCCTCTTGACATAGGGTCCACGACCCCAGCCCGCCCTGTTTGTTGCAGTACCACATGGCGGTGGTGTTGTCCGTGAACACCTGCACTACTTTTCACCCAGACAGAGGGAAGGAATGCCTTTAGTACAAGACGAATCACCCGGAGCTCCAGAAGGTTGATGTGGAGCCCAGACTACGCCGGAGACCAGAGGCCTCTGATCTCCACCTCTCCCATGTGGCCGCTCCATCCCAGGAGTGACGCATCTGTCACCACTGTGAACGCTGGTTGGGGAAGGGAGAGGGATCTGCCAGTGACCCAATCCTGGTTCGTTAGCCACCACTGCAACTGGTATGCAGTGCCCTCCTAGATCTGGACGCAATCAGAAAGATTCCCCTGATGATGTGCCCACTGGAACTTCAGGTCCCACTGCAGAGCCCGCATATGTCACCTGGCATGATCTACCAGCAGGATGTAGGAGGCCATGAGGCCCAGCTACGGTCATTCTGACCTAAACCCGGGATAGAGTCTGAAACATCGGTATAATAGCCCGAAGATCCCGGACTCACTGGTCGGGAGGATAGGCCTGAAACTGCGCTGTATCCAGAACCGCTCCGATGAAAAGGAGCTTCTGAGAAGGGTTCAGGTGCGACTTCGGCACGTTGACTGTGAACCCCAGCGAATGCAGGAGGTCTGCCGTAGTCTGGAGGTGGGAGACGACAGCCTGGGGCGAGCCCGCCTTCAACAGCCAGTCGTCGAGATAGGGGAAGACTGGAACCCCTGATCTGCGCAGATGAGCTGCTACCACCGCCATCACTTTCGTGAACACCCGAGGGGCGCTGGTAAGGCCAAAGGGGAGCACGGTAAACTGAAAGTGCTCATGGCCTACCGTTATCCGTAGGTAACGGCTGTGGGCCGGCAGGAAGGGGATGTGGAAATAGGCGTCCTGCAAGTCCGCTACCATCCAGTCTCCAGGGTCGAGGGCAGACAAGACCTGAGCCAACGTCAACATTTTGAACTTCTCCTTCCGGAGGAAGCGGTTGACATTCCTGAGATCCAAGATAGGACGCAGGCCTTTGTCCTTCTTGGGCACCAGAAAGTAGTGGGAATAGCAGCAATGACCTACTTCTGGGGCAGGAACTTGCTCGATAGCCCCCATGGCCAAGAGAGCCGTAACTTCCTGATGAAGAAGGGCCAAGTGATCTGCCGACATGCAATGGAATTGAGGTGGCATGGATGGAGGGGTAGTCTCGAAGGGGAGGGAGTAGCCCCTTCGGACTATCTGCAAAACCCACCTGTCCGATGTGATGGTTTGCCAGTGGGGGAGGTGATGGCGGATCCTGCCGCCCCCTGGCAACTGGTGGCCCTGAAAGGACAGACTAGGAGGGTATGGAGGCTGCTGCAGAGGGGGCGATGGTGGACTGGCCCGCCCGCTGGCCCCCTGACCCACAACGCTGGGTCCCACGTCCCCGACCGCGCAGGGGCTGAACAGTTTGCGCAGGCCGGTGGCTCTGGACGGAACATGGTGGGGCACCACTTCCGTAGCCAAGAAAGGGGCGAAAAGCAGACTGCGCGGGCGAGAGGTGGTAGCAAGGCCCAAGGATCTGGCCGTAGCCCTAGAATCCTTAAAGCACTTGAGCGGGTTGTCCGCTTTGTCGCCAAACAAGCAACGGCCATCAAAGGGGATGTCCAAAAGAGTCAATTGGACATCACCCGAAAAGCCAGTGGATCTCAGCCAGGTGTAGCGTCGTAGGGCTACCGACGTTGAAATTGTTCTGCCTAGCGAGTCGGCGGTGTCCAGCCCACACCTAATGGAGAACTTCGCTGCATCTCTACCCTCAGCGCCTGCGCGGGAGAGAGTGGCGCGGGCCTCCTCTGGGCACTGTGGCAGCACCTGCGCAACCGTATCCCACACAGAGTGGGAATAACGGCCCAAAAGACATGCAGTGTTCACCGACCGCAGTCCCAAGCTGGCAGAAGAAAACATCTTCTTCCCAAGATGGTCCAGCTTTTTGGATTCCCTATTTGAGGGAGCAGTAGGGAATGCGTCCTTAGAAGTAGAGGCTTGGACCACCAAGCCCTCAGGGGTAGGGTGTTGGGAGAGGAAAAGTGGGTGGGCCGGGCGGTGGCGTTGGGCAATCATCCTATCCACAGGAGCCCCTGTGCTGGGCTTGGACCAGGTGCCCAGAAGGATGTCAGTAAGGGCCTCATTGAACGGCAGGAGGGGCTCCGAAGAGGCCGCTGCCGGTTGAAGCACCTCGGTCAGGAGGTTAGTCCTGACCGCCACCGTAGGAAGCTCAAGGCCTCAGCCGCCCTACGGAACACCACTGCGTATGAGGCTCCCTCCTCCGTAGCCACGGTAGGGGGAGAAAGCATACCAGGGTCTGGCGAAGTATCCAGACCACTGGCATCACCCAACTGCTCTCTCCAGTCCGGTTCACTCAACTGGTCAGCTAAAGGATCACCAGACCCCTCGCAGTCCTCCTCGTCTTCTTCTGGCTGCCACTCAGGGCAATAAGGAACGCCAGGATAGAACACTGGAACAAATGTACCACTCGGTGCCGGATCCGGCGTCAGTCGACGCCGGTCCAGCTCCGTGTCCAGGTCAGAATGGAGGCCGGGGTCGACGCCGGCTGGGGACACAACCGGCGTTGGAAGGGCCAAAGGTGTCGTCAGTGGAGTCGACGCAGGAGGAGGTGTCCTAAGGTCAACCGAAGCCGCTGGCATCCAAGGCCTAGAGCCCCCAGCCGAGTCCGCGGGGCCCGAAGGCGCGCCGGCGGAGTTGGGCTGCCCAAAGATCGAGTGGAGGGCTTCATAAAAACTACGAAGTTGGGCAGAGGTCGCTCCGGCTCCCGGGAAGGGAGGGAGGCTCGGAGTCGACCGAACAGGCTTTGCGGGCAGAGCCGGACGACTACCGTCCGTATCCCGCGTCGCGTCGGCCGTCGGAAGGGGAGAACGCGAAGAGCGACGATGCTTCTTCGCCTTCTTTTTGTGCTTCGACTTACCCGAAGACTTCGACGATGAGTGGTGGTGATGGCTCCGCGACTGGTCCCGCGACCTCCCTCTCGACCGGAACCTTGAGCGGCGCGGAGCGGACTGCCGGGCCTCGAGAAGCTTTCGGGACAGCTCCAACAAAGACTTCGGGTTCATGGCCCGGCAGTCGGAGCACAACATTTTGTTGTGTTTGCGCTCCAAACACCAAAGGCACACGCGGTGCGGGTCCGTAACCGACATCAATTTGCGACAGGAGTCGCAAGCCTTGAAGACAGTTCGAGGACGGGACATCCCTACGTGCAGCAGGAGTCGAACGACAGTAGTCAAAAAGTGACTAGAGGTACCGCTCTCTCCGGATCTGCGCTGGCTGGCGTGGAAAAAGAAAGAACTGACGTCAGTGCGCGAGGGCGGCGTCTAAGTAGATACCGCGACGTCATCCCTGCGATCACGACGCCAACTACGATCGCAGAGTCGACCGACGCCACCTACCGATGCGAATAGGTACTGCTACTGCAAAATTTCTCTGGATCCAGTCTGACGCCTCGGGGTAATTCTAAGGTAAGGAATCCATAACTAATAGTCTCTTTCAGATAATGCGTTACCGAAGGAAAGTAACTTGCTCATCTGATAGAGACTTCTAGCAGCAGATTCCTTACCTTTGAATTAGATACCCAAGCCATACCATCCCAGCGGTGGGTTGTTGCTCTTTTTGGGTCCAGATAGCGGAGACGCTCCTCTTTCTTAGAGGGATGCAGGGGAACAAAGAAGGTGGGCAGCGTGATGGATTGACCCAGATGGAATGGAGTCACAACATTTGGCAAAAATGAAGCATGGGTGCGAAGCACCACTTTGTCTGGGAAAGACCATGTAGGGAGGCGTGCAAGATAGCGCCTGTAACTCACTCACCCTCCGGGCAGATGTTATCGCCACCAGAAAGGCTGTCTTGATGGTAAGCAGCCAGAGGGGACAGTTGTGCAAAGGCTCGAAGGGAGCGCACACAAGAAAAGCAAGGACCAAATTAAGAGCGCCAGCCCATTCAAAAACCTATTAACAATTGGAGACCTTAAGAGAGAGAGTTGGTCCGGCAGCAGCAAAAAAAGTGGATAGAGCAGAAAGATAACCCTTGAAAGTACCCAACACAGAGCCCTGCTGGGCAAGGGTTAGAATGAATATTAGAACAGTGGAAAGAGAAGCAGAGAGAGGGTCAATAGACCTTTCTGTACAGTATAATACAAATTTCTGCCACCGGCAGGCGTATACTGTCTAAGTGGAGGGCCGCCTGGCCGCCAAAATAACGTTGCATACCTCGGGAGGAAGGTCAAAAGCCACTGTTGCCGCTCAATCTTCACGCATGGAGGCGCAGAGTTGATAGGTTCGGCTGCTGCGACAGAAGATCCTCCCGAAGGGGCAGCCTAATCGGAGGATCGATGCTCATTTTCAGAAGCTCTGGATACCAGACACTCCTTGCCCAGTCCGGACCCACAAGAATGACTAGGGCCCGGTTGCTCCTGATCTTCTTCAGAACCCTGGGCAGGAGTGGCATGGGCGGAAAGGCGTACAGCAGGCCTGAGCTCCACTCGCGACAAAAGGTGTCGCCGAGCGATAGCCGCCTTGGAAACTCCAGCGTGGAGTATTGCTGACACTGCGCGTTCTCTTCGGAGGTGAACAGATCGAACCAAGCATCTCCCCAGTGCTGAAAGAAACCTTGCACCACCTCGACTCGAGACTCCATTTGTGATCCGCTAGGCATCGACACCTGAGTTCGTCCGCCCTGGCGTTTATAGAGAAAATGCCAGGTGTTGAACCACCAGGGTTATGCCTTGCTGCTCCAGCCATGTTCAGAGACGCAGAGCCTCTCGAGAAAGGGTCCACGTCCCCACCTGACCCTGCTTGCTGCAGTACCACATGGCGGTGGTGTTATCCGTGAACACCTGCACTAACTTCCCCTTGACAGAGGGAAGAAATGCCTTCAATGCCAATCGAATCGCTCGAAGCTTCAACAAATTGATGTGGAGCCCGACTCTGCCAGAGAGCAGTGTCCCCTGGTCTTCACCTCTCCAAGATGGCCGCCCCATCCCAGAAGTGACACATCTGTCACGACTGTGAGATCTGGTTGGGGAAGGGAGAGGGGTCTGCCGTTGACCCAATCGTGGGTTCGTCAACCACCACTGCAGATCTCTCGTAGTTCCTTCTGAGATCTGGACCATGTCAGTGAGATTTCCTCGATGCTGTGCCCACTGGAACTTCAGGTCCCACTGCAGAGCCCACATACGCTACCTGGCATTCTTTACCAACAGGATGCAGGAGGCCATGAGGCCCAACAGCCTCAGAGTCAGTCTCACCGAAATCCAGGACAGAGGCTGAAACATCGGAATCATAACCTGAATATCCTGGACTCGCTGCTCTGGAGGAAAGGCCCAAAACTGCACTGTGTCCAGAACAGCTCAGATGAAAGGGAGCGTTTGAGAAGGAGTCACATGTGACTTCGGCACATTTATAGAGAACCCTAGCGAATGCAGGAGGTCAGCCGTAGTCTGAAGGTAGAAGACGACAGCCTGTGGTGAGGACACCTTCAACAGCCAGTCGAGGTAGGGGGAAGACTGACATCCCTAACCTGCGCAGATGAGCTGCAACCTCCGTCATCACCTTGGTGAACACCCGAGGGGCACTGGTAAGGCCGTAGGGGAGTATGGTAAACTGAAAGTGCTCGCAGCCTACCTTGAACCACAGGTAATGCCTGTGGCCCGGCAGGATGGGGATGTGAAAATACACATCCTGCAGGTCCAACGCTACCATCCAGTCTTCTTGGTATAGGGCAGACAAGCCCTGAGCTAGAGTGAGCATCTTGAACTTCTCCTTCTTGAGGAAGAGATTGACGGTCTGAAGATCTAAAATGGGTCGCAATCCTTTGTTCTTTTTTGGAATCAGAAAGTAGCGGGAATAACAGCCACTGCCCACTTCTGAATCCGGGACCCTCTCTATAGCTCCATTGGCCAAGAGAGCTGTAACTTCCTCCTGGAGCAATTTTAAATGATCCTACACCAGCCATTCTTGATTTGGCAGTATGGGAGGAGGAAAAGAAAGGAAAGGCAGAGAATAGCCCTCCTGAATGATCTGCAAGACCCACTTGTCCGATGTTATGAACCTCCAGCTGGGGAGATGATGATGGATTCTCCCACCAACTGGAGTGGTGTGGTGTTGCAGAGTCAGACTAGGAGATCTTGGAGGCTGTGGCTGCAGAGGGCAGGGTGGCCGACGACTTCTGGCTTCCATTCTTTGGTCGGAATGAACGGCGTCCATGTCCCCGCATCACTTGGGAAGTCTGCGCAGGCCGGTGGCTGGGATAGGGCTGACGTGGCTAGAAGCCCCTTCTGTTGCTCCAAAGGGGGCGAAGCTAGACTGACCACGAGGTGTAGAAGAGAGGCCCAAGGATCTGGCAATAGCTCGAGAGTCCTTGAACCTCACTAGGGCTGAGTCTGCCTTCTTCCCAAAAAGACAGGTTCCATCAAATGGCATGTCCATCAAATTTGCCTGGACATCGCCCGAGAAGCCAGTTGTCCTAAGCCAGGCATGGCGCCTCAAGGCCACTGTCTAAGAAATCGATCTGCCTAGCGAATCAATAGTGTCAAGGCCACACCTTATGGCGAATATTGCTGCATCTCTCCTGTCCTTAACCGCCTGAGAGAGAACAGCCCGGGCCTCCTCTGGGACTTGTGGCAGCACTTCCGCAAACGTCTCCCAGAGGGAGTGGGAGAGAAAGCCTAATAAGCATGCAGTATAAACCAACCGCAATGCCAGGCTGGAGGAAGAAAACATCTGCTTACCAAGTGAATCCAGCCTCTTGGATTCCCTATCCAGAGGGGCAGAAAGGAATGCGCCCTGGGATGTAGAAGCCTGCACCAGCAAGCTTTCAGGGGTGGGGTGTTGGCTGAGGAACTTTGGGTCGCCCGGAGCTGGGCAATGGCGCAGTGCAATTGTCCTCTTCACATGAGCCCCTCTGCTAGGCCTGAACCACATGCCTAGAAGGACATCAATTAGTGCCTCATTGAAGGGCAAAAGGGGTTAAGGTGGTAGCCCCAGGCTGAAGCACTTCGGTCAGGAGATTAGTCCTGAACTGCATGGAGGGCAACTCTAGTCCGAAGACCTCGGCCGCCCTCTTAATCAACATGGCATAAGATGCCCCCTCCTCCGCAGCCACTGTTGGCGGAGAGAGCATGTCAGTATCTGGGAAGTGTCCAGTCCACTGGCCTCTGCAAGTTTCCCATACCAGTCCATCTGCTCCGCAGAGTCATCCTGGTGTTCCAAAGTGTCCATGGAACCCTCCCATTACTCTCCCGAGCCTAAAACATCTTCAAAGTGTTTAGGCGACAACATAGCACCCCTACGCCGATTCCGACGCCGTTCCGACTCCGTGTCGTCGGGGAGAAGAATGGGGCTGGGGCACTGACTTCAGGTCCGATGTTGGGGAAGGTAGCGGTGGCACGACCGCGTCCCGGATCGGATCCCTGAGGCCCGATGGCGTCGAATCCAATGGTGCCCCTTCCAACCCCGCGGGGTCCGAGGGCTCACCAGAGGGGTCAGCCCACTCAAAAACGCAGCGCATGAACTCGTAAAATTCTTTCATTTGAGTGGGGGTCGCTCCGGCTGCTGGAAACGGAGGGAGGCGCGAAGTCGACCCTGGCTCCGGGTTCTCGGAACCACGCCTAGAGCGTCGATGCTTCTTACCTCATTCGTCGACGGACGACAGTCGAAGCGAAGATGAAGTCCACTTGGATGAGCTCTTCTTGTGCCTGTTTCCCCGAGTGTCCAGAAGACCTCGAGTGGGATGAAGAGGACTTGGGGCTACAGGAGCGGTCCTGCGACCTCCTCTTCTTCGATTGGGACAGGGACCTCCACGAAGTCTCGCTGGATGGTGTCGACTGCCGGCCCGCTAGGAGCTTCATAGCCCGCTCCCGCAACGCCTTCGGAGCCATATTCTGACAGTCCAAGCACGACTTTGAATCGTGGTCGTGCTCGACACACCGGAGACAGACGAGATGGGGGAGTTTAAACTCTGTCTTCCTCGAAGACATCCTCGTACATATAATTGGAAAAAATTCCAAAGTCGATCAAAAGTCGAAAAAAGGCCTGTCAAAAAGCGACAGAGGGGTAGCTCTTCCCGGATCGGCGCTTAACTGGCACGGAAAGAAAAGAACTGATGTCTGTGGGCTTGGGTGGCCCCTATATAGGTTACCCCGACGTCATAACCGATGCCGACGTCACGTGGAGCCGAATGAGCCACCCGACGGCACGTGCAAGGGGTATTGCTCAAGCAAAAGTTTCCAGATCCAGCCTGACACCTGGGAAATTCAAAGGTAAGGAATCTGCAGCTAGAAGTCTCTATCAGATACCTTTTCTACAGCTACTTTAGTATTTTGTTCGGCTATTCAGGTGCTAATGTTTTTCCTCCTTTTTTTGTTGTTGTTGCAGTTTTATATAGTGCAACCTCTACCCGCTCACACGAGCACCCTCATTTAATTTTGAAGGTCTGGGAGATTGGGTGAATCTTTCAGCACTACAGGATGTTGAGCCGGGGTGAGACTCGAACCTGGTTCCTCAGTTCCAAAGTCGGCAACCCTGGCAGTTACACAACCTTCTTTGGAGGAGACATTGTTTTTTGAAGAGTATTGTAGGGAGGTAAATTCCAGAGAAGGGCCTAATTGAATAATGCTCAACACCTGTCTGCCTAAAGTAATGCTCAGCCACACTGCCAAAGATTTGAGCAAAGGGGTGGGGGTGTCATGATTTCTTCATACCCAATTCATAGTTTCTAGACTGGCTGGCTCCACCTAATTTTGTAGCACACCTGGTGGTTTGTTTGATATGGAAATAGAATCTCTATTGTAGAGTAGGCATGACCTGGCACTGGGAAGAGCCCCTGCCCATGAACAAAGGCCTGAGCCCTGGGTCTGGAAGGAATATTTTTTTAATTGAAGAGAAGTCGGCACACTTGTGGCTTCGGCACCCATTCTAATTTTTTTTAAGCACATTAGCCACATGTGTTTTGACAACCTAATGTTGGTTGAAATCATTAATTGTATCTTTGCTTGGTCTTCCTGCTAAAATACCATGCCGCACAGCACACTACAATCTGAGGATGGTTGTTTTAATTTTTATGGATTGCTGCCATTTTGGAACTCTGCAAAACAGCTCTCACTGCATGTACTTTTTTCCCTAAATAGGGTAACTATTTTGGACAAACTACTCAGTGTGTGACAGGTTTGTACAAGCCCATGGTATAGCACACAAAACAAAGTTTAATACCCCATAGGTTGGACCTAAATCCAGTAAAAGGCGTTAGAAACTGCCAGGTCACATTGTAGCTTAGGCCTTAGTTGTGTAATGTCACATTGAACACATTTCTGACATTAAATTAAAAAATAGGACATAATTTAAAGTTGCCTTGATGGTCGCCTACATAATGGTCAGATTTAAGATATGTGTATGTGCCCAATTAAATGTTTAAAGATTGTAACATGGGCTTAACAGTCCTGTTACCAGGAAGGCTATGGCAATGTAGATGTTGATAATACGTACAGCTTAATGAACAAGTTACCTTTGGTAACGCTTTTTCTAGTAGAGACCACCTAGCCGCAGATTCTTCACCTTTTGAATGTTACCCAGGCATCAGACTGGATCCAGAAACCTTTTATCAGTACCTCTATGCATCAGCAGTTGGCATTGCGTGACTCCGCACTGATGCCATCCCGCTTTGGAAATTACGTGCAGGCCCTATATCGGCACAACTCCTGCGCACTGTCAGTTGCTTTCAAGACCGTCCGCACCCCCATCCGCAGAGCCCCAAAAGTAAACTGGTGTGACCAGTGTGCAGAGTCCTGGACTTGGGTCCTTATTAATGGATAAAGTCTAATCACAGAAAGGGGAGTACGGGAGGGTTGGTGATGAATTTGTGGCTGGAGCCTCAACCAGAAAGAGCATTACTGAACTTGTTCTTCTGATACAGACTTCTAGATGCAGATTCTTCACCTTTTGAATAGATAAAGTACCTTTTTGGAGGCCGGTCTGTGAATGGACTCAAACCAGAATGTCCTGCACGAACGAGCAGGCAAAATGCTACTCTCGGTGAACCAGACTGTCCATGCAATAGTGCTTTATGAACGTATGGAGGGATGCCCGCATAGTTGCCTGGCAAATGTCCAGGACAGTGACTCCCCGTGCCAACGCAGTGGTAGCAGCTTTGTCCCTGGTAGAATATAGCACACAATCCTTCGGGATGCTGCTTTTTAGCCAATGAATAGCAGATCTTAATGCTGAGCACGATCCAACCAGAGAAGGTTTACTTCTGTACAACCTTACCTATTTTCACTCCAGCGAACCACACAAAGAGCTGATTTTCTACCCGTGGTCTTTGGTACGATCTATGTAGAAGCTCAATGCTCTCTTGGGGTCCAAGCGGTGGAGTCTCTCTTCCTCCTAAGAGGGGTGAGGTGAAGCATAGAAAGTTGGCAAGGTGATATTTTGACCGACGTGGAATGGTGTTACAACCTTAGGCAAGAACGAAGCTCTAGCCAAGAAAACCAGGTTGTTTGGTTAGAACGTGGTGTACGGCAGGTGAACACAGATCCTGAAGTTTGCTCACAAGCCGCGCCAATGTTATGACCATGAAAAACAGTCTTGAGGGTGAGGAGCCACATAGGGCAGCTGCTCAAAGAGAGTGCACAACAGAAATGGGAGGACCAAGTTAAGGTCCGATGGAGACAAAGGGAGAGGGAGGAAACAAATAATGTAAACCTTTTAAAAGGGGCATAACAACTTTAGACTTAAACAAAGAAGGCTGACTTGGTAACTGCAAAAAGGCCCATACAGCTGAAAGATTCCCCTTAACTGTGCCCAGAGCATGGCATTGCTGTGCTACAAACAAAACGAACAACAAAACGTCAGATAGTGTATCCTATAGGGGGTCAATCTGCCGTGTGCCGAACCAATTTACAAACTTCTCCCAATGGCAGGCGTATACCATTTTTGTCTAGTGATGTCTGGCTGGCAAGATGACATCTAGCACCTCCAAGGGGAAAGTCGAAGTTGTTCAAGTATCACAGTTCAATTTCCATGCATAAAGGTGGAGACTGAGAAGGCCCGGGAGCAAAATCCTGCCCTGCTGCTACAACACCAGATCCCCCCAGAGGGGCAGCCCGGGGGTTCTGGATACTGTACTCTCCGCACCCAAAGATGACTTGGAGCACCTGAGCGCTTGAACCTTCTCTGTCGCATCTTGGAGGCCCAGGGGATCGTGCAGGACCACAGTGACCAGGGCGCATCGCGGCAGGAGCCGCGTCAGTTTCCAGCGCCAGCCGGCGCTTAAAGGCACGCCCAGGCTCCCACAGCGCGAGAGCACCTGAGCGCTTGAACCTTCTCTGCCGCATCTTGGAGGCCCAGGGGATCGTGCAGGACCACAGTGACCAGGGCGCATCGCGGCAGGAGCCGCGTCAGTTTCCAGCGCCAGCCAGCGCTTAAAGGCACGCCCGGGCTCCCGCAGCGCGGGACACGCGCGGGCGTGCCCGGACGAAGCCCGGGCCAAGGGCGGGCCCGTCCACGCCCGTCGGAGCCAGGAGGGGGCAGGGCTAGGCCCCCCCTCTAACACCTGAACATTCGAAGAGTGGGTTCCCGGAAGTTGTATTCCCGTCCTGCAGGTACTGTGGTGCCAGGAGTCTTGAATTTGACTACTGTTATCCGGGTTGGTAGGATTTTATCATGAGTACACGTAAGGAGTAGCTGGGACCCTGGACGCCTTTATTATAAGGGCTGAATCAATGCTCACTCATGAGATTGAGCTGGCAGAACGACACCGGTCATTAGACCCTCTCATTGCGCAGAGACGTTCGTCAATAGGTACCCTTACTGCGGGAGGTGCCTTACAAACTAGTATGCCTGCGATCCTCCAAAGTTTGACCCAGTCCCCTGTTGTATCGGTGTGTGATGCAGATGTTCTTTCCCCGGATACTCTCAAGGCTACCCCGAATGGGCCAAGTATAGCCACAAGGGCAAGGACCTCTAAAACCCAAAATAAGGAAAATAAGAGAACACTCTTAGAGGGGAGCAAGAAGGGTGTGGGTACTAATGCACAAGTTACTAACTTGTGTAACGATATATCTGTAAGAGACAGTAGTTAGTGACAGATTCCTTACCTTAGAATATCCCCAGGCGTCAGGCTGGATCCGGAAAGTTTTTGCGTAGCAGTACCCTTGCGCGTCGGTAGGCGGCGTTGTGCGGCTCCGCGTCCGTAGTCGGCGTCGTGATCGCCGGGATGACGTCGCGGGCAGTACTTAGACGCCGCCCCTGCGCGCTGACGTCAGTTCTGTACACGACTTTCCGCGCCAGGAACGCAGAGCCATGCAAGAAGCTGACATAGGTGTCTGAAAAATACTAGGGCCCTGAAAGGGATGTCCTTAACCCTAGAAATCAGTTCACAGAACGGGAGGATGGGTGGGCGGTAGGAATCTGTCACTAACTACTGTCTCTTACAGATATATCGTTACACAAGTTAGTAACTTGTGCATCTGAAAGAGACACATTAGTGACAGATTCCTTACCTTAGAATAGATACGCCAGCAATACCAACCCCGGTGGTGGGTCTGCGAACAAAGATCAGACAAGGAAGTCCCGGAGGACAGAACGGCCAAAGAAGCCGTCCCTCCGGACCCGACTGTCAAGGCAGTAATGCTTTGTAAACGTGTGCAGCGAGGCCCACGTAGCTGCCTGACAGATATCCTGCAGCGGAACACCGCGGCCCAAGGCCGTGGTAGTAGCCGTTGCCCTGGTGGAATGGGCACGCAGCCCAACAGGAGGTTCCTTCTTAGCCAAAGAATAGCAGGCTTTGATACACAAGGTTACCCAGCGGGAGATGGTTCTCTTGTGCACCGCCCGACCTTTTTGGCGCCCACGTAGCCAACAAAGAGCTGGTCATCCACCCGGAAGTGTTGTGTGCGGTTGAGGTAAAAGGAAAGCGCACGTTTTGGGTCCAGACGGTGGAGCCTCTCTTCCTCTCTGGAAGGATGCGGAGGCGGAAAGAAGGTGGGCAAAGTGATGGTCTGCCCAATGTGGAAGGCAGTAACCACCTTTGGCAAGAAGGACGGACGCGTCCGAAGAACAACCTTGTCTGGATGAACAGACAGAAAGGGAGGTTTGCAAGAAAGAGCCTGGAGCTCACTCACCCGCCCAGCGGAGGTGATGGCCACCAGAAAGGCTGTCTTCAGAGTCAGAAGACGAAGAGGACAGTTGTGCAGAGGCTCAAAGGGAGCGCACATAAGAAAGGTAAGAACCAAGTTCAAGTCCCACTGAGGCATCACAAACGGAACAGGAGGGAAGAGGTGTGTAATGCCTTTTAGAAACCTGTTAACAACAGGGGACTTGAAAAGGGAGGGCTGATCAGGAAGCCTGAGGAAGGCCGAGATAGCACAAAGATAGCCCTTGATGGTACCCAGGGCAGAACCCTGTTGGGCCAGGGAAAGAAGGAACAGAAGAACCTCAGAAAGAGGGGCAGAAAGGGGATTCACAGCCTTTGCTGTGCACCATGCCACAAACTTGTTCCACCTGCAGGCGTATACCACCTTAGTGGAGGGACGCCTGGCTGCCAGAATTACATCACAAACTTCGGGAGGCAAGTTGAAAGGAATCAACTGCCGCCGCTCAATCTCCACGCAAGCAGGTGGAGGCTGGACAGGTTCGGGTGGAGGACCGTCCCCTGCTGCTGCGACAGAAGATCCTCCCGAAGAGGCAGACGGATCGGGGGATCTACGCTCATATTGAGTAGCTCGGGATACCAAACTCTTCGAGCCCAGTCCGGAGCCACAAGAATGACTTGGGCCCGGTCGTGCCGAATCTTCTTCAACACTCTGGGTAGAAGTGGTATAGGCGGAAAGGGGTACAACAGACCGCAACTCCACTCGCGACGAAATTCCAACGCGCAGAACTGATGACATTGCGCGTTCTCTTCGGTGGCGAATAGATCTAACCAAGGCTCTCCCCACTGAAGAAAGAGTCCTTGCGCCACTTCAGAGTGAAGACGCCATTCGTGATCCATCATGCACCTGCGGCTGAGTTCGTCCGCCCTGGCGTTCAGGGAACCTGCCAGGTGTTGAACCATCAGGAACATGCCCTGATGTTCCAGTCATGTCCAGAGGCGCAGAGCCTCCTGACAGAGGGTCCACGACCCCACCCCGCCTTGTTTGTTGCAGTACCACATGGCGGTGGTGTTGTCTGTGAACACCTGCACCACCTTCCCTTTGACAGAGGGAAGGAATGCCTTGAGTGCAAGTCGGATCGCCCGGAGCTCCAGAAGGTTGATATGGAGCCGGGACTCCGCCGGAGACCAGAGGCCTCTGATCTCCGCCTCTCCCATGTGACCGCCCCATCCCAGAAGGGACGCGTCCGTCACAACTGTGTGCTCTGGCTGGGGAAGGGAGAGGGATCTGCCCATGACCCATTGCCGGTTCGAGAGCCACCACTGCAACTGTTTTGCAGTCCCCTCCGAGATCTGGACATGATCGGACAGGTTGCCCTGGTGCTGCGCCCACTGGAACTTCAGGTCCCACTGCAGAGCCCGCATATGCTATCTGGCATGATCGACTAGCAGGATGCAGGAGGCCATGAGGCCCAGCAGCCTCAGGGTCATCCGTACCGAAACCCAGGATGAAGGCTGAAAGATCGGAATCATAGCCTGAATATCCCGGACTCGCCGTTCGGGAGGATAGGCCCGAAACTGCGTCGTGTCCAGAACTGCTCCGATGAAAAGGAGCTGTGGAGAAGGAATCAGATGCGACTCGGCACATTGATGGAGAACCCCAGCGAGTGCAGGAGTTCGGCCGTAGTCTGGAGGTGGGAGACGACTGCCTGGGACGAGCCCGCCTTCAGCAGCCAGTCGTCGAGGTAGGGGAAGACTGAAACCCCTGCCCGGCGCAGATGAGCTGCGACCACCGCCATCACTTTCGTGAACACCCGAGGGGCACTGGTAAGGCCAAAGGGGAGCACGGTGAACTGAAAATGCTCGAGGTCTACCGTGAACCGCAGGTAACGCCGGTGGGCCGGCAGGACGGGATGTGGAATGTCCTGCAAGTCCAACGCTACCAACCAGTCTCCAGGGTCAAGGGCAGTCAAGACCTGAGCTAGGGTGAGCATCTTGAACTTCTCCTTCCGGAGGAAGCGATTGACGTTCCGGAGGTCCAAGATAGGACGCATGTCCTCCTTTTCCTTTTGGGCACCAGAAAGTAGTGGGAGTAGCAACCACGCCCTACTTCTGGGGTCGGAACACGCTCGATGGCCCTCTTGGCCAAGAGGGCCATGACTTCCTTCTGCAGAAGCATCAAGTGATCCCCTGACATGCGGTGGAATTGAGGTGGCATGGCTGGGGGCGGTCTCGAAGGGGAGGGAGTAGCCCCTTCGGACAATGTCCAAGACCCACCTGTCCGAGGTGATGGGACGCCAGTGGTGAAGGTGATGGCGGACCCTGCCCTCTACCGGCGTGCTGTGCACCTGAAAGGAGGGACTAGGAGGGCTTGGAGGCCGCGGACGGGTTGGAGGTGGTGGCCTGACCCGCACGCTGGTTGCCCGAACCGCCACGGCGGTATCCACGTCCTCGGCCACGCGAAAGCGCTTGCTGCGCGGGCCGGTGGCTGGGCTGCTGACGTGACTGGGCGCCGCTTCCGTGGCCACGAAAGGGGCAAAAGCAGAGGTTAGCAGACGGCGCACAACAGAAAGGCCCAGGGACTTGGCAGTAGCCCGTGAGTCCTTAAAATGCTCCAGCGCATGGTCTGCTTTGGAACCAAAAAGACCGACTCAATCAAAGGGCATGTCCATGAGTGTATTCTGGACATCACCCGAGAAACCAGTGGTCCTCAGCCAGGCGTGGCGACGCAGCGCCACCGTCGTTGCAAGCGATCTGCCCAGCGAGTCGGCGGTATCAAGGCCACAACGTATGGTGTACTTTGCCGCATCCCTACCTTCCGTTATGGCGCGGGTAAGCAGTGTCTGGACCTCCTCAGAACACTGGGGCAAAACAGTCGCCACCGAATCCCACAGAGAGTGGGTATATCGGCCCAAAAGGCAAGCGGTGTTCACCGACCGCAAGCCAGCAATGGAGGAAGAAAAGGCCTTCTTCCCAAATTGGTCCAGGCGTTTGGATTCCCTATCCGGAGGGGCGGTAGGGAAGGCGGTTTGGGAGGCAGAGGCTTGGACAACCAAGCTCTCGGGGGTGGGATGTTGGGAGAGAAACACGGGGTCGCCCGGAGCAGGGCGATGGCGTCGGGCCACGTTCCTATCCACAGGAGCCCCTGTGGTGGGCTTGGACCAGGTGCCCAGAAGAACGTCAATCAGTGCATCATTAAACGGCAGCACAGTCTCCGCAGAGGAGGCTGCCGGCTGAAGCACTTCCGTCAAGAGATTAGTCTTGACAGCCAGAGTAGGCAATTGGAGGTGCAAGGCTCCAGCTGCTCTACGCAACACCGTTGCGAATTTGCTCCCTCCTCCGTAGCCACGGGAGGAGACAGCATGCCAGTGTCAGGGGAAGTATCTAGACCACTGGCATCCCCAAGTTCCTCTGCCCAGTCCTGATCATACTCACACTGCCGTGTGAGAGGGTCTTCTGACCCCTCCCAGCTCTCCTGGTCCTCCTCTAGTGAAAAATATGGAGGAGGAGGGACATTTGGGACCCAAGGTCTCGTCGGCGTCGGGCGACGCCGGTCCGGCTCCATGTCCGGACCCGGAAAGAGCTGGGGAACGACGCCGTCCGGAGCCCCGGACGGCGTCAGAAACGGCACCGGGGACATCGGCGTTGGCGTGGTTAGGTCAACCGGCGTCGATGGGGGTTGCGGCACCACCGGGGCCGGAGCTGGGGCCGGGATCAAGGCTGGCGGGACAGGCGACGCCAGGACCGGAGTCGTTGGCAACGCCGGAGCAACCCCATCAGGGCCCGCGGGGCCCGAAGGCGCACCGGAGGGACCTTGAGGCACGAAGAGGCGGGCCATGGCCGACAGGAATTCCTGTACTTGGGCCAGAGTCGCCCCCGAACCCGGAAAGGACGGGTAATGCGGGGGCGGCTCGACAGGCACGTCCGGGGCCGCGGGGACGGTGCCGACAGGGGCCTCAGCCGAGTCGTGAGACCGGCGAGGCGAAGTCTTAGAGCGACGATGCTTCTTAGACTTTTTGTGCTTCGACTTACCCGAGGAGCGCGAAGACTTGGACTCCGACGACCGGCGGTGACTCCGCGACCGGCCCCTCGACCTCTCCCGGGACCGGGGCTTGGTGTGGCGCGTAGCCGACTGCCGGACCTCGAGTAGCTTTCGAGACCGCTCTCGCAAAGCCTTCGGGTGAAGTTTCCGGCAGTCAGGGCACGACTTCGTGTCGTGGTCTCGGCCGAGACAGAAGAGTCACTCTAAATGCGGGTCTGTGATCGACATCATTCGACCACAGACGTCGCATGGCTTGAAGCCGGGCATCCCTATCGACACCTAGGAGTCAACGACTCGAAAAGAAAACAGTGAAAAATCACCCAAAAATTTAGTCAAAAATTGACTAGGGCACTGCTCTTCCCGGATCTGCGCTTACTGGCGCGGAAAAAGAAGAACTGACGTCAGCGCGCAGGGGCGGCGTCTAAGTACTGCCCGCGACGTCATCCCGGCGATCACGACGCCGACGACTGACGCGGAGCCGCACGCCGCCGCCTACCGACGCGCAAGGGTACTGCTACGCAAAAACTTTCCGGATCCAGCCTGACGCCTGGGGATATTCTAAGGTAAGGAATCTGTCACTAACGTGTCTCTTTCAGATGATCAAAAACAAAAACAACAAAAAGGGTCCCGAACTGTCAAGCCACAGACGGTACAAGTGAGTTCAATCAGTACGCAGACGGATATTGTTCCCTCGTTACCAACACAGAGTGCCTCTGGGGCTACTGTTCCTGATGCTGCCGATACTGTCGTGGATATTACTATGGATACTTTGGACACGGTTTTCATACGGCTTAAAGAACATATAGATAACAATTTTACTTTTCTTTGGGAACGGTTAGATCAGGTGGAAACTATCATGAATAATATGAACGACCTAAAGGAGTCTATCCGGAATAGGGGTGTTGCCTACTATAACAGAGGTTGGCTTAAAACATGATTCTCTGATCTCAATACCAACTCCACTTATTCCACCTACAGGTTCCCCACCTGGTAAATCATGTACTACATGTAGGAAAGTCAAGGATCTTTTTGTACTACAGCGGAGTGAAGCGCAGGGAGAT
The DNA here is from genome assembly GCA_963921515.1 of Calotriton arnoldi. Lineage (NCBI taxonomy): Eukaryota > Metazoa > Chordata > Amphibia > Caudata > Salamandridae > Calotriton > Calotriton arnoldi. Next base: position 3,769,454 of record CAWUFW010000484.1, on the reverse strand, counting down.
CAGCCCATTATTACTAATGCACATTATATATCAGGGACCCCTCAAGAGTTGCCCACTATTAGCGTGCCTGACCCAGTGGTTAATTTATGTACAGATAACTAAGTCAAGCAATGGTGCACTGAATGATAGGAGAAAGGGCGATTGTGATTCCAATGGGGTGATTTTAGGCCTACCGCCAGAGGCGTGTCCATATGTCTTAGTGTTAGCAGGGGTCCCAACCCTCGAGAAAGAACAGGGGGAAACGTGGCTTCAGTTGAGAAATAAATGTGCGGATTGGCTGTCTAAACATAGGAGGTTTAGGGTGTCAGACATGCATAACATCATTATGGCCAGAAGAGTTGGTTGGGTAGGAACGTCACTAAAAAATATTGAGGGGGACTGTATAGTGATCATCTTTCGCAGCGAGAAGTTCACCTGGCACTTGGTAGTCCAGTCCTGGTCTTGCGAGAGACCCTGTGCGAGCGGCGGTAGCCAGCAGCGGCAGCGGGGGGCCAAGAATCGTGCTCCACGAACCGGGACCCACATCAAGAGCCGCAGGAAGTCCCGGAGAGCCAGGTGAGCCACGCAGGCACCGCGAGCCGCGAGCATCAGGAGCCGCGGGAGAGCGGTGAGAGGAGCGGGTCTCGGAGAGAGCTCGGACCCGCCAGACCTGACACCTGCCAGAGCAATACCCAGCCCGGCCCAGCCCTGCACAACAGTTCAGCGCAGCAGTCAGCGGTGAGCGGGGCTGCAGTACAAGGGAGCATAAGGCACCAAGCGAACAGCACAAGGTGTGGTCAGTGGGTGGGTGAGTGAGAAAATCTGAGAAGCCTGAATGCTCTCCACCCCTCCCCACTTTTTGGCTTGGCCCCAATAATCAGCCTAACCACATGGCAAGGAGAACCGCCTAGGCAGCGCACGGAGAAGAGAGATCATATGAGAAATCAAATGAACACAGGAAACAGCCCTAAAAACTAAGGTAGAGATTTTTTTTAAGAAACCCAACACCCAGCAAGCGCCTCAATCTCTTCTCCTGGTTCAGGGAGGATAATACTTAAGGGGAAACCAACTAAACCAAAGAGGATGGACACTGTCTTCGACAAAGAAACCCACAAGGGCCAAGCAACCAGGGTCACAAGGAGTACGGCTCAGAACTCTAGACAAGAGTCGCACACCGGGAGCCCCCTTTTACAATCTCTTCAACAAGGGCTCATCACCCACTATTTACAGACGCTGGGTAGCCTGCCACCCTCAGTCATGTCTGCCAGGGGGGTTGAAGAAACGGAAGGGTCTGAAGAGCTCACAGCAATCAACCCTCAGGCACTCCGACCCGGCCAGGCATGCATCAAGCTTCTCGACATCAAAGAACCCCCACTCGGGGGAGGCTATCTCCTGCCTAATGAAGGGGGCCAGGACTGGGCCACATCAGCACAGGGAGATCAAAACTCGCCCCGATCAGCGGGCGCAAAGCACAAGGCACAGAGGAATACAACACAACATATAAAGAAAGGACAGGTGATTTCGACTCCAACTCCGAGAGGCTCACAACAGTCGCTGGGATCGGAATAAAGCCTATAGATTTGATTCACATCCTTTCACCAATTAAAGTTTTGATCCATCGGCCCCAGGAGGAAGACATGTCGGACGTCATGGAGGGCAAAGATCCAACGCACATCAGTCCACGAGAGGCCTCACGACCAAGCCCAATGGTTTCATCTTCTGGGCGCCGACATCTCGACTCACCAGAGACAGGAGATCTCACCCACTCCTTCTTACAGAAGTTAGAGCAGACAATCGAAAGGACCTTGGACCTCACTCCCCTCCTTACCGGGAGAGGGGAAGCGGCAGAAAATCAGGACAACAAACGAGCAGGGACGTCCGTATCGATAGACCAGAAGGACCAAGACGAGCAAGAAGATTCCTCTCTTCTGACAACGATCAGAGAAGCTCAGAAGTCAATAGCTAAGGTCCTGATATGGCAAGCAACTAAAATGGAGATCCAAGTAGACCTCCTACAATCAATAGCCAAGTGCCTAGAGAAGCAGGGCTGCAAATTGGATGCAATGGAGCTAACAATCAAACATAATCAGACAATGTTAGCTCGGACAAGCTCAAGCGCCGCCATAATAGAAAAGTGGGCCGAATTGCCAGAAATATTGGGGGACATAGTGGCACTAACGAAGAGCAGTGGCGAATTGTTAAAAAAATCAGGAATAACAACTATTGGATAAGGGCAACCCTAAAGTAACCTCCAAGGGCGAACACTGCAGAGCAAGGGAAATGGAAACAAAAGCCTCAGAGATTGAGATGAACAGCCAAGTGATTCTGGCATCCCCGACAAAGAGTGACACCGAGGAAGCTCTGGCAAATTTGTTCACAAAAGATGCCGAAGAGCAGAAAAACACCATGGAGGGGGAAACAGAAGCCAGAACAGAAGCACCCCTGACAAGGAGGGCGAAGAAAAAGCTGAAAAAACAGCTGAAGAGATCAAAAATGAAAAGAAGATCCATCCTGCCGGCAATGCTGAACAGCCACAGACCTGAGGAGAAAAGCACCTCAATCCCACTCTACCCGATCTTCAATCTCAAACAAAGATCAAGTGGCAGCGCCTGCCGGCAGACACAGGATTGGCCGAAGAAATAAAAAGGGACGACGCAATACAACGTGGCGGGGCTCAAGCAATCCAGGCTGACCAGGCGGACCTATCACACTCAGCAGTGCTAGCATCAACTGCCGTCCAGGCGATAAACTGGGTCAGCAAGGGTAAGGAGGACACCGCCACACAAATTAGGCTCTATGACCTATTAGAACTGGAGGGCCACAAAGGTCCTACAGAGCACACAACACACCCACCGATGGAGCAAATGCACATGGCTAGTAAGCTAGGAATTAACAACAGGGCGGAAGAGGAACAACATTGGCGAACCTGCATTAAACCCCCCCACAGTCTGAGATCAAACAGCAGGTGCAACGGGGGGGGTAACACAAACAAACTCTGTGGAATCACCCACAACACATGAGGTAGTGCTTACCCCTAGGTATCACATGGAAGGGCCTCACGACATCTTAAATAGAACTAATATCCTCCGACTCTTTGGCCATGTCAAATCACTGTCTCACATCACATCGGAAAACATAGAGTGGGTAAAGTTCAGAAGGACATAGGGAGATAGCCATGGCGATTCAACCGTCCTGGGCTTTTGCGAGTGTTCCCTCCAACGGGCTGTCCTTGGCGAAGCCCAAAAACTCGCAACTTGGGGCATAGAAGCAACAGAACCCATCCAATCTAATTATCCGTTTGTCCTCATACCTCAAAAAGAGAGGTCGGAGCCTACATCAATCTTGAAAGGCATCTCCCACATCTGGAAACAAGGAGTACACACAAATGATCGTTCGAAAACTCCAATAAACGTTTCTATATCTCAAAGTGACAACCTGCGAAGAGTGCTAACAGGTCAACCGAAACAGGCCACAAGAGGCGACAGCTGGCAACAGCACCCCTAGCCAAAATCAAGTGCTCGCTAGAGAAGGAAGGGCAACCGTGGCGCAGGAAGATCAATATCTAGGCCAAAATTCGGACCTCCACCAAGAGCTAACCCTCATATCATGGAACATCGCAGGGTTAAATAAAAAAGTAGGGAACAAGGAAGTACAGGACTACTTTGCAAAAGGGGATATTATCTGCTGTCAAGAAACTTGGTCAATGACATCAACACCCATAGCGGGATTTCATGAACATCGCATTAATGCGACAAAAAGAAACATCTTCGGTCGTCCATCGGGGGTCTCTCTATCTTCATAAGCCATGCGAGAAAACTCAGGCATACAGAAATAAGAGTAAACTCCCCTGATCTGCAAGCAATGACAATTGTTGGGCTAAGGGAGGGCCTCTTGCCGTTTAATCTGCTGCTCATCAACTGTTACATCAACCCGTCACTGACCATTGCCAGCATGGAATCGCTCACCAACACGCTGGAAGATATATTAATAAAATACGAGCACTACAACGTAATCATCATAGGAGAATTTAATTTGAGAGGTCTGGAAAGTGCCCCGGGAAAACAAACTAAAGGGCCCAAGGCTAGCACACTGCTTTGTCTTCTTAATAATGTCAAACTCTACTCTACCCACTTCCTGATGAAACTACGATCACCCTCATGGTGCTCTAAACCATCGTTCCGGAATATATCCACTATAGATTACATCTTAATCAATGAAAAACCAGCGGACAGGCTGGAAGAATTCCAGGTCGATGATAGAGGAGAAAGTGACCATAGGCCTCTATGCGCAAAATTCAACTTAGGAACGGACGCAGCAGAGCTTCTGAAAATGTTGGGAGAAACCACAGGGGACGAACGTTTCAGAGCCATTAGAAGAATAAAATGGACAACCTCTCTTGAAGGGAAAATGGAGGAGTGGGCATCAATGTGGCAGGCCCGTGGTCCATGGGAGACCGAATCAGAGGCGATCAGTCTCTGGGAAGAACTGACAGAAGACCTATGGCGGAAGATGGGAAAAAATCATTGCAAGAAAACTTTCTGTCTCGAGGCCAACTCTTCAAAGAAACCACAGCCACCGAAGTGCCTGAGATAATGCAAAGGAGCGCTAATGAAGGTACTTAGAAGTAGGAAGAATGGAGGAACATCGGCAGAGGGGGCCTCTATAGCTGCATTGAGAGCCGCCCTTAGGAGGAAAGTAGGAGAGCAAAAGAGGAAAGAGATGGAACAAAAATGGATCACGGTATTTGCCCTGCTAAAGGAAAAGAACAACGCTAAATTATGGAGGTACATCAACCGTCTGAGCTCCCAACCCAGGTGCAAGGAGAACAACATTGCAAGCAACGTGTGGGAAGAATACGTAAGGGGATTATACACCAGAGGTACACCAGCAACCGAGCAAGCCCCACTGAAGAACATCCGGGGAGCAGGCACCCAGATAGCAATTCTTCCCAAGCACCCAGACGAAGCAGGACAAATGAAGCTCGAGGGCGCAGGCTTTACGAAAGCGGAAATAACGTTGGAGATCAGGAAAATGAGGAATGACGGGGCGCCAGGCCCAAACGGCATTCCAGCCATGGTCTTTAAAACAGCTCAAAAGCTTTTCACCACAGTCCTCACCTCCCTATACAACTTTTCATATGCAACGGCAGTAATTCCACACTCATGGAAAGGATCCATCCTCTTCCCCATTCACAAGAAAGGCGACTACTCCAACCCCGCAAACTATAGGCTAGTGGCCCTGCTGGTTGTAGAAGCCAAAGCTTTTGCTAAACTACTACTGAGAGATCTAGAGGATTGGGCTAATAACGATATACTCCCATTGTACCAGACCGGCTTCAGGAAAAATAGCGCAACAGATAACATCATGGCCCTGGCCTACCTCTCAAAACGTGCTGTGAAAGTCAGGCATCCACCGTTGTTCTGCTGTTTCATTGACTACAGCACAGCTTTTGATAGAGTCGATAGGGGCAGACTCTGGAGAAAACTGTCATCCTGGGGGGTACCTCCCAAGCTACTGATGGCCATCATATCCCTTCACGAGGAGACTTGGGTACAAGTCAAGATAAGCCCCACAGCTCTATCAGCAAAAGTTGAAACTAACAACGGATTGAAGCAGGGTTGCGTCCTGGCCCCCCTATTATTCAACCTCTACACTGCAGATATGGGGGCAGCCCTGAAAGAGGCAAGTCTAGTTCCACAGAGACTGGGAAAGGTGAGAATGGCAATCGTACAGTACGCAGACGACACCGTAGTGATGGACCATACAAGGGTAGGTCTCCAAAGAGCCCTTAAAGAGTTGGGGAAGTACAACAAGGAAAATCACCTGACAGTTAATCAAGGCAAAACGAAGATAATGATATTTGGGAGATACCCGCACAAAAAACAAGCGGTCTGGAAGATGGGAGACCATCAAATTGGGACCACCGCAGCTTACAACTATCTCGGAGTTTGGCTAAATGAGAGGGCAACATCGGCAGCTCACACAAAACCTCTAACTGTAAAAATTAACAGAGTAGTCTATTCAATAAGACGATTAAGCCAACGCCTGACCAGCCCCACAGCCGAACCCATGCTGAAGGTCCTCAGGGCAAAGTTAATTCCAGCCATCAACTATGGGCACCTGGCATTTCCAGGAGCTCTAGACAAACTTATAGCAGCAGCGCAGGTCAAAGCCCACAAGATCGTGCTGCAAGTACCCAGGAATGCTAGGAACACGAGATTACGGCTGGAATTAGGGCTCGCTAGACCGGAACTAGCCCTCCAGGGAGACCTTATAAAGTTTTATATTGGTGTCCTTAAAGCTCCGCACAACTCTCTAAAACATCATCTGGTAACAATTTTCAAAGAAGAGGCCTTCCCCTGGCACACCAAGCTGGATAAAGCAATAGAGACCCTGAATATAGATCGAAACAGTCTGCCCCTAACAGAAATCCCGTATAAGGTCTGGTTGAACACCATGAGACGGCAGGTCCGCTCCATTTCTTATGAAAAGGATCTAACTGCACTCCGACACAACACCTATACGAAGGCACTGGACGAATCTTACATCCTGGGGAAAGTCCAACCATACCTAATGGAAGCGTTAGGGGCCCAGGCCCGCAAGAAAATCCTTTTTATGAGGCTAACGGCACTTAGAACTTTAATCCTGCATGGGCACGAACAGACGGAGCCGTTTCATGTCGCCTATGCAACTACCAACGGGAATCCTGGCTTCACTTACTGTGCTGTTGTCCAAAACTCATCAACGAACGACAGAGGCTGCTTCGTCCCATTTTAAGAGCCCTTGGCATCAGAACTTGCAAGGAGGCATCAGATTGGTGCTTCTCGGAAACAAAAACACACCACCTTGCAAGAGCGGCAACATTTATTTACCAGATTGGTCAAGCTCCAGACGCTACAGAGTAAAAAAGGACTTTCCCTAAGCTCTCAAAATCAGAGTTGACAAATGCGCCAACAAATGGTTCCTGCAAAACAAAAATGGGCCCGCTATTCCAAGTGCTCTGTCTGGAACTCTGCCGCATTAAAATCAAGCACCCGGATAGAAAGCCGAAAGGACCCTGCAACACAAGACTGACTGTTGGAACGAGGGTTTTTTTTTTCTTTCACAGGAGGCACCGGGAGGGGGGTGGTAAGGGTGGGTGGGTAAGGGGGGTGGGGTTCTAATTTTAGCTTTTTGCTGTAATGATTTTAACTAATCGAACGGTTAAAAATCAATCAATCAATCAATCAACTTTCGCAGCCCGCCCGTGGTTAGATCACTCCTGAGGGCACAGGAAGATTTTGCCCTAAATTCTACACGTATCTGTACATTACCATTGGGCTACTTTTATAAGTCAGTCCCGAGGACCTTGATTAATAATGCTCCCTACCCTCCGCTACATAATAAGTTTTTACCTTTGTCTGACTTAGATAGCCAGGACTGACTAACTCCGCACTTGACAATTAACAAAGTTGGCCCCATAATGAACACACATATGCATCCCCCTGAGCCAAGGGACCCTGCTTCGTACGACAATGTTGGTTCCCAAGTGGTTATAAGGGCGTCGCCTTGCTGTCAACAGAGCAACACTTGTGACTGCATGAAAAGGCAGGGTTCAAATAAAAGTGAAATTCTCAACTGCAATATTATTAGTTGGAACATTGCAGGTCTGAGAAGTAAAAAAGAGGACCCCAAGTGGCTTAATTTGTTAAAATATTACGAGATAATTAGCTTACAGGAAACCTGGGATACGGATAGTAACTTCTGGGTGGATGGGTTTAAATCATATAGTGTCCCTGCGCAACCGTCTCCCTCAGGCAGAGCGAAAGGGGGCCTTCTAATGCTATTTTCACTCAAGTTATCAGGCGTTCACAGGAGGGTGGATGTGGGGTCCCATAACTGTTTGGCAATTGAATTTACCGCTCAAAATTCGAGGAAACTGTTGTTTGTTAATTTTTATAATTCAGGAGATAGGAGTATTGTAAATGAACATTTAATTACATTGAAACGCTTCTTTGAGGCGTACCGTGTGAAGCAAACCACTTATTATTCAACTATAATTATGGGAGATTTTAACATTCATGTTTGTGAGTTGAACTGTCAGGGTGAAGTCTTTGTAGGGTCATTGAACTTCCCAACTTCCCATTTTGAACACACACAGTCTAGGGAAAGTTTAGAGGAGCTCCTAGCAGAAGTAGACCTCTATGAACCGAGCTTTATTGACATAGATGAAAGAATTCCCACTTTTAAAGCACGAGGGCGAGATACTATTCTAGATTTCATATTTATCTCCCCTACACTCCTACCCCAAGTAATTTTTTATAACGCCAAGTAGTCTCACTATAGTGATCATAACCCTGTTATTCTCATCCTGGATAGGGGATGTGGCCTAAAGGGGAAATCGGAAAAGTTAGGGGGAGACATCAGTTTGAAAATATCAGATCAAGGACGGAGATTAAAATGGGCCAAAGTAATCCCGGACCTCTTTTTCCAGGAGCTCTTTAAAAAGGTTGGGGACAAGATCGAAACCTGCCTTGATCTCACCGGGCATGGGTCGAGGGTACTCACAGCCTTTGATGGCATTTGTGCACAGGTAGAGTTAGATCTCGCCTTACCAACCAGATCTAGGAAACCTATAGGAGCTAGATGGTTTGATAGTGATTGCTCTGATGCCCATCGAAAATTGATAGTTGCACTTAAAATGGTCCCACGAGATAAAGACTATATTGCCAGGTTAAGAAAGGTATATAAATTTGCCTTAGCTAAACGCAAAAAGGAACTTAAAGAAGAAGCCTGGAACGCTCTATTATCGGTGGAGGTCCTTAAAGATAGCTCCAGATTTTGGGCTATTGTCAATCAACCCGCCCTTTCAGGGACTGAGAACACCCCCGTTGAATGCAATATCACAGAAGATCAATGGCTTTCCCATTTTGAAGCCATATATGAGTCCGCCCATAGTACGGACTCAACCGATAGACTAGAACTTAGAAGGGTCTCCCCTAAAATTGTCTTCAATGCAGGTGAAGTGGAAATGGCCATCATGCAAATGACCAGTAATAAGGCCCCTGGACCAGACGGCGTCCCGGCTGATTTATATAAACAAAACCCATCCCTTTGGGCCAAAATTTTGATGAATGTTTATAACAGGGCGAGTCATCAGGGTTTTCCGCCATCTTTGTCATCGTCTATTATTATCCCGGTTTTTAAAAAAGGTCAGAGAGAGGACCCACGTTGTTATAGACCTATTTCACTAATAGACTCTGCAGTAAAGGTTTTAGGGAGAGTGATTTTAACTAAGTTAATGGACTGGCTGGAAGAGAATGACGTTTTAACTAATCTCCAATATGGTTTTAGAAGTGGTAGGGGTACGCTGGACCAGTGCCTAAATTTACATCTATTAGCAGGTAAATACACCATAGCCCAAGAGGGGACACTCCAGCTGGCTTTTATGGACCTCTCATCGGCTTTTGATCTGGTAAATAGATCCAAGCTCTGGCTCGTCCTGCTAGACATGGGCATAGATCCAAGCTTAGTTTACTTCCTGGCGGACCTTCATAGGGATCTCTCTGCAAGGGTGAGGGTCAACCAGGAAGGGAAATGCACAAGGCACTTTAAATCGGGCAGAGGTGTACGCCAAGGTTGCATTTTAGCCCCACTACTTTTTACACTCTATATAAATAAGTTAGGTAAAGTGTTAGACTCAGCCAGTTTAGACATACCGCGAGTAGGGGACAGGGTTATCCCTGTGCTCCTATACGCGGATGACGCCGTTTTATTAGCCCGTACTGCTGTAGGGCTACAGAGGCCTTTGGACTCTTTTGGGGCCTATATGAAATCGCTGGATTTAGTGGTTAATATAGCAAAATCACATGTAATGACCATGGGCCGGAAACCAAAGAAATCCAAAACTTTTTATTGCGAAGGCGATGAGTTGACACAGGTGAGTTCTTTTACTTACTTAGGGGTACTTTTTGACGAGAGGGGATCCTGGGTACCCCTACAGAAAGTTAAAACTAATGTAATGGCTAGGGCAACGGCTGTTGTGCATGGATTTGCCCAGCGTCTGGGGGCCAAACCAATTGATGCCATGCTCAATATCTATAGGTCAAAATGTATAGCCATTGCACTATATGGTTCGGCTATTTGGGGATACAAGACAATGGAGGGGGTACAGGTGTGTGAAAATAAGTTTCTGCGTACCCTTCTGTCGGTCCCCCAATCCACCCCAACTTTTATAATACATCAAGAAGTAGGTGCTGGCTACGTGGCAGATCGGTTGAGGTTGGCCCCGGTGATATGCTGGCTTAAGACCTGGCTTAACCCAGAACTAACTTTGAATCATATGATTATAAGGGATTGTGTCACCATGGAACGAGTCAACAACATCCCATGGCTTACCTATGTCAAGTTTATTTTAACCAAATTAGGCCGCCAGGAACTATTTGATTACCCCGATAAAATAAGGAAAGAGGACTTGGTATGGGTAAAAACACACTTTTTGAATCTGTTGGTGGCGGAGCGGGAGGAAACTGAGCTAATGAAACTTTCAGTTAAAGCTTATTTCTTGTTGAAAACCTCCCCCGAGATCGAACCTTATCTGAGACTAGTTATGAAGCCCGTCCATCGCTCGCTTTTAACCAGGTTTCGTTTTAATTTAATTCATTTCTCCCTAGGTAACCTGCAAGGCTGGAGCAGGTTGTGTGATCTGGGTCCTTGCACTTGTGACGATTTCTCGACCCAGGACACCATGCACTTTATGATGTTCTGTGACTTTTACAGCGTTATTCGCAGGAGGTTTTTAATTCCAATTCTGAGGGGAAAAGGTTTCACACAGGTGAAACCCGCCTTACTTTATCTCCAGTTGTTGAATGACCCGTGGGAAATTTTTAATATTGCAAGTTTTCTAGTCGCAGCTGTGAGACTTAGGAAAGCACGGCTCCCTTCGATATCCCATTGAGCCTCTATTTAGTATTTTTATCCTGAATTATTTTTACTGTGACGGTTTTTTGATATGTATTTTTAATCGTAGCCTTGATCCTTATTCAACTCAATGTATTCTGATTTTATGTCATTCTCCCTTTTTAGATTGCCCATATTTACTGATGAATTGGATTTTTGTTGTCTTACTGTATGATGTATTGCGTGATATATGTGTTGTACTTTTATGGTTTTTATTAACCGAATAAAGTGGTTTGACTGACTGACTGATTGACTTGGGCCCGGTTGGGTTTGATCTTCCTGAGAACTCTGGGAAGGAAGAGGTATCGGCAGAAAGACGTATAGGGGTCCCATATTCCAGTCTAGCCAGAATACATCTCCGAGCGAGAGCAACTTCGGAAACTCCAGCGCACAGAAGTGCTGACATTGCGTGTTCTCAGCTGTGGTGAAAGATCTAGCCAAGGCTCTCCCCAGTCCTGAAGCACAAGTTACTAACTTGTGTAACGATATATCTGTAAGAGACAGTAGTTAGTGATAGATTCCTTACCTTAGAATATCCCCAGGCGTCAGGCTGGATCCGGAAAGTTTTGCGTAGCAGTACCCTTGCGCGTCGGTAGGCGGCGTCGTGCGGCTCTGCGTCCGTCGTCGGCGTCGTGATCGCCGGGATGACGTCGCGGGCAGTACTTAGACGCCGCCCTGCGCGCTGACGTCAGTTCTGTACACGACTTTCCGCGCCAGGAACGCAGAGCCATGCAAGAAGCTGACACAGGTGTCTGAAAAATACTAGGGCCCTGAAAGGGATGTCCTTAACCCTAGAAATCAGTTCGCAGAACGGGGAGGATGGGTGGGCGGTAAGGAATCTATCACTAACTACTGTCTCTTACAGATATATCGTTACACAAGTTAGTAACTTGTGCATCTGAAAGAGACACGTTAGTGATAGATTCCTTACCTTAGAATAGATACCCCAGCAATACCAACCCCGGTGGTGGGTCTGCGAACAAAGATCAGACAAGGAAGTCCTGGAGGACAGAACGGCCAAAGAAGCCGTCCCTCCGGACCTGACTGTCAAGGCAGTAATGCTTAGTAAACGTGTGCAGCGAGGCCCACGTAGCTGCCTGACAGATAACCGGCAGCGGAACACCGCGGCCCAAGGCCGTGGTAGCAGCCGTTGCCCTGGTGGAATGGGCACGCAGCCCAACAGGAGGCTCCTTCTTAGCCAAAGAATAGCAGGTCTTGATGCACAAGGTAACCCAGCGGGAGATGGTCCTCTTGTGCACCGCCCGACCTTTTTGGCGCCCACGTAGCCAACAAAGAGCTGGTCATCCACCCGGAAGTGTTTCGTGCGGTGGATATAGAAGGAGAGCGCACGTTTTGGGTCCAGACGGTGGAGCCTCTCTTCCTCTCTGGAAGGATGCGGAGGCGGAAAGAAGGTGGGCAAAGTGATGGTCTGCCCAATGTGGAAAGCAGTAACCACCTTTGGCAAGAAGGACGGACGCGTCCGAAGAACAACCTTGTCTGGATGAACAGACAGAAAGGGAGGTTTGCAAGAAAGAGCCTGGAGCTCACTCACCCGCCGAGCGGAGGTGATGGCCACCAGAAAGGCTGCCTTTAGAGTCAGAAGACGAAGAGGACAGTTATGCAGAGGCTCAAAGGGAGCGCACATTAAAAAGGTAAGAACCAAGTTCAAGTCCCACTGAGGCATTACAAACGGAACAGGAGGGAAGAGGTGAGTAATGCCTTTTAAGAACCTGTTAACAACAGGGGACTTGAAAAGGGAGGGCTGATCAGGGAGCCTGAGGAAGGCCGAGATAGCACAAAGATAACCCTTGATGGTACCCAGGGCAGAACCCTGTTGGGCCAGAGAGAGAAGGAACAGAAGGACCTCAGAAAGAGGGGCAGAAAGGGGATCCACAGCCTTTGCTGTGCACCATGCCACAAATTTGTTCCACCTGCAGGCGTATACCACCTTAGTGGAGGGACGCCTGGCTGCCAGAATCACATCACAAACTTCGGGAGGCAAGTCGAAAGGAATCAACTGCCGCCGCTCAATCTCCACGCAAGCAGGTGTAGACTGGACAGGTTCGGGTGGAGGACCGTCCCCTGCTGCTGCGACAGAAGATCCTCCCGAAGAGGCAGACGGATCGGGGATCTATGCTCATATTGAGTAGCTCGGGATACCAAACTCTTCGAGCCCAGTCCGGAGCCACAAGAATGACTTGGGCCCGGTCGTGCCGAATCTTCTTCAACACTCTGGGTAGAAGTGGTATAGGCGGAAAGGCGTACAACAGACCGCAACTCCACTCGCGACGAAAGCGTCGCCGAGCGAGTGCCGCCTTGGAAATTCCAACGCGCAGAACTGATGACATTGCGCGTTCTCTTCGGTGGCGAATAGATCTAACCAAGGCTCTCCCCACTGTAGAAAGAGTCCTTGCGCCACTTCCGAGTGAAGACGCCATTCGTGATCCATCATGCACCTGCGGCTGAGTTCGTCCGCCCTGGCGTTCAGAGAACCTGCCAGGTGTTGAACCATCAGGAACATGCCCTGATGTTCCAGCCATGTCCAGAGGCGCAGAGCCTCCTGACAAAGGGTCCAAGACCCCACCCCGCCCTGTTTGTTGCAGTACCACATGGCGGTGGTGTTGTCTGTGAACACCTGCACTACCTTCCCTTTGACAGAGGGAAGGAATGCCTTGAGTGCAAGCCGGATCGCCCGGAGCTCCAGAAGGTTGATATGGAGCCGGGACTCCGCCGGAGACCAGAGGCCTCTGATCTCCGCCTCTCCCATGTGACCGCCCCATCCCAGAAGGGACGCGTCCGTCACAACTGTGTGCTCTGGCTGGTGAAGGGAGAGGGATCTGCCCATGACCCATTGCCGGTTCGAGAGCCACCACTGCAACTGTTTTGCAGTCCCCTCCGAGATCTGGACGTGATCGGACAGGTTGCCCCGGTGCTGCGCCCACTGGAACTTCAGGTCCCACTGCAGAGCCCGCATATGCCATCTGGCATGATCGACCAGCAGGATGCAGGAGGCTATGAGGCCCAGCAGCCTCAGGGTCATCCGTTCCGAAACCCAGGATAAAGGCTGAAAGATCGGAATCATAGCCTGAATATCCCGGACTCGCCGTTCGGGAGGATAGGCCCGAAACTGCGTCGTGTCCAGAACTGCTCCGTTGAAAAGGAGCTGTGGAGAAGGAATCAGATGCGACTTCGGCACATTGATGGAGAACCCCAGCGAGTGCAGGAGTTCGGCCGTAGTCTGGAGGTGGGAGACGACTGCCTGGGACGAGCCCGCCTTCAGCAGCCAGTCGTCGAGGTAGGGGAATACTGGAACCCCTGCCCGGCGCAGATGAGCTGCGACCACCGCCATCACTTTCGTGAACACCCGAGGGGCACTGGTAAGGCCAAAGGGGAGCACGGTGAACTGAAAATGCTCGAGGCCTACCGTGAACCGCAGGTAACGCCGATGGGCCGGCAGGACGAGGATGTGGAAATAAGCGTCCTATAAGTCCAACGCTACCAACCAGTCTCCAGAGTCGAAGGCAGTCAAGACCTGAGCTAGGGTGAGCATCTTGAACTTCTCCTTCCGGAGGAAGCGATTGACGTTCCGGAGGTCCAAGATAGGACGCATTTGGGCACCAGAAAGTAGTGGGAGTAGCAACCACGTCCTACTTCTGGGGTCGGAACATGCTCGATGGCCCTCTTGGCCAAGAGGGCCGTGACTTCCTTCTGCAGAAGCACCAAGTGATCCCCTGACATGCGGTGGAATTGAGGTGGCATGGCTGGGGGGGTGGTCTCGAAGGGGAGGGAGTAGCCCCTTCGGACAATGTCCAAGACCCACCTGTCCGAGGTGATGGCACGCCAGTGGTGAAGGTGATGGCGGACCCTGCCCCCTACTAGCGTGCTGTGCACCTGAAAGGAAGGACTAGGAGGGCTTGGAGGCCGCGGACGGGGAGGGGTTTGTGGCCTGACCCGCACGCTGGTTGCTTGACCCGCCACGGCGGGAGCCACGTCCTCGGCCACGCGAAGACGCTTGCTGCGCGGGCCGGTGGCTGGGCAGCGGACGTGACTGGGCGCCCCTTCCGTGGCCACGAAAGGGGCGAAAAGCAGAGGTTAGCGGAGGGCGCACAGCAGAAAGGCCCAGGGACTTGGCAGTAGCCCGTGAGTCCTTAAAACGCTCCAGCGCATGGTCTGCTTTGGTACCAAAAAGACCGACTCCATCAAAGGGCATGTCCATGAGTGTGTTTTGGACATCACCCGAGAAACCAGTTGTCCTCAGCCAGGCGTGGCGACGCAGCGCCACCGTCGTTGCAAGCGATCTGCCCAGCGAGTCGGCGGTATCAAGGCCACAACGGATGGTGTACTTAGCCGCATCCCTTCCTTCCGCAATGGTGCGGGAAAGCAGTGTCTGGACCTCCTCAGGACACTGGGGCAAACGAGCGCCACCGAATCCCACAGAGAGTGGGAGTATCGGCCCAAAAGGCAAGCGGTGTTGACGGACCGCAAGCCAGCACTGGAGGAAGAAAAGGCCTTCTTCCCAAATTGATCCAGGCGTTTGGATTCCCTATCCGGAGGGGCGGTAGGGAAGGCGGTTTGGGAGGCAGAGGCTTGGACAACCAAGCTCTCTGGGGTGGGATGTTGAGAGAGAAACAAGGGGTCGCCCGGAGCAGGGCGATGGCGTCGGGCCACGTTCCTATCCACAGGAGCCCCTGTGGCGGGCTTGGACCAGGTGCCCAAAAGAACGTCAGAAAGTGCATCATTAAACGGCAGCAATGGCTCCGAGGAGGTAGCTGCCGGCTGAAGCACTTCCGTCAGGAGGTTAGTCCTGACAGCCACTGTAGGCAATTGGAGGTGTAAGGCTCCAGCTGCTCTACCAACACCGTTGAGAAATTTGCTCCCTCCTCCGTAGCCACGGAAGGAGGAGACAGCATGCCAGTGTCAGGGGAAGTGTCCAGACCACTGGCATCCCCAAGTTCCTCTGCCCAGTCCTGATCATAGTCACACTGCTGTGTGAGAGGGTCATCCGACCCCTCCCAGCTCTCCTGGTCCTCCTCAGGTTGAAAATAAGGAGGAGGAGGGACGTCCGGGACCCAAGGTCTCATGGGCGCCGGAGCCGGCGTCGGGCGACGTCGGTCCGATGCCGCGTCCGGAGATAACTGGGGAACGACGCCGCCCGGAGCCCCGGGCGGCATCAGGAACGGCACCGGGGACATCGGCGGAGGCGTGGTTAGGTCAACCGGCGTAGATGGGGGTTGCGGTACCACCGGAGCCGGGATCGAGGCCGGGGACGAAGCCGGGGCCGGGATCGAGGCTGGTGGGACAGGCGGCGCCGGGACCGGAGTCGTCGGCGCACCGGAGGGGCCTTGAGGCCCGAAGAGGCGGGCCATGGCCGACAGGAATTCCTGTATTTTGGCCGGAGTCGCCCCCGAACCCGGGAAGGACGGGTAATGCGGGGGCGGTCCCACAGGCACCTCCGGAGCCGCGGGGACGGTGCCGACAGGGGGCCACAGCCGAGTCGCGAGACCGGCGAGGCGAAGTCTTAAAGCGATGGTGCTTCTTAGACTTTTTGTGCTTCGACTTACCCGAGGAGTGCGAAGACTTGGACTTTGATGACGGGCGAGGACTCCGCGACCGGCCCCTCGACCTCTCCCGTGACGGGGCTTGGTGCGGCGCGGAGCCGACTGCCGGACCTCGAGGAGCTTTCGAGACCGCTCTCGCAAAGCCTTCGGGTGCAAGGCTCGGCAGTCGGAACACGACTTCGTGTCGTGGTCGCGGCCGAGACAGTAGAGACACTCTAAGTGCGGGTCTGTGATCGACATCATTCGACCAAAGGCGTCGCATGGCTTGAAGCCGGGCATCCCTACCGACACCGTGGAGCAGAGATGACTCGAAGAAAACAGTGAAAAATCACCAAAAGTTAGTCAAAAAATGACTAGGGCACTGCTCTTCCCGGATCTGCGCTTACTGGCGCGGAAAAAAGAAGAACTGACGTCAGCGCGCAGGGGCGGCGTCTAAGTACTGCCCGCGACGTCATCCCGGCGGTCCCGACGCCGACGACGGACGCGGAGCCGCACTACGCCGCCTACCGACGCGCAAGGGTACTGCTACGCAAAAACTTTCCGGATCCAGTCTGACGCCTGGGGATATTCTAAGGTAAGGAATCTGTCACTAACGTGTCTCTTTCAGATACTTATCTACTAACTATTTAACTTTAAACGTGGGTTACAATAGTCTATATAATGGAACACATGAAAGGCAACGCCTCTTTTTGCATGATACCCCCTAAAGTTTTGGAATGATGCTGCTGGTTTCTCGACTCAGCGCACTGAGGCCTGCTAATCACACTACAGTGAGTGTTCTTACCCATTACATAACGTATGTTGAATTGGCTACCCCAATAGGCATATGCTGGCTTACGTATAAGTCCCTAGTATTTGGAACCAAGGGTACCCAGGGCATGTAAAAGAAAGCGCCCCACCTTCCCCCCAGGGCTGCAGCACTGGTTGTGCCACTTGGTTTATGACAAAGTAAAAAATAGTTCGCAGCCTGCCACTGCAGCCTGGCAGAGCAGGTTTAAACTGCTAGTATGCATTTACCATTTAAACCAATGGCAAAGTCCCCACCTCCCTTGACAATATATATGTCTCTCCTAAGGCAGGCCTATGGAGCCCTAAGGCAGGGAGTTGTACATTATTAAGTAGAATATATACTTACTTTTAATATGTCCTAACAGCAAAACTTCCAAATTGTTGTTTTTGCTGTGGAAAAGTTAGTAGCCCCATTGGCTAACAGAGTTACAGGCTGATCTCTCAGTTCGGCTAAATTCTGAAATGGACTACTAAAATGGGTACTTCTAGGTATCAAATTAATCATGGCATTAAACCCGACTTGATGCCCAAGTTGAATTTAATGTCGCCTTTAAGGAAATGCAACTTTTAGAATGTTGCCACTCTGTTGCCCAGTTTGTCCTGTGGCCTTGCACAGTTGCTGGCCATCAGACAGCCTTCTGCCCTCCTGTGGAGTAGTGTGAATGACGCCGAGGCTCAGCAACAATAAAAGCCTGCTATAGGGAGAGGTGTTACCGCCCCCTTGCAGGAAGCCACTCAGGGCGTTGGCTTAGTAAGGCGAGCTTCAAAGGCGATGCCGCTTCTGGTGGTCAAATGGCGACCACACTCCTGAAGGGTTGCCCCTTTGTTTAGGTAGACAGACTGGCAACGGGACCAGAGAGGGGAAATCAGTGGTTAAACCGGTTTTCCTGTGGGCGTATAGCCCTCAGGTAGCCACACCTCTAGGTTGGGCTACCAGGCTCCTAACATCCAAGGAAGAGTTCAGACATTCTGAGAGTGGGCAGAAGAGCGCACTTTGGGATTGCTAATGTGACACACAGCCAAAGTCGTCACAGGGATCTTGGTAGCCCTTTGGCTAGTGACCGCATCATCCCCAGGGCACTTTCTGGGCATAAATAGGGCACCCTTGCCACCCAGAACCTCAGATCACAACGAAACTGGAGAAAGAAACGAAGGGGGACTGCCCTGCTGACCATCTGGAGTTTGCGAGAGAGGATGCACAGATTACTGGACTGCACCTGCCGCACCTTGGGCTTAGAGATAGGGGACTGTGCCTATAGCGCGAACTCGACCCGAAGATATCAGGAATAAGAGCGCTTTACATGAGCACCAGTTTCGTCACAGATGGACACATTCATTTTTGGTAGGCACGGGAAGATTAAGTCATTTGCCCATAATCACAGGATGTTGAGTGTCCCTGCCGAGACTCGAACCCCGTTCCCCAGCTTCGAGGTGGACCGCTCTAACCGTAAGGCTACCTCCTCTCACCAATTGTATTGCAGCTGACTGCCGCTGGGCGACCCAAGAGACTAATCCTCCACGGCCAAAGGTTGCCCTCAAGTCTGCCAGACCCGGAAGTATAGTCTGAGTCCAGATTGGTAGCCAAAGAGGGACACCAGCTCTCACCAAAGGATAACGCTAAACCCGATGTGTTCAGAGACCATCGGTAGCCCAGCCGCAGCTGGCCTTCTACTGGCTCAAAGAGGACATCGACCCTTTGGCCAAAGTCACCCCACCTTACCCGTGAACTGAGGAATAACTGCAAGGACCCAGAGCATCTTTCAGCATCCTGCATCCCCCGCATCAGGACCACTCCATTGAAGTCTACAGCGGTATTGATGTGAAGTGTGGAACTGGACTTGAAACTGCTTTGGTGACCAGGTAACTGACGAAATACTCCTTATTGGCCCCCCAGACCTTCTTCCTGTCAGAACTGGTCACCCCGCTCAGGCCGGAGTAGCCAAACACAACTCCCCCAAACGTTTTAAAAGTTTCTAAACTTTACAGTTACCACTTCTTGTTTGTTCTTTGGACTAAAAAGCTGAGATTTACGTTTTACTTAAAAATCTCTCTCTCTGGAGCCCTCAGATTGATTTTGCTCATCTTGGTGTCACAATTCATAAAAATATAATATATTTTTATAAACTGGTGTTGGATTTCTTAGTTTGACCCTTGCTGATCGAAGCCACAGCTAACCAGGGTCGAGCTAAAGGTTTTACAAATAAGTCTGACTGGACCTAAGATAGATTTGTGAGTGTATAACACAGTAAGGTTCCACAACCATTCCATATAATACACCACAATCCTCACAGATACCATCACCCAAACCAGAGTTCAAGGACACTTGCCTTTTCTGATTCAAAGAACTGTTCACAAGTGATTTATAAAGCATGAAGCATAGAAAGGCTGGTAATAATAACAAATAATATCATGGAATCATTGACTTATTTCAAGCATAGTAATTCTTGCGGATACACAGGATGCAGTCTCTCTGGTACCAAGAAGTACAAGAGGTCGACTAGAACATCAGGTTTCATCCAATAGGAACATTCATCCCATAGAGGGTAGAGAGCGTGAGAGAGGAGAGCAGAGTCGGAGGTGACAGAGTGGAAGACATGAATGAAGCCAGAGGTGTGGAGCAGAGGGCTTTGAGGTTGTGTGAAATGTGGGGCAGAGGAACACAAGGTGGTGTGAAGCGTGGTACAGAGGAGCAGAAGGCATCGAGCAGGCCTGAGGAGCATAAGGGAGAAGAAGAGCAGAGCTCCGCAAGGAGGATAAGGACAAAGAAAGTGCGGACAGAAGGAGAGCAAATCTAACTAGGAATATCCTGCACCTGCTCAAAGATCTAGACGCCGTCAGCACCAGGACTATAGTGCTGAGTCGCTTCCAGCCATAGACGCCAGCAAAGGCCATGGCTCTATGCAAGTCATTGGAAACTGGAGGGGAGGATGGTGGCACAATCAATCAACTGATTTATAAAACACAAAGCTACTTCAAAGATTGGCCCGCTGCAGCAAGAGAAGCTCCAACATTGCCTAAGCACTGTCTGAGCAACCATCCTCGATGAGCTATTCCAAACAACCAAGTTTTTGGCATTCAGTTCTAATCTTACAGAGCAGCAACGAGAGGAGGCCGCAATGACCACACCCTGTTCTAGAAGTGAAGGCGCAGAGACATATATAGACGCTCTCCCTGCACACCAACATCAGTTTTGTCCTTGTCAGATGAGACTTCGGTTCACTGATGGAAAACCCCAGGGTTGAAATAAGAGTGATTATTGTTTAGAGGTGGTCCCCGACTGAATACGGCCAGTTTGTCTAGAGGTAGAGGAATAAATGCATCCCTGACATCTAAAGATATGCCGCACCCACTGCAATCACCTTCGTAAACACCTGAGGTGCAGAAGTGAGGCAGAATAGTAGAATAGCAAATTGAAAATGCTGCAACCACAACACGAACCAAAGGAAGCATCTGATAGATTGCAGGATAGGCACATGAAAGTATGAATCATGCAAGTACAAGGATACTATCAAATCCCTCGGGTTCATGTTAGTAAGAACTTGGGCTAGAGTGAACATTTTCGATTTGAACTTTCGTTAGAAGGCATTCATTGGGCAAACATCGAAAATCAGCCTGGGTAACATTCCTTGCTCGTTTCTGAGCCAGGTTACCCTCTCCATGGCACCGTTTGGCCAAAAACTATTTGGCTTCCTGCAGAAGGACTGAGGCATGATCTGCCGGCACTTGTGTAGGAATGGGTGGTACACAAGGGGAGGGATGAAATGAATGGCAGGACACACCATTTTCGATCAATCTTCAACACCCACTGATCTGTAGTGATGCATATCCAGCCAGGTAGACAAAATGTAATTGTGCTCCTATCTGCTGAGTATGGGCCGTGCATGGGCCTGCAAGAGGAAATAAAAGTGATTTGGAAGCTTGTAAGGCAGCAGAGGAGGAAATGGAAGACTGCTGCCTTTGATAGCACCATTGGCCACGGCCACCACTGCGTCCTATGGAGGTGTGAAAAGGGCCTACTGCTGAAATGGTTTTAGGAGCTGCTGCTGTTGATAGGCCAGGCTCGCCAGTGAAAGCAAGACTAGGAAATGGGCTGTAACGTAGCTGTCTTTGAAGCTTTCTAGAGCGGAGTTGGCCTTGTTCCCAAACAGCCTGGATCCATCAAAGGGCTTGCCCATTAGAGAACCCCGGACATCGTTGGAAAACCAAGTAGAGCATCCAGGTGTGGCATTTCATCACAACACTGCTGGACATGGCACAGCCATACATTTGTTGAGTCAAGGCTGACCCATAATAAGTATCTATCAGGGTCTTGTCTGTACTGAATAGTTTCTGTAAAGGACAATTTGTCAGGGATAAGCTGGCAAGGTCTTGTTGGCCATGTTTCAAAGAGTGTGTGCATGAAGGCCTAATAGACAGACCACATGCAGGACCCACAGGGCCAAACTGGTGGATGAAAATATTCTTTTGCTGAAAGTGTCAGTGCGCTACACCTCCCTATCTGGCACTGCAGAAAGGAATGCATTTGCGTGAGCTTGCTCGTGGATGCTTGTACCACTTGTATCCAGCGGTCTGATGACTGCTGATAAAGGCTGGGTCACCAGGAGCTGGACCATATCATCTAGCCACTGAGCAACTGACTGGAGGAGCTGAACATGGTTTCATCTAGGCAGTCATTAAGATGTCAAGAGCCTCACTGAACTGCAGGAATGACTCCGACGTGAAGGGCCCAAGCTATATTTCTGTGAACAAATTAGCCTTCAGGTCTATTGTAGTCAACAGTAAATCAAGAACCTCTGCTGCCCTGTAGGCAACCATGCAAAGGAGGCAATCTGTTCAGTGTGTGGACCTGGTGGAGATTCTAATTTAGTCCAAGGAGAAGTGTCCAAACCATTAACATAGCTTTCTAAAGTTGGGGCTGTATTTTGGTAATCTCATAGCAGGACATAGATCTGGCGCTTGCCAACGTCGGCTCTAATCTGGAGATCGGTGTCCGAACTGGATCTGGCATGGGCACTGCTGGAACTAGGGTGGAATAGAGCTATTGACTGATGAAGAACGGGAAGAAGGCCCAGCCAGATCAGTTGGCGCTGAAGAAGAAATAGGCCTAAGTGTGACTAGTGGCCCTTGCGGCTCTGTGGGGATTGAAGATGCTTAAGAGAGCCGGTATCCCCGTGAGGATTTTAATTTTTGCACAATCCACAGCTGACAACGGCCTGGGAATCTTGGGCTTGCTGCCAGTCCAAAAATACAGATGGAGCGTCGATGCGGCTTCTTGCCCTTGTCCCGCAACTTGGACTGATCAAGATTTGGCACAAAAGCGGCCCCATGATGTAGAGCAAGAACAGCCCCAAGACTTGGAATGGGACCGGAAACCTTGCTACAAGCGTGACCTCCTTCTGTGTTCCGTGACAAAGAGCTACACTTGCTGGTCCCTAATGGATGCATCAGGAAGCACTTGTTACATGACTTTGAATTGTGACCACAATCGAGGAACCACAAGCAAATGTCATGCGGATTCATGACCAGTTTCTTTTTTCTGACTTTATGGTGCAGTTTGAAACCGGTCGTCTTAGGTAGAGATATTTTCCCTGGCACACTGGTGTAGATGATCTTTGGTATTGATGAACAAGTTACTTACCTTCGGTAACGATATATCTATAAGAAACATTAGTAGTGATAGATTCCTTACCTTAGAATATCCCCAGGCGTCAGATTGGATCCGGAAAGTTTTCGTCAGAAGTACCCCTGCGCGTCGGTAGGTGGCGTCGTGCGGCTCCGCGTTCGCCGTTGGTGTCGTGGTCGCCGAGATGACGTCGCGGGCGTAACTTAGACGCCGCCCACGCGCGCTGACGTCAGTTCTGTACACGACTTTCCACGCCAGGAACGCAGAGCCATGCAAGATACTGACCACTGGTGCATTGAAACTAGGGCCCTGAAAGGGATGACCTTAACCCTAGAAATCAGTTCGCAGAACGGGGAGGATGGGTGGGGCGGTAAGGAATCTATCACTACTAATGTTTCTTACAGATATATCGTTATCGAAGGTAAGTAACTTGTTCATCTGAAAGAAACACATAGTGATAGATTCCTTACCTTAGAATAGATACCCCAGCAATACCAACCCCGGTGTTGGGTCTGCGAACTAAGATCACACCAGAAAGTCACGGAGAACAGAACGGCTATAGAAGCCGTCTCTCCGGACTTGGCTGTGCAGGCAATAATGCTTGGTAAACGTGTGCAGCGAGGCCCACGTGGCTGCCTGACAGATGTCTTGCAGGGGGACACCACGTCCCAATGCAGTAGTGGCTGCAGTAGCTCTGGTGAAATGAGAACGCAGCCCCACCGGAGGTTCTTTTTTAGCCAAAGAGTAACAGGCTTTGATGCACAAGACAACCCAGCGGGAGATAGTTCTCTTGTGTACCGCCCGACCTTTCTTGGTGCCAACGTAGCCAACAAAGAGCTGGTCATCCACCCGGAACTGCTGTGTGCGGTTGAGATAAAATGAGAGCGCACGTTTTGGGTCCAGACGGTGGAGCCTCTCTTCCTCTCTGGAAGGATGCGGAGGCGGAAACAAGGTGGGCAAGGTAATAGTCTGCCCAATGTGAAAGGCCGTAACCACTTTTGGCAAAAAGGAAGGACGGGGCCTGAGCACAACCTTGTCCGGATGGACTGAAAGGAAAGGAGGCTTACAGGAAAGAGCCTGGAGCTCACTCACCCGCCTGGCGGACGTGATGGCCACCAGGAAGGCAGTCTTTAACGTCAAAAGACGAAGAGGACAGTTGTGAAGAGGCTCAAAGGGAGCGCACATCAAGTATGTAAGAACCAGATTCAAGTCCCACTGAGGCATCACGAAAGGAATAGGAGGAAAAAGGTGTGTAATGCCTTTGAGAAATCTATTTACAACGGGGGACTTGAAAAGAGAGGGCTGATCAGGTAGCCTGAGAAAGGCAGAAATTGCAGAAAGGTAGCCCTTGATAGTGCCCAGAACAGAGCCCTGCTGGGCCAAAGAAAGAAGGAACAATAGTACTTCAGAAAGAGGGGCAGAAAGGGGATCCACAGCCTTTGCTGTGCACCATGCCACAAACTTGTTCCACCTGCAGGCGTATACCACTTTAGTAGAGGGACGCCTGGCTGCCAGAATAACGTCACAAACTTCAGGAGGCAAGTTGAAAGGAATCAACTGCCGCCGCTCAATCTCCACGCAAAGAGGTGGAGGCTGGACAGGTTCGGGTGCAGGACCGTCCCCTGCTGCTGCGACCGAAGATCCTCCCGAAGAGGCAGTCTGATCGGAGGATCGATGCTCATACTGAGTAGCTCGGGATACCATACTCTTTGAGCCCAGTCCGGAGCCACAAGAATGACTTGGGCCCGATCGCGCCTGATCTTCTTCAGCACTCTGGGCAGAAGTGGTATAGGCGGAAAGGCGTACAACAGACCGCAACTCCACTCGCGACGAAAAGCGTCGCCGAGCGAGTGCCGCCTTGGAAATTCCAACGCGCAGAACTGATGACATGGCTAATAGATCTAACCAAGGCTCTCCCCACTGCTGAAAGAGACCTTGCACCACCTCCGAGTGAAGACGCCATTCGTGATCGAGCATGCACCTGCGGCTGAGTTCGTCCGCCCTGGCGTTCAGAGAACCTGCCAGGTGTTGAACCACCAGGGACATGCCCTGATGTTCCAGCCATGTCCGGAGACGCAGAGCCTCCTGACAGAGGGTCCACGACCCCACCCCGCCTTGTTTGTTGCAGTACCACATGGTGGTGGTGTTGTCTGTGAACACCTGCACTACTCTCCCCTTGACAGAGGGAAGGAATGCCTTCAGTGCAAGCCGGATCACCCGCAGCTCCAGAAAGTTGATGTGGAGCCGGGACTCCGCCGGAGACCAGAGGCCTCAGATCTCCGCCTCTCCCATGTGGCCGCCCCATCCCAGGAGGGACGCATCCGTCACCACTGTAAACTCCGGTTGGGGAAGGGAGAGGGATCTGCCGTCGACCCAATGCCGGTTCGTGAGCCACCACTGCAACTGTTGTGCAGTGCCCTCCGAGATCTGGACGTGATCGGACAGGTTCCCCTGATGCTGCGCCCACTGGAACTTCAGGTCCCACTGCAGAGCCCGCATATGCCATCTGGCATGATTGACCAGCAGGATGCAGGAGGCTATGAGGCCCAGCAGCCTCAGAGTCACTCTGACCGAAACCCGGGACAAGGGCTGAAAGATGGGAATCAGAGCCCGAATATCCCGGACTCGCTGCTCGGGAGGATAGACCCGAAACTGCGCTGTGTCCAGAACCGCTCCGATAAAAAGGAGCTTCTGAGAGGGGATCAGGTGCGACTTCGGCACGTTGATGGAGAACCCCAGCAAGTGCAGGAGGTCGGCCGTAGTCTTGAGGTGGGAGACGACTGCCTGGGGCGAGCCCGCCTTCAACAACCAGTCGTCGAGATAGGGGAAGACTGAAACCCCTGATCTGCGCAGATAAGCTGCGACCACCGCCATCACCTTGGTGAACACCCGAGGGACGCTGGTAATTAAATTACTATCTTTGACAATCCAGTTTTGCCAGTCCCTGCTTGCTGCCTGGGGCACAACTTAAATAAGGCATTTTCACTTATTGCCACCAGCTCAGGAAAGGTGTAAACAGCTAAGACAGAAGTCCACTAATGAAAGGACAAAACATACAGAGGAGCAGACTGGTCAGCCTTGCCTTATGCTTAGTAAACACTTGGCAGAAGAAGTGGGACACTTGTGAGAGATCCTCCTATAATAAGAAGTACCTGCCCTTTGTAATATTGGTTATTTATGAAAAGGGAACAACAGGTGATTTCCCAAAGACAACAAGGAACCTGACATCATGGGAGGAATAACAGGCGGGTATCTGGGAGAGGTGTGTTTCTCTTTTATAAGGAGAGGTTTTACATTCGAGTAACGAAGCTGGAGTAACACACGAAAACGGACTTTTGATTAAGCATCTATTTGGTCAGCTTATAAATTCGGGACATGGAGCTTTTGGGTATTTATTTAGCCATAAGTGATAGGAAGTGGTGAGAAAGATAGGAGAGAAGTGCATGGAATTTCCCTATTAGAGGTTTAGGGAAATTCGTCAATCAGTCCTGAGTAAACATGAGAAAGGGATGCTCCTATCCTTTTGAAGACAGCTGCCAGAACAGAGAAAAACATAAGATGAGTTGAGTGGAAGAACTCCATGGAGAAGAGATAGCCTCTACTTCACAAGTAGAGAGGAAATTCCAGTTGAACGAGTTACTTACCTTCGGTAACAATATATCTATAAGAAAGATAGGTTAGTTATAGATTCCTTACCTTAGAATTACCCCCAGGCGTCAGACTAGATCCGGAAAGTTTTTCGTCAGCAGTACCCCTGCGTGTCGGAAGGTGGCGTCGGTCGACTCTGTGTTCGTCGTCGTGGTCGCCGGGATGACGTTGCGGTAGCTACATAGACGCCGCCCTCGCACGCTGACGTCAGTTCTGTACACGACTTTCCATGCCAGAAGCGCAGAGCCATGCAAGACACTGACCACTGGTGCACAAAACTAGGGCCCTGAAAGGAAGTCCTTAACCCTAGAAGTCAGTTCGCAGAACGGGGCGGATAGGTGGGGCGGTAAGGAATCTATAACTAACCTATGTTTCTGACAGATATATAGTTACCGAAGGTAAGTAACTTGTTCATCTGAAAGAAACAGTTAGTTATAGAT
This sequence comes from Calotriton arnoldi, assembly GCA_963921515.1. NCBI lineage: Eukaryota > Metazoa > Chordata > Amphibia > Caudata > Salamandridae > Calotriton > Calotriton arnoldi. The sequence continues at coordinate 3,742,479 of CAWUFW010000484.1, read as the reverse complement.
TCCTTACCTTAGAATAGATACCCCAGCAATACCAACCCCGGAGGTGGGTCTGCGAACTAAGTTCACACCAGAAAGTCCTGGAGAACAGAACGGCCAAAGAAGCCGTCTCTCCGGACTTGGCTGTCCAGGCAGTAGTGTTTGGTGAACGTGTGCAGCGATGCCTGACAGATGTCATTAAGGGGGACACCCCGACCCAAAGCAGTGGTGGCTGCCCTCGCCCTGGTGAATGGCGCGCAGTCCCACTGGAGGCTCCTTCTTTGCCAAAGAATAGCAAGCTTTGATGCACAGAACGACCCACCTGGAGATGGTCCGTTTGTGCACGGCCCAACCTTTATTAGCGCCCACGTAACCAACAAAGAGCTGGTCGTCCACCCGGAATTGTTTGGTGCGATCCAAGTAGAAGGAAAGCGCTTGTTTTGGATCCAGACGGTGGAGCCTCTCTTCCTCTTTAGAAGGATGCGGAAAGAAGGTGGGCAAAGTGATGGTTTGGCCAATGTGGAAAGCAGTAACCACCTTGGGAAGAAAGGAAGGTCTAGTTCTAAGGACGACCTTGTCCGGATGGACAGCCAGAAAGGGAGGCTTGGAAGAAAGAGCTTGTAGCTCACTCACCCTGCGTGCAGAGGTGATGGCCACCAGAAAGGCAGTTTTCAAAGTGAGAAGTCTGAGAGGACAGTTATGTAGCGGCTCAAAGGGAGCGCACATGAGGTAGGTAAGAACCAAGTTCAAGTCCCACTGAGGCATTACGAAGGGAACAGGAGGAAAAAGATGAGTAATGCCCTTAAGGAATCTATTTACAACAAAGGACTTGAAAAGAGAAGGCTGATCAGGAAGCCTAAGGAAGGCTGAAATGGCAGAGAGGTAGCCCTTTAGAGTGCCCAGAGCAGAGCCCTGCTGGGCCAAAGAAAGTAGGAACAAGAGAAGCCCAGAAAGAGGGGCGGAAAGGGGATCCACAGCCTTTGCTGTGCACCATGCCACAAATTTGTTCCATCTGCGGGCGTATACCGTCTTAGTGTAGTGAAGGGACGCCTGGCTGCCAAGATAACATCGCAGACTTCGGGAGGCAGGTCAAACGACGTCAACTGCTGCCGCTCAATCTCCACGCAAGGAGGTGGAGGCTGGACAGGTTCGGTTGGAGGACCGTCCCCTGCTGCTGCGACAGAAGATCCTCCCGAAGCGGCAGTCTGATCGGAGGATCGATGGCCATGTTGAGCAGCTCGGGATACCAGCCTCTTCGTGCCCAATCCGGAGCCACAAGAATGACTTGGGCCCGGTCGTGCTTGATCTTCTTCAGCACTCTGGGCAGAAGTGGTATAGGCGGAAAGGCGTATATAAGACCGCAACTCCACTCGCGACGAAAAGCGTTACCTAGCGAGTGCCGCCTTGGAAATTCCAACGCGCAGAACTGCTGACATTGAGCGTTTTCTTCGGTGGCGAATAGATCTAACCAAGGCTCTCCCCACTGCTGAAAGAGACCTTGCACCACCTCCGAGTGAAGACGCCATTCATGATCCATCATGCACCTGCGGCTGAGTTCGTCCGCCCTGGCATTCAGGGAACCTGCCAGGTGTTGAACCACCAGGGATATGCCCTGATGTTCTAGCCATGTCCAGGGGCAGAGGGCCTCCTGACACAGGGTCCACGACCCCACCCCGCCTGGTTTGTTGCAGCACCACATGGCGGTGGTTTTGTCCGTGAACACCTGCACCACTCTTCCCCGGACATAGGGAAGGAATGCTTTGAGTGCAAGACAAATCGCCTGAAGCTCCAGAAGGTTGATGTGGAGCCCGGACTCCGCCGGAGACCAGAGGCCTCTGATCTCCGCCTCCCCCATTTGGCCGCCCCATCCCAGAAGTGATGCATCGGTCACCACTGTGAACTCTGGTTGGGGAAGGGAGAGGGATCTGCCGCCGACCCAATCCTGGTTCGTGAGCCACCACTGCAATTGGTGTGCAGTGCCCTCCGAGATCTGGACGCAATCGGACAGATTGCCCTGATGTTGTGCCCACTGGAACTTCAGGTCCCACTGCAGAGCCCGCATGCGCCATCTGGCATGGTCCACCAGCAGAATGCAGGAGGCCATCAAACCCAGCAGCCTGAGGGTCATCCTGACCGAAACCCGGTAAGGAGGCTGAAAGATCGTAATCATAGCCCGAATATCCCGGACTCGCTGTTCGGGAGGATAAAACCAAAACTGTGTCGTGTCCAGAACCGCTCCGATGAAGATGAGCTTCTGAGAGGAGGGTCAGGTGTGACTTCGGCACGTTGATGGAGAACCCCAGCGAATGCAGGAGGTCGGCCATAGTCTGGAGGTGGGAGATGACAGCCTGGGGCGAGCCCGCCTTCAACAGCCAGTCGTCGAGATAGGGGACGAATGGAACCCCTGATCTGCGCAGATGAGCTGAGACCACCGCCATCACTTTCGTGAACACCCGAGGGGCGCTTGTAAGGCCAAAGGGGAGAACGGTAAACTGAAAGTGCTCGTGGCCTACCGTGAACCGCAGGGAACGCCGGTGGGCCGGCAGGACGGGGATGTGAAATTAAGCGTCCAACGCTACCATCCAGTCTCCAGGATCGAGGGCAGACAAGACCTGAGCGAGCGTCAACATTTTGAACTTCTCCTTCCAGAGGAAGCGGTTGACGTTCCTGAGATCCAAGATAGGACGCAGGCCTTTGTCCTTCTTGGGCACCAGAAAGTAGTGGGAATAGCAACCACGACCTACTTCTGGGGCAGGAACGCGCTCGATGGCTCCCTTGGCCAAGAGTGCCGAAACTTCCTGTTGGAGAAGGGCCAGATGATCCTCCGACATGTGATGGTACTGAGGTGGCATGGAGGGAGGGGTAGTCTCGAAGGGGAGGGAGTAGCCCCTTCGGACTATCTGCAAAACTCACCTGTCCGACGTGATGGTGCGCCAGTGGGGGAGGTGATGGCGAATCCTGCCGCCCACTGGCGTTTGGTGGCCCAGAAAGGTCGGACTAGGAGGGTTTGGAGGCTGCTGCAGAGGGGGCTGTGGTGGACTGGCCCGCCTGCTGGCCCCCAGAATCACGGCGTTGGTTCCCACGTCCCCGGCCGCGCAGATGCTGAACAGCTTGCGCCGGCCTGTGGCTCTGGGCGGGACGTGGAGGGGCACCCCTTCCGTAGCCACGAAGGGGCGAAAGTCAGACTGCGCAGGGCGGGTGGTGGAGAGGCCCAAGGACCTGGCCGTAGCCCGAGAGTCCTTAAAGCGCTCCAGCGCGTTGTCTGCCTTGTCGCCGAAAAGGCGACGGCCATCAAAGGGCATGTCCATAAGAGTGGATTGGACATCCCCGGAAAAACCAGTCGACCGGAACCAGCAGTAGCGTCGAAGGGCTACTGATGTGGAAATCGTCCTGCCTAGTGAGTCGGCGGTATCCAGCCCACAGCGGATGGTAAACTTTGCTGTGTCTCTCCCCTCAGCAACTGCACGGGCACTGGGGCAGCACTTGCGCTACCGTATCCCACACAGAGTGGGTGTAACGGCCCAACAGACATGCGGTGTTTACCGACCACAGTCCCAAGCTGGAGGAAGAAAACATTTTCTTCCCAAGGTGGTCCAGCTTTTTGGGTTCCCTATCGGGTGGTGCGTTAGGGAATGCGCCTTTGGAGGTGGAGGCTTGGACCACCAAGCTCTCAGGGGTGGGGTGTTGGGAGAGGAAAGTGGGGTCGCCCGGGTCCGGGCGGTGGTGTCGGGCAATCATCCTGTCCACAGGAGCCCCTGTGTTGGGCCTGGACCAGGTGCCCAAAAGGATGTCCGTGAGGGCTTCATTAAACGGCAGCAGGGGCTCGGAAGAGCTCGCTGCCGGTTGAACCATCTCTGTCAGGAGGTTAGTCCTGACTGCCACCGTAGGTAGCTCGAGGTGGAGAGCCTCGGCCGCCCTACGCAACATCACTGCGTATGACGCTCCCTCCTCCGTAGCCACGGTAGGAGGAGACAACATGCCAAGGTCTGGTGAGGTATCCAGACCACTGGCTTCCTCCAGTTCCTCTCACCAGTCCGGTTCATAACCTAGGTGGTTGGTTAAAGGGTCCCCAGACCCCTCCCAGTCGTCCTCACCCTCCTCTGGCTGCCAATCTGGTCTCAAAGAGCCAGGGTAGAACAGGGCCACAAAAGTACCCGTCGGCGCCGGATCTACCTCGAGGTGGAGGCCGGGGTCGACGTCGGCCGGGGACAAGGCAGACGCTGGCTGCGGACGTGGTGCCGGTGGAGTCGTGCCGGTGGAGGTATTACGAGGTCGACCGGCGCCGATCCGGATCCAGGCCTGGATCCAAGGGGACCCTGCGATGCCGAGGCCGGAGCCGGGCTGCCCAAAGATGGCATGCATCGCTTCGTAGAAAGCTCGAAGCTGGGCAGGGGTCGCTCCGGGTCCCGGGAAGGGAGGGAAGCTCGGAGTCGACCCTACGGGCTCCGCACGCAGAGCCGCTGGAGGGGCCCACCCGCATCCCTAGTCGCGTCGGCCGACGGACGGGGAGAAGTCAAAGAGCGACGATGCTTCTTCAACTTCTTCTTGTGCTTCGACTTACCTGACCCCGAGGGCGAAGACTTAGATGAAGAATGATGGTGGCTCCGCGACCGGTACCTCGACCTCCTACGTGACCGGGACCTCGAGCGGTGCGGAGCCGACTGCTGGGCCTCGAGTAGCTTTCGGGACCGCTCCCGCAAAGACTTCGGGGCCATGGTCAGGCAGTCGGAGCACGACTTGGGGTCGTGCTCGCGCTCCAGGCAGTAGAGGCACACGCGGTGCGGATCTGTCACCGACATCAGTCGGCTACAGGAACCGCAAGCCTTGAAGCCAGGCATCCCTGGTGCACCAGGAGTCGATTGGACTCAAAAATTGAAGTCAACAAAAGTCGAGAAAAAGTCAGTCAAAAAGTGACTGGAGGTACCGCTCTCTCCGGATCTGCGCTTGCTGGCGCGGAAAAAGAAAGAACTGACGTCAGCGCCCGAGGGCGGTGTCTATGTAGCTACCGCGATGTCATCCCGGCGACCACGACGCCGAACGCGGAGTCGACCGACGCGCAGGGGTACTGCTGACGAAAAACTTTCCGGATCCAGTCTGACGCCTGGGGGTAATTCTAAGGTAAGGAATCTATAACTAACTTTCTTTCAGATTGCTTACTACTCCGCATCAGCTTTTGCTAACGCTGGGCAGAGGGGAGAGCACAGTCAGTTGCAATGTCCTGAACAAAAGAAGCCTTTGGCTGTGGTCTAAATGGAAACCAGGGCCATAACCTTTTCCAATTCCTTTTTGGTGATAAGCATTTGGAGTACATCCAAGTATTCTATTCTTTCAGCATCGTCTCACCTTGAGTTGTATCCCATTCCCCTTTTTGGTTTTTTACAATTTGCAGGACCGCTGGTCTGAGGGGCAGATTTAAGAACGCCAAGAAAAAAATATCAATCTGCTCCGTGCTGACACTGTGCATTCTAATGGAGTTGTTTAGCAATTTCACCTGGGCCACTGATGCATTTCCCAAAAAGCATAAGTGACTGCCCGGAAGCCAGACTGTATTCAGAGAACTAAATGCCTAACTGGCTAAAGAGAAACCATCTTTCCAAGCACATCAGTATGCTTTGATTCTCTCAAGAGGAGCAGAATACGAGGCATTTGTGTTGACTTTGCTGGCTAAAGCCTGCACCGCAGCACTTTCTGCTGTTGTGTGCCGATTTAAGAAGGCTGGGTCACGAGAAGCATGCAGATGGCACCTTGCCCTGGGGCAATTTACTTGCAGCGCTGAGCAACACTTTGACGAGGAAGTTGAAGGGTCAGGTTGTAAAATTTCAGTAAGATTAGTCTTCGTTTATAGCAACTACAGCTCCAATACCTCAGTTGCCCTACATACTACAGCAGCAAGGGATCCACATGGAGAATCCAATTTCATCCCTGGGGAAGTGTCCAGACCGCAAGCATTTTGGATGTCTAAATATAATCCTTCTTCAGTGTAATGAGGGGGCAAAAAAATGTCCACCTACTCATCATCACTGTCATGTGGAACATTTTACAAATGCTTTATGGATCTGAGTCTGAACTAGAGAAGTCTTCTAAGTGTCGAAGATAATGGCGCTGAGGCAGGGGTACTGCAGGAGAGTCCTCAAACACAGAACTGGCACGGCCTCCGCCGTAGGAGTGCGGCCCAGTCCCAGGTGTAGGTCTAACTGGGTCAGTCTTTGCTGGGGCAAGACCCAATAGCAGAATCCCACTGGGGGCCTAAGAAGATCCATGGGGCCCAATTGCTGAAAAGCTGCAACACTGCCTCACTGAAGGCCTCTTCCAAGCAGAGTTGAGGATGGCCGGGGAAATTTGGGGAGCATTGACTCCAGCTGTAGAATGGGGTGGGAGTCAAATTACTGGCGTGGAATCGAAGCATTACAGTGCTGATTTTACCTTGCGGTTGTTTTTCCACAACATATTAGATAGAAAATAACTTTGGCAGGGAGAACACAAAGGCAGCCAACATGGGTGTGGAACGTAACATTATCATGAAAGCAGCTGGCAAACCTGACAGATTAAGTTGTGAGCTCGGAAAGGCATTACTGAACTGAATTGACTTCCTCTACATTATCAGGTTTCACATCTAAATAAGGATGAAAAATGAACTCCCTATTTTGTTAAGCAAAAGCACATCTCTTTTTTCATAGAGTCTCGGCTTCTTATTTGGGTGTACATGGAAACATATAATGAAGTACTAGTGAGAGAATTCACAGCACAAAAATTAGGCTCTTTAGAGGTCAAGATCCTCCTATGACTGAGATCGAAATTCTGCTGTAAACTAAATATGCTCTTTGCACAGCACCTCATACCTTACTGTCAAAAAGAAATGGTAGAGAGCCTGGCCTCACGATCCTTGTGAAGCTAGAATTGCACAAAATGGAGTGCTCTTTGACCGCAGCAGAGTCTAGGCGCCTATACACATTTAAAACAATTATGTTACTAGATCAAAAAGATAATAGACCAGATGTTGGGTTTTACAATAATAACAGCTTAACAAAACATAAACCTCAGAAAAAGTGCTAAGAATCATGGCAATATTCTATTGGATTCTCTAACGTGGGCAGTAGTCTCTAATGGTGGCCAGGAAATGGCCTTGTGATATCATCAAAGAGGCTGGAAACCTGGTTCTAAAGATGGAGATGATGCATAACGTATGTACTGAAATGTTTATGGACATTGGGGAGCGTGGGGAGGGTGCAGGGGTGGGGGCTGAATTCAACAAGGGATGCAAAGTACCACTGAAAAGCCTATGCACAATTTTCCTGTGATCTGCGAAATTTAGGCAGACTTCAAAACGGAGATCTGTTTGCAAGGTAGGGGTTACATTAGGAACACTCAAACTTTCTTGATCAACAGTTCAAAACTATTGCACTTTAAAAACATTTTAAGAAAATGATCCTTTGTAGGGAAAAAAAACATGAAGGAAACTCACAATTTGCCCTTGTGATTCAAACAAAACAAGTACTACAAAACAAACCAGAAAGCATACAATTTCTCTACAATCCAACCCACAAGAAAGAAAATTCTAAGTTAATAATATCATATCAGAAATAATTTTATCCACATCTTTGTTATTATCAACTGTAAATGTTTGCTGTAATGGTTCAAGCAAGCTTATCTTGACAATGATTTTCCACACCTTATTGTTTGTATAAAAGATATTTACTTCAATTATCACACCTAGGGTGCTAGTGAATAATACATTGTGTGAGTTTCATACAGTGATATTGCTTCTCCATATCATATAGGGACTGATGTACAGTGCTGAGAACAAACATTATATGGCTAACCAAACAAGGACAGAATAAACGATGCCATTTTGCTGACAAAAGGATCACGTTCCCAATACTGCCAGCTATATAACATTTACTTTATGCTTAACAAATACCAAGAAAAATAAAGGTTACAAAAGATGAGTCACAGCAACACAACAATGGGCTTCTCAAACCTACTTGTACAAAAATGACACTTTTTGGTCAATTGGGTCGTTGTGAGGATTTTTAAATCTGTGATTTTTAATATAACAAACAAGCCCTAAAAAGTCTAAGACTTAGTGCGTTACAGCAAAAATATAAAATACTGCTAAAAATGTAAGACACCACAGTACACTGGGGTAAACTGAGCTTATTTAAAAAAAAAAAAAAAAAAAATCTCAAAATAGTACATCACTTTCTGTTTTGAGTTCACCTTGTGCTGTGACTAGTAGTCAGGGCAGCCAAAAGCGCTGTCCATTTTCATGGCAAGTAGTTATTGCACAAATACTAAGTTCTTTTAATAAATGGAAGGGGCATGAAGAAAACCATGTACCTTGCTACAAAAGATAGTCTATTTACTTTGGGGATACATGCCCAAAAATCTTTGCATTCATGTACATGACATTTTCTAAGAACCCAAATGCACACAGTGCCCGTTTAAACAGAAAACTAGTATGAAGCAAATGGAAGAGCCTTGCAGACTTTTGATAATTTTGTTATCTAGGACTTATATGAACCACGAGTACAAAAAATAAATATATCATACTAAAAGCGTGACGGCAGTTCAGAGTCTTCAAAGTGAGTTTGCATTCCATTGAAAGAGACGTGACCAGCAAGCAAATAACTCGCCTCTGTGGTAGTATCTTAACCTTGAATAGTCTGAAGATTTTCTGCTGGTAATGAAGTGCTGAGTGGAGGCTTTCTGAGTTACTCCCTGATCATTCACAACCAGCCCCAAACTATGCGCTTGGATTTCTACTTTAAGCTAATTTGCTACAACATTTCGGTTCCTCTGAAGCTGTCCGAATCTCTTCTTCGCTCACGGAACAATAGTTTCAGACTACTGCAATATACTATGAATTCATGTTAAAAATCTTCAGAATCTTCATACTTCCAATCCACCAAGGTAGATGGTTTGTAAAAAGCTTTTTCCAAAAATAAAAAAACAGTAATTTATTTAAATAATTCAATAGAAGAATGTAATTTCTATTACAAAAGTAAGTGCTTGGCGAAAGGCTCTAGGAGGCATTCGGAACAGGCGTATCTATAAATATTTTATTTCTTTATTCTTCTTAAAATTTGTTTTTTAATTATTTTTCAACACCAAACCATCCTCATTTGATATTATACAGACAACGTTATGCCTTGCAAAACTCATATTGTGTCGACTATAAAAGCAATCATACATTCACTGTATCATTCAAGCACCCAGCTTAACATCAAGCAGATATTTTGCTTATAAAGACAGGACCCATGGTCAAATTAATGATGGGTTTCGGTTGATAATGGGTAAATTGTGACTGAAATACCAACTTCAACAAAAGCAATGTTGGTTCAATTACTTACATGGGTGGATAAGATTTTGTAAATCTAGACTCGGCGGTTGGCTGACCCTGGCAGTGATTGTGCTAATGTACAGTATGCATTATTTAACCAGAAAGCACTTAATTGAGATGTAAGTCCCAACATCTGCATTAGTTTCCACTTGGTATAGGTGTGATGTTTTGGGGGAGAGGTTATAAAATTGAAGACTGAATACTATTAATTACATAAGAAAATAAATGTGAAGAAAATAAGGACACTAGTATTTTCTGTTAAAACCAGCATAGAGACAGCATTTAATAATAAAAACATACGCTTCTCCCAGATGTTCACATCGAACTAAAAGATATAAGAGGTATTACGTAAGTACCTCAATAATTAAGTTGCACGTCTCAGAATTAAACTGCAGTTTCACTGCTACAAAAGCTGTATTTTATGCTTCAGTAGAAACCATATCACGGCATCTGTTTCCATTGAGCATTTAATCTCAAAGATTATTATATTATTTATGTATTTCGACCGAAGGAAGGTTTTGAAACCTTTAGAAGGTAGATTTTTTTACAGGATTCTTTTTATTAATACTTTAACTGGAATGGCCGTCACCTCACAGTAACGTTTTTCCTATGTGGGCTGCAAGGCGAGTAAAGAGCGTTACACTCCACTTCCTTTCAGCTCCCATTGCTGTCTAACATACGGGGTAAATGTTTACAAAGCAGTAACTGGGGAGAAAAGGTGGGGCTTATGAAATCAGTTGGAGGCTCTCTGAAAATAGAGCAGAAAAAGGGTGATAATTATTTCACCAGGTAAATACCAATACCTCAAGTAATGGTATTTCCCCTACTGCAGTAATCTCAACCTATTCTGGGATCAGCAGTCCAGAACTGGGCAAAACGAGGAATTTACGTTTTGTGTCCAACATGCTGCATTTTCCTCTTTTTGAGCGTTTTGTATGTGAAATAATAGGCCAAGTTCGCCTGGCAAAATATGTTAATAAAAAAAAAAAAAAACTAATTTCCGCACACTCACTTGCCTGTAGATAAAGATTTCCTTCCCTGCTCGAAAAGAGCCAAGTAGAAGATAAATTCCTTACAGACGTTGAACTACCCTGAAGATCAGTTTTTGGACTGCAGGCCTATTTAGGGTGTATGGTATAGTTACAGGTGTATTCAATTCCTGTATTTGTCATGGGTATGTTAATATTCAGTAGCTGCCCAGTGACATGTTAAGGTTCCATGATGACATGTTGAGGTTCCTTGACAGAACACTGGTGCGACACTGAGTGAAGCTGTTGGGGACTAGTTGTGTCTTCTAGGCTTAGTGCTTATGTAACTTTAAGTGTTATCTACCAATAAAGTGTGTACTGGTTCAACTTCCTGCTGCTATGTTTCCTCCTCACTTCATATTTTGCGACGAGGATGGCAAAGACTGGTTGCCGATAACCTTATCCTCTGGCTTATTGCAATTTCGTAAGCCTGTTTTTTCCCCCCAAAAAGTGATTTCTTGAGCAGACATACATACACACAGAAATGTACACATGCACATCATATCAAATTTTTATGATATCCACTATTTATGTAAATGAGTACCATTTAGATTTATTCTATATACATTTAGGCCATGGAACTAGGCGTGCTGGAATGATGTAGGGAAATCATTTATTTTATTTTAAGTAAATGCTGACATAATGCATGTGGCTTCTGCCTTAGACCTAAACACAGCAGCCAAAGTGTTATTTTCCCTCGAGGATCAGGCTTAAAATAACCTGTCAAAACCACAACGTACAGAACAAAAAGGAGCATGTCGAGAGGTAAAAGCATGGAATATTAGAATTCTGAGAAACCATAACTTAAGGTTAATAAACTCATTCTAGTTCTGATACTAGAACCTTGTGTAATTCAACCCTCGGAAAACGAGAACAAGAGTTTTTGTATTGCCATAGATGCTGTAAGAAGAGCCTGGAATGGGTTCCTGGGCAAGTTGATGTAGCTTAAATTTACAAACCTAGAGGAGACTTTCGCAGACACAATCCCTACTGCACAATCCACAGACTCGTGAAGAGAGATTCTTATTCCTAAGTGCTGTCAAGGTAAATAGACAGTCGCCTTTAAAGTTATGGAGTAAGTGCCCATTAAGTATATGCTGGAGAAGAAAGGAAAAAATACTTGGGAGTGCCATCGGCAGGCACTGGGGCAAGTATGCCAAAAACAGTTAATGAAGAGTACATTAAGGGATAAGGGTGTACTAGTTGATCACTGAGTAGGAAGAATCAGCAGGTACGATCTGAGCTGTCTGACTGTACACTCCTAATTTATGAGTAAATATGATCAGTGCTGGAAATACCATTTGAAACAATGCTGAGCAATGTCTTTTAGGAGAAGCTCACTAGGATTACAGTAATCTGGCTCAAACGCCTTAAGCAAATAGTTAATTTCTAAAAAGAGATAAAGGGCCTATACAATTTTGATCTGACATGCAGATGTCGGCAACCTTACAGAAAAAGTTTTTAAATATCCAAAATAAAAAATGAGGAGCTTGTTTTTTGTCAATGTTTCGCAGCACCCTACCCTGCTTTCTAGCCTCCTGAATGTCACACATCTAAAAGGTCTAGCCCTTCATTGCCTTGATACTCAGAAGCAGCTTGAAAGTTGTCGGGCAAATTAATTTATTTAAGGAAGGGGTACAGAGCACAGAAGTAGAAAGATTGCCTACCACGATAAAAGTCAACAAATTTAATATTGGTTCGGGTCTGACGAAATCTTTTAAGTGCAGAAATCTCAATTAAATTAGATTTCAGAGTCAATGTTATATGTGTATTTAAGTGCCTTGAAAAAAACCCACACATAGGCAAATGGCTGTCAATGTAGGCGCAACTGACAACAATTTCTACCAAAATTCTACCTTATTCCAAGAATTTGCACATAGTCTCCCCGAATTTTTAACACTTAAAGAAATACAGCTAAGCATAATAAAACTTTTCTAAATACTCTTTGTAGTGAGCATGCATGTACCAATCGAACATAAAAAAATCTAATTTATTATTTAAAACATATCAGCAATATGTTTTTATGAGATTCATTTGGTGGGCATCTCTTCAACAGAATACCAACTCGACATGAAATCTGAAAAACTTTAAGTAATACATCCTTCCTTTCCAAACTCAAATGTGGACAATTTTAATCTCAAGTCTAGTAAACAAAGTTGATGAGAACATTATACACTCAAATTGAAAACCCACACAAATCCGTTGCAAAAATTAACTTTAGTGCTACCTGCCAAACGTTCCAGATTGGGAACCTAATGAAAACTGTATTTGCTTTGAGTTATGTGCCACGTACATTTTGGGCACTTTAGCCATAAATAAAGCTGATGTGCAATGCCCTTTTGGGGTCAAAAACGCATTGATTTGCAAATTGAAAATCGTGTCAACCACAAAAAACTTGTTTCACTGCTTTCTACATCCCTTTTGTGCAAGGGGCTCCGCGACTGATTACAAATCACAATTATGAGGGGAAAAGAGTGGGGTCTTCCCTCCTAACTGCGATTTGCAATGACCTGTATCAATGATTTGAGACCAAAACTGCAATCACCATCTATTTATGACATTCTCAAGTTGGATGGTGTTTAAGGGAATAGGGAAGTTGACAAGAGCGAGAACTTCCCTTTAAGAATCATGTCAGGCAGCCTTAGGAGGGAGCACTGGGGACCACTGCATTGTCCCTTTCATGCAATCCCAAAGGAGTTTTTTTTTAAAGCAGAACCTGCTTTAAATATAGGTTCCTTTTAAAAGGGGGGGGGGGGGGATCTTGTTTGGGAATGTGAATGTAGTTCATGTAGAGATAGAGGTCTGCTGTCCCTTGCAGGCCACCATGATTGTATTTGTAGCCAATCATTAGGGGTTGCATAAAACATCCCACATAATTAATATTTATTAGACGGTCGTTTTGCTTCCCTCCCCAAATGGGCATTTTGTGGACACACCTATTGGTACATAGGGTGCATCGTAAAATGACAGGGTCACAAAAAGTCAGTGCATGATAGGCAGCCACTATTTGTAAACTGTATTCACGTACATCATTCCAAAGGCCTTTAAATAAGAAATACAATTTCATTTAACATTCCAGTCTTTGGGAAATTTTCATCCATTTCTACTGAAGATGTGATTTACTAGCTAACAGTTAATGGGCTCATAATGCAACATTTACTCTCGTTTTGGAAAATCAATTTGTATATCAAAGCTGGGAAGAGTAATTTGCTGGTATGCAATTTCAAAATGACCAAGCAGTTAGGATATGCTGAATCGGGCAATTGACACAGAAAAGAAAGATAGCTCATTTCAAACAGCGTAATGAAAAACATTCATCCGGATTACAGTAGCACACTTTTTTAGTCTTAAAATATCACTATATCTTCAGTATGTTTTAAGAGATTACCAGTTACTAGTGTATTCTCGTATACGTTAGAAATATTCAAACACACAAACAAATATACAGCAGCCTAGATGGACCTTCCATTTGCTACATATCGAAAATAACTTAAATGAAAAGCCTGGTTTTGTGTAACATTGGGACAATGAACTTACTCCTGCCTTTCAGTCTCCTAGAGCCTTTCGACAATGGGTTACTAAGGACATAAATTTGCATTAGTGTCTGGACTTGTGTATCAAAAACCTGAACTAAGCTGCTAAATTTACAAATATGAACGATGGTGCTGAAAAGCACTTTCTGAAAAGCATGCAGGAAATGTGGCCCCAAAGTCTTACAGTGAAAAGTCCCAAGGTTAAGTTATTTAAAGCACAGCAAAGTGTAAAACCAGGAGCATACCTTAAATATGTTAATTTCTACTTGCCTCCTCCTCAAAAAAAACAGTCATATTATTTTAACTTATGAAATAATGCACCATTCAAATAACATCAAAAGATGCTGACCTAAGACAAATCTTCACTGATATACAACATGGTCAAATAAAGTGTTCAACCAATAATATAAAGAATGACCATCTTGACAATTATACCCAATACTGCCGGCAGTCTATCCCCCTATCAATCAGAAAATAAAAATACAGCACCTATAAATAAGCAGTAAAAATATATTTATATGTACGTTTGTGTTCACAGACATACTCATATGTGTGTATATACTATATATATATATACACACACACACGTGTGTCTAAGTGTGGTCGTGTGTCTATGTATGTGCTTACATACATAGACACACAATCATCTTTACTACAGCTAGATATGCAATAAAGGTGCTTAAATAAGCAAATTTGTAAGAAGCCAAGACACATGAACAGCGTATTGAGAAAAGGTGGCAGTAATGCACTGTGTGCACATGTACATAAGAAAATGTACAGACATAAAATAGGACACGCATTCACAATCACACATTCCTATCCTCACAGCCACACACACATACATACATAAAGACAACAGGAATAGTCAGATACAAGTTGGAATTTGATCTGTACTTGTACAATAGCAATTGTGCATTAGAAGATTTGGAAAGTTGGAAAAGGGGAACTGTGAGGTGCAATTATGCAGCACAGACATTTTGGTTTCATGTTTGGACTATTTACAATTCAGTAAAGACACATACAATTGCCACAAATTGCCAAAAGAGAAATTATTTGGATAACTAAAAAATAGTAAGTCCCAAGATTGTAGTGTCATCAAGGTAGGTAACAAAGCTATAGCTTAATCATTCTAACGTGGCAAGCTTCGGTGGAGTGTCTTACAAATAAACTGTTTCAAAACATAAGTAAATATATATTTGAAAACTGAGATGATAGTACACGTACAACCCAAACATTGTACAAGTACTTGCTATTGTTCCAACTAGTATCCTACGTATCCTAGATATGAGGTCTGATCAGCGTGCTCTGTGGTTAGAGGTTAAAAAGCAGATTATAAAAATTCCTTATTTCAGATTATTTTTGTTTTGTCCTGATTTGGCCTAAAATGGAGTGTATTA
The DNA here is from genome assembly GCA_963921515.1 of Calotriton arnoldi. Classification (NCBI taxonomy): domain Eukaryota; kingdom Metazoa; phylum Chordata; class Amphibia; order Caudata; family Salamandridae; genus Calotriton; species Calotriton arnoldi. The sequence continues at coordinate 3,727,205 of CAWUFW010000484.1, read as the reverse complement.
AACAAACTCTGGTCTGAAAAAGACCAGAATCAGTTAAAGCTATGAAACAAATGCTCCTCAATATTCTATTTCACTTTCAAGAAAACACTATCAGCTAACACACATTAAGGTATTTTCCTGATGTCATCTTTTGTTACAAAATATGTGGAGTAAATGCGTATTTTTTCTTTCGATTCAAAGTTTCAAACAACAAAGATGTTTTTCTTCAAAATAGTTAGGATTCCAAACAAGTGTTTAGAGTCAGTTGACTGTGCAATCTCTTAGTGGCAACTTAACAGCTACAAAACTTTCAATTTTCCTGAAAAATCCTCCCCTCTTTTCCTGGCTGAAGAAGACAACAGTGTATCATCACTCTGTTGCCATTACATGGCAGATAAAAAGCCCCCTTTTAACATGTGGGTTTCATTTGATTTCTTTCTTTTTAGCCCACACGCAGAGGAGGGCACAAGGCAAAGCTGTAAGAGTTATTCCAGAAATTGTGGAAATCACTTAGGGCAATAAGTAGAACACTTCTGGGTACAAAAAGCTTGACTACACATTTTAGTTTTCGTCCTCGAAAACACAAACATAAAATGGGCTAATAAATGCTCCTTCTGTTTTCTATATGCACCATGGCCTATGGCATTTTGCCCTGTGGCCTGCAGGGCGATAAGTGCGCAACACAATAGAACCAGTAAGAGTCCAGTCTAACTTTCCCCAGCTCCAAAGAGTTGGGTAGGTTTAATCTCAAAACTCCCATTCGTTGGGCTCCTCTCGACTAGCAACTTTTTCTAAGCGATGTATTATGTTGTTCAAATTTGCTGCTTTCTTTTTCCTCAGGGTATTGTCCGGTGTGTTTTTTAAACTAGTTGCTTCGGAAAAACTGAAGAAACTCTGAATAGAATTGCCTTTTTGCAAACTATGGGCAGATGTGGAGCTTGTACTTGGCACACTGCATATTTTCTCTGAATATTCTTTAGATTTATGCAAGCTCTCTCCAGGGAGAGCAGACGATGAGGTAGAAGCATCCCCCTCTCTAGCACAGCAAGGCATTGTGTCCGGAAGATCTCTTGAAGATTGGGACCCTGAAAGTGAACTTCGACATTGTAACTTCAACCTTCCATCTTCATCTTTTTCTAAGCTCTCCCTTGCCAGGTGTAAAGACTCTGATTTCTCTGAAGATCTGCTATCTGGAAATGGTTCTCCATCTTCGAAAGCAGAATCACTTGTACCCCCCTGAGGATGAGTTTTTGCACTGAGGCACTCTTCAGTTTCCAAACAGCCTGGTTTTCCTTCAGAGGTGCCTTCTGTGTCTATCCCGTCACAACTGTCACCTTCAGAGCTGTGGACTGCCCTGATGCTTCTGGTTGAAGGCGAGTCACCTGCTCCAGACTGACCAGCTTGAATTTCTTCAATGAACAACTCTCGGCGGATGCGGGATCTATAAAATACATTAAAGCATGTAGTCAGCATACATATTTTAAAGTTAGTACAATATAAACACAGAGTGCTGTAACATGTCAACAACATTTTATTAGTTCATGGCTTATACACATGTCCCTATAGGATGTATGGCTAAGTTCTTCTGAAACCAACATTCAAAATATTAAGTTAGAGAACAGAACCTGCTGTCTAACATAAAATTATTCACATCAGCCCATTTCCTGCCACCTGAAATTAGGTGGTCTCCATAATAATCACTTCTATCACACGTCTTCTGGAAGTTGTTATAGAGTTTAACAACCTTTTTCTGAAAAATATTTTTTACTGTAACTCTGCATTCCATTTTACAATTGAGTATTGTGGAAGTTCTAGTGATGCTCTTGCCATGAATAGTGTTTGCAAATGGAATTGCATTTATTTCCTTTAGAACTATGAATAACTTATACCCAAGGCTTGCCTTTCTCTTTGGCATACATATTTTGATTCTTAAGCCTCTTGTTGGTCGTGAAGTTTATTTCCATTCAGAATCACTTCACAAAGTCATTATTTCATAATTTCTTTAGTAGCACAACACCCAAATAAAAGAAAGTTACACATTATCGTTCAAATGTCCTTGAACCCTATATATATATATTTATATATATATATATATATATCACTGCTCTGTGTGAAAACATCTTTAACTCGTATTTTTTTATCTGCACTGTTTCTCAAAGCCACCCAAGCGAGAGCTATTAACATCTGGCCACAGATCATTTAATTACTATGCCAGTGTCTTTTTCTAAACCAAGCATTATAGCACAGAGATTTAATTTCCAATGAACCTTCTAAAAGTAAGGTACTTAAAGCACAAGTTACTAACTTGTGTAACGATATATCTGTAAGAGACAGTAGTTAGTGACAGATTCCTTACCTTAGAATATCCCCAGGCGTCAGGCTGGATCCGGAAAGTTTTTGCGTAGCAGTACCCTTGCGCGTAGGTAGGCGGCGTCGTGCGGCTCTGCGTCCGTCGTCGGCGTCGTGATCGCCGGGATGACGTCGCGGGCAATACTTAGACGCCGCCCCTGCGCGCTGACGTCAGTTCTGTACACGACTTTCCGCGCCAGGAAGGCAGAGCCATGCAAGAAGCTGACATAGGTGTCTGAAAAATACTAGGGCCCTGAAAGGGATGTCCTTAACCCTAGAAATCAGTTCGCAGAACGGGGAGGATGGGTGGGGTGGTAAGGAATCTGTCACTAACTACTGTCTCTTACAGATATATCGTTACACAAGTTAGTAACTTGTGCATCTGAAAGACACGTTAGGGACAGATTCCTTACCTTAGAATAGATACCCCAGCAATACCAACCCCGGTGGTGGGTCTGCGAACAAAGATCAGACAAGGAAGTCCCGGAGGACAGAACGGCCAAAGAAGCCGTCCCTCCGGACCGGACTGTCAAGGCAGTAATGTTTTGTAAATGTGTGCAGCGAGGCCCACGTAGCTGCCTGACAGATATCCTGCAGCGGAACACCGCGGCCTAAAGCCGTGGTAGCAGCCGTTGCCCTGGTGGAATGGGCACGCAGCCCAACAGGAGGCTCCTTCTTAGCCAAAGGATAGCAGGCTTTGATACACAAGGTTACCCAGCGGGAGATGGTTCTCTTGTGCACCGCCCGACCTTTTTTGGCGCCCACGTAGCCAACAAAGAGCTGGTCATCCACCCGGAAGTGTTGTGTGCGGTTGATATAAAAGGAAAGCGCACGTTTTGGGTCCAGACGGTGGAGCCTCTCTTCCTCTCTGGAAGGATGCGGAGGTGGAAAGAAGGTGGGCAAAGTGATGGTCTGCCCAATGTGGAAGGCAGTAACCACCTTTGGCAAGAAGGACGGACGCGTCCTAAGAACAACCTTGTCTGGATGGACAGACAGAAAGGGAGGTTTGCATGATAGAGCCTGGAGCTCACTCACCCGCCGAGCGGAGGTGATGGCCACCAGAAAGGCTGTCTTCGGAGTCAGAAGACGAAGAGGACAGTTATGTAGAGGCTCAAAGGGAGCGCACATGAGAAAGGTAAGAACCAAGTTCAAGTCCCACTGAGGCATCACAAACGGAACAGGAGGGAAGAGGTGTGTAATGCCTTTTAGAAACCTGTTAACAACAGGGGACTTGAAAAGGGAGGGCTGATCAGGAAGCCTGAGGAAGGCCGAGATGGCACAAAGATAGCCCTTGATGGTCCCCAGGGCAGAACCCTGTTGGGCCAGGGAAAGAAGGAACAGAAGAACCTCAGAAAGAGGGGCAGAGAGGGGATTCACAGCCTTTGCTGTGCACCATGCCACAAACTTGTTCCACCTGCAGGCGTATACCACCTTAGTGGAGGGACGCCTGGCTGCCAGAATTACATCACAAACTTCGGGAGGCAAGTCGAAAGGAATCAACTGCCGCCGCTCAATCTCCACGCAAGCAGGTGGAGGCTGGACAGGTTCGGGTGGAGGACCGTCCCTGCTGCTGCGACAGAAGATCCTCCCAAAGAGGCAGACGGATCGGGGATCGACGCTCATACTGAGTAGCTCGGGATACCAAACTCTTCGAGCCCAGTCCGGAGCCACAAGGATGACTTGGGCCCGGTCGCGCCGAATCTTCTTCAACACTCTGGGTAGAAGTGGTATAGGCGGAAAGGCGTACAACAGACCGCAACTCCACTCGCGACGAAAAGCGTCGCCGAGCGAGTGCCGCCTTGGAAATTCCAACGCGCAGAACTGATGACATTGCGCGTTCTCGTCAGTGGCGAATAGATCTAACCAAGGCTCTACCCACTGCAGAAAGAGTCCTTGCGCCACTTCCGAGTGAAGACGCCATTCGTGATCCATCATGCACCTGCGGCGGAGTTCGTCCGCCCTGGCGTTCAGGGAACCTGCCAGGTGTTGAACCATCAGGAACATGCCCTGATGTTCCAGCCATGTCCAGAGGCGCAGAGCCTCCTGACAGAGGGTCCACGACCCCACCCCGCCTTAATTGTTGCAGTACCACATGGCGGTGGTGTTGTCTGTGAACTCCTGCACTACCTTCCCTTTGACAGGGGGAAGGAATGCCTTGAGTGCAAGTCGGATCGCCCGGAGCTCCAGAAGGTTGATATGGAGCCGGGACTCCGCCCGGAGACCAGAGGCCTCTGATCTCCGCCTCTCCCATGTGACCGCCCCATCCCAGAAGGGACGCGTCCGTCACAACTGTGTGCTCTGGCTGGGGAAGGGAGAGGGATCTGCCCATGACCCATTGCCAGTTCGAGAGCCACCACTGCAACTGTTTTGCAGTCCCCCCGAGATCTGGACGTGATCGGACAGGTTGCCCTGGTGCTGCGTCCACTGGAACTTCAGGTCCCACTGCAGAGCCCGCATATGCCATCTGGCATGATCGACCAGCAGGATGCAGGAGGCCATGAGGCCCAGCAGCCTCAGGGTCATCCGTACCGAAACCCAGGATAAAGGCTGAAAGATCGGAATCATAGCCTGAATATCCCGGACTCGCCGTTCGGGAGGATAGGCCCGAAACTGCGTCGTGTCCAGAACTGCTCCGATGAAAAGGAGCTGTGGAGAAGGAATCAGATGCGACTTCGGCACATTGATGGAGAACCCCAGCGAGTGCAGGAGTTCGGCTGTAGTCTGGAGGTGGGAGACGACTGCCTGGGACGAGCCCGCCTTCAGCAGCCAGTAGTCGAGGTAGGGGAAGACTTGAACCCCTGCCCGGCGCAGATGAGCTGCGACCACCGCCATCACTTTCGTGAACACCCGAGGGGCACTTGTAAGGCCAAAGGGGAGCACGGTGAACTGAAAATGCTCGAGGCCTACCGTGAACCGCAGGTAACGCCGGTGGGCCGGCAGGACGGGGATGTGAAAATAAGCGTCCTGCAAGTCCAACGCTACCAACCAGATCTCCAGGGTCGAGGGCAGTCAAGACCTGAGCTAGGGTGAGCATCTTGAACTTCTCCTTCCGGAGGAAGCGATTGACGTTCCGGAGGTCTAAGATAGGACGCATGTCCTCCTTGTCCTTTTTGGCCACCAGAAAGTAGTGGGAGTAGCAACCACGTCCTACTTCTGGGGTCGGAACATGCTCGATGGCCCTCTTGGCCAAGAGGGCCGTGACTTCCTTCTGCAGAAGCACCAAGTGATCCCATGACTTGCGGTGGAATTGAGGTGGCATGGCTGGGGGGGTGGTCTCGAAGGGGAGGGAGTAGCCCCTTCGGACAATGTCCAAGACCCACCTGTCCGAGGTGATGGCACGCCAGTGGTGAAGGTGATGGCGGACCCTGCCCCCTACTGGCGTGCTGTGCACCTGAAAGGAAGGACTAGGAGGGCTTGGAGGCCGCGGACGGGGAGGGGTTTGTGGCCTGACCCGCACGCTGGTTGCTTGACCCGCCACGGCGGGAGCCACGTCCTCGGCCACGCGAAGACGCTTGCTGCGCGGGCCGGTGGCTGGGCAGCGGACGTAACTGGGCGCCCCTTCCGTGGCCACGAAAGGGGCGAAAAGCAGAGGTTAGCGGAGGGCGCACAACAGAAAGGCCCAGGGACTTGGCAGTAGCCCGTGAGTCCTTAAAACGCTCCAGCGCATGGTCTGCTTTGGAACCAAAAAGACCGACTCCATCAAAGGGCATGTCCATGAGTGTATTCTGGACATCACCCGAGAAACCAGTTGTTCTCAGCCAGGCGTGGCGACGCAGCGCCACCGTCGTTGCAAGCGATCTGCCCAGCGAGTCGGCGGTATCAAGGCCACAACGTATGGTGTACTTTGCCGCATCCCTACCTTCCGCAATGGTGCGGGTAAGCAGTGTCTGGACCTCCTCAGAACACTGGGGCAAAACGGCCGCCACCGAATCCCACAGAGAGTGGGAATATCGGCCCAAAAGGCAAGCGGTGTTGACGGACCGCAAGCCAGCACTGGAGGAAGAAAAGGCCTTCTTCCCAAATTGGTCCAGGCGTTTGGATTCCCTATCCGGAGGGGCGGTAGGGAAGGCGGTTTGGGAGGCAGAGGCTTGGACAACCAAGCTCTCGGGGGTGGGATGTTGAGAGAGAAACAAGGGGTCGCCCGGAGCAGGGCGATGGCGTCGGGCCACGTTCCTATCCACAGGAGCCCCTGTGGTGGGCTTGGACCAGGTGCCCAAAAGAACGTCAGACAGTGCATCATTAAACGGCAGCAATGGCTCCGAGGAGGTAGCTGCCGGCTGAAGCACTTCCATCAGGAGGTTAGTCCTGACAGCCACAGTAGGCAATTGGAGGTGCAAGGCTCCAGCTGCTCTATGCAACACCGTTGCGAAATTTGCTCCCTCCTCCGTAGCCACGGAAGGAGGAGACAGTCAGGAGAAGTGTCCAGACCACTGGCATCCCCAAGTTCCTCTGCCCAGTCCTGATCATACTCACACTGCTGTGTGAGAGGGTCTTCCGACCCCTCCCAGCTCTCCTGGTCCTCCTCTGGTTCAAAATATGGAGGAGGAGGGACATCTGGGACCCAAGGTCTCATCGGCGCCGGGGCCGGTGTCGAGCGACGTCGGTCCGGCTCCATGTCCGGAACCGGAGAGAACCAGGGAACGACGCCGCCCGGAGCCCCGGGCAGCGTCAGGAACGGCACCGGGGACATCGGCGCCGGCGGAGGCGTGGTTAGGTCAACCGGCGTCGATCGGGGTTGCGGTACCACCGGAGCCGGGATCGAGGCCGGGGCCGGAGTCGAGGCCGGGATCAAGGCTGGCGGGACGGGCGACGCCGGGACCGGAGTCGTCGGCGACGCCGGAGCAACCCCATCAGGGCTCGCGGGGCCCGAAGGCGCACCGGAGGGACCTTGAGGCCCGAAGAGGCGGGCCATGGCCGACAGGAATTCCTGTATTTGGGCCGGAGTCGCCCCCGAACCCGGAAAGGACAGGTAATGCGGGGGCGGCTCCACAGGCACGTCCGGGGCCGCGGGGACGGTGCCGACAGGGGCCTCAGCCGAGTCGCGAGACCGGCGAGGCGAAGTCTTAGAGCGATGATGCTTCTTAGACTTTTTGTGCTTCGACTTACCCGAGGAGTGCGAAGACTTGGACTCCGACGACCGGCGGGGGCTCCGCGACCGGCCCCTCGACCTCTCACGGGACCGGGGCTTGGTGCGGCGCGGAGCCGACTGCCGGACCTCGAGGAGCTTTCGAGACCGCTCTCGCAAAGCCTTCGGGTGTAAGGCCCGGCAGTCAGGGCACGACTTCGTGTCGTGGTCTCGGCCGAGACAGTAGAGACACTCTAAGTGCGGGTCTGTGATCGACATCATTCGACCACAGACGTCGCATGGCTTGAAGCCGGGCATCCCTACCGACACCTAGGAGTCGAGATGACTCGAAAAGAAACAGTGAAAAAATCACCAAAAATGTAGTCAAAAATTGACTAGGGCACTGCTCTTCCCGGATCTGCGCTTACTGGCGCGGAAAAAGAAGAACTGACGTCATCCCGCAGGGGCGGCGTCTAAGTACTGCCCGCGACGTCATCCCGGCGATCACGACGCCGACGACAGACGCGGAGCCGCACGACGCCGCCTACCGACGCGCAAGGGTACTGCTACGCAAAAACTTTCCGGATCCAGCCTGACGCCTGGGGATATTCTAAGGTAAGGAATCTGTCACTAACGTGTCTCTTTCAGATAAATGCCCTTCCAATAGTGAAGTTCTTATGAAAACTGGGAATCTTATGTACAAAGCAGTGCCTTTCAACTTATTCTTCGTCAAGGAAAAGTGAGAATAATTTTAGAAAAACAAATACTCAGAGGTTACATATTGAAAACCATAATCTACTTGAGAGTGCTTGAACCTGTGGCGAAGCTCCTTTATACTCAAATGTAATTTTAAAAGCCAATTTTAAGTCGTTTGACCCTCAAGCAAGACGTTTTCATGCAATCATTTCTCTTGCTCACACATAACACTATGAAACTTTGCTTCATTAAAGGTCTGTACCGAAGAGCTGGGATAAAAGTTCTTCCAGCATTTTGCCCATGGACCATAAAAGGTATGTGCTAAATCTGTTATCGAAATACTTCTGCTTATGCAGACTACAGTTCCTACATTATTAGAGACTCTTATTTCAAGTGCAATGAAACAGGGAAGGCAGACTTAAGACTTTGAAAAAAATCCACTATAATCCTGCTAAAGTCGGCGTTAAAAGCCCCATCTCTTGCAGACATACTCACCTACCTAGAGCCACTTCTGATGATACTCTCTTCCTTCCTCAAAGACCTCTCTGGGGATGCTTCCTTGCCCCTACTCACCACTGTCAATGCCTCCCTCACTCAAGGCATCTTCCCAGAAGCTCTCAAGACAGGCCAGATGCACAAGTTACTAACTTGTGTAACGATATATCTGTAAGAGACAGTAGTTAGTGACAGATTCCTTACCTTAGAATATCCCCAGGCGTCAGGCTGGATCCGGAAAGTTTTGCGTAGCAGTACCCTTGCGCGTCGGTAGGCGGCGTCGTGCGGCTCCGCGTCCGTCGTCGGCGTCGTGATCGCCGGGATGACGTCGCGGGCAGTACTTAGGCGCCGCCCCTGCGCGCTGACGTCAGTTCTGTACACGACTTTCCGCGCCAGGAACGCAGAGCCATGCAAGAAGCTGACACAGGTGTCTGAAAAATACTAGGGCCCTGAAAGGGATGTCCTTAACCCTAGAAATCAGTTCGCAGAACGGGGAGGATGGGTGGGGCGGTAAGGAATCTGTCACTAACTACTGTCTCTTACAGATATATCGTTACACAAGTTAGTAACTTGTGCATCTGAAAGAGACACGTTAGTGACAGATTCCTACCTTAGAATAGATACCCCAGCAATACCAACCCCGGTGGAGGGTCTGCGAACAAAGATCAGACAAGGAAGTCCTGGAGGACAGAACGGCCAAAGAAGCCGTCCCTCCGGACCGGACTGTCAAGGCAGTAATGCTTTGTAAACGTGTGCAGCGAGGCCCACGTAGCTGCCTGACAGATAACCGGCAGCGGAACACCGCGGCCCAAGGCCGTGGTAGCAGCCGTTGCCCTGGTGGAATGGGCACGTAGCCCAACAGGAGGCTCCTTCTTAGCCAAAGAATAGCAGGTCTTGATGCACAAGGTAACCCAGCGGGAGATGGTCCTCTTGTGCACCGCCCGACCTTTTGGCGCCCACGTAGCCAACAAAGAGCTGGTCATCCACCCGGAAGTGTTTTGTGCGGTCGATATAGAAGGAGAGCGCACGTTTTGGGTCCAGACGGTGGAGCCTCTCTTCCTCTCTAGAAGGATGCGGAGGCGGAAAGAAGGTGGGCAAAGTGATGGTCTGCCCAATGTGGAAAGCAGTAACCACCTTTGGCAAGAAGGACGGACGCGTCCGAAGAACAACCTTGTCTGGATGAACAGACAGAAAGGGAGGTTTGCAAGAAAGAGCCTGGAGCTCACTCACCCGCCGAGCGGAGGTGATGGCCACCAGAAAGGCTGTCTTCAGAGTCAGAAGACGAAGAGGACAGTTATGCAGAGGCTCAAAGGGAGCGCACATTGAAAAGGTAAGAACCAAGTTCAAGTCCCACTGAGGCATCACAAACGGAACAGGAGGGAAGAGGTGAGTAATGCCTTTTAAGAACCTGTTAACAACAGGGGACTTGAAAAGGGAGGGCTGATCAGGGAGCCTGAGGAAGGCCGAGATAGCACAAAGATAACCCTTGATGGTACCCAGGGCAGAACCCTGCTGGGCCAGAGAGAGAAGGAACAGAAGGACCTCAGAAAGAGGGGCAGAAAGGGGATTCACAGCCTTTGCTGTGCACCATGCCACAAATTTGTTCCACCTGCAGGCGTATACCACCTTAGTGGAGGGACGCCTGGCTGCCAGAATCACATCACAAACTTCGGGAGGCAAGTCGAAAGGAATCAACTGCCGCCGCTCAATCTCCACGCAAGCAGGTGTAGACTGGACAGGTTCGGGTGGAGGACCGTCCCCTGCTGCTGCGACAGAAGATCCTCCCGAAGAGGCAGACGGATCGGGGGATCTATGCTCATATTGAGTAGCTCGGGATACCAAACTCTTCGAGCCCAGTCCGGAGCCACAAGAATGACTTGGGCCCGGTCGCGCCGAATCTTCTTCAACACTCTGGGTAGAAGTGGTATAGGCGGAAAGGCGTACAATAGACCGCAACTCCACTCGTGACGAAAAGCGTCGCCGAGCGAGTGCCGCCTTGGAAATTCCAACGCGCAGAACTGATGACATTGCGCGTTCTCTTCGGTGGCGAATAGCTCTAACCAAGGCTCTCCCCACTGTAGAAAGAGTCCTTGCGCCACTTCCGAGTGAAGACGCCATTCGTGATCCATCATGCACCTGCGGCTGAGGTTCGTCCGCCCTGGCGTTCAGGGAACCTGCCAGGTGTTGAACCATCAGGAACATGCCCTGATGTTCCAGCCATGTCCAGAGGCGCAGAGCCTCCTGACAAAGGGTCCACGACCCCACCCCGCCTTGTTTGTTGCAGTACCACATGGCGGTGGTGTTGTCTGTGAACACCTGCACTACCTTCCCTTTGACAGAGGGAAGGAATGCCTTGAGTGCAAGTCGGATCGCCCGGAGCTCCAGAAGGTTGATATGGAGCCGGGACTCCGCCGGAGACCAGAGGCCTCTGATCTCCGCCTCTCCCATGTGACCGCCCCATCCCAGAAGGGACGCGTCCGTCACAACTGTGTGCTCTGGCTGGGGAAGGGAGAGGGATCTGCCCATGACCCATTGCCGGTTCGAGAGCCACCACTGCAACTGTTTTGCAGTCCCCTCCGAGATCTGGACGTGATCGGACAGGTTGCCCTGGTGCTGCGCCCACTGGAACTTCAGGTCCCACTGCAGAGCCCGCATATGCCATCTGGCATGATTGACCAGCAGGATGCAGGAGGCCATGAGGCCCAGCAGCCTCAGGGTCATCCGTACCGAAACCCAGGATAAAGGCCGAAAGATCGGAATCATAGCCTGAATATCCCGGACTCGCCGTTCGGGAGGATAGGCCCGAAACTGCGTCGTGTCCAGAACTGCTCCGATGAAAAGGAGCTGTGGAGAAGGAATCAGATGCGACTTCGGCACATTGATGGAGAACCCCAGCGAGTGCAGGAGTTCGGCCGTAGTCTGGAGGTGGGAGACGACTGCCTGGGACGAGCCCGCCTTCAGCAGCCAGTCGTCGAGGTTGGGGAAGACTGAAACCCCTGCCCGGCGCAGATGAGCTGCGACCACCGCCATCACTTTCGTGAACACCCGAGGGGCACTGGTAAGGCCAAGGGGAGCACAGTGAACTGAAAATGCTCGGGCCTACCGTGAACCGAAGGTAACGCCGGTGGGCCGGCAGGACGGGGATGTGGAAATACGCGTCCTGCAAGTCCAACGCTACCAACCAGTCTCCAGGGTCGAGGGCAGTCAAGACCTGAGCTAGGGTGAGCATCTTGAACTTCTCCTTCCGGAGGAAGCGATTGACGTTCCGGAGGTCCAAGATAGGACGCATGTCCTCCTTGTCCCTTTTGGGCACCAGAAAGTAGTGGGAGTAGCAACCACGCCCTACTTCTGGGGTCGGAACATGCTCGATGGCCCTCTTGGTCAAGAGGGCCGTGACTTCCTTCTGTAGAAGCACCAAGTGATCCCCTGACATGCGGTGGAATTGAGGTGGCATGGCTGGGGGGTGGTCTCGAAGGGGAGGGAGTAGCCCCTTCGGACAATGTCCAAGACCCACCTGTCCGAGGTGATGGTGCGCCAGTGGGGAAGGTGATGGCGGACCCTGCCCCCTACTGGCGTGCCGTGCATCTGAAAGGAGGGACTAGGAGGGCTTGGAGGCCGTGGACGGGTTGGAGGTGGTGGCCTGACCCGCACGCTGGTTGCCCGATCCGCCACGGCGGAATCCACGTCCTCGGCCACGCGAAGACGCCTGCTGCGCGGGCCGGTGGCTGGGCTGCTGACGTGAAGGGGCGCCCCTACCGTGGCCACGATAGGGGCGAAAAGCAGAAGTCAGCGGAGGGCGTGTAGCAGAAAGGCCCAGGGACTTGGCAGTAGCCCGTGAGTCCTTAAAGCGCTCCAACGCATGGTCTGCTTTGGACCCAAAAAGACCGACTCCATCAAAGGGCATGTCCATGAGAGTATTCTGGACATCCCCTGAAAAACCAGTGGTTCTCAGCCAGGCGTGGCGTCGGAGCGCCACTGTCGTTGCAATAGACCTGCCCAGCGAGTCGGCGGTGTCAAGGCCACAACAGATAGTGTATTTGGCCGCATCCCTTCCTTCCGCAATGGCGCGGGAAAGCAGTGCCTGGACCTCCTCAGGGCACTGGGGCAAAACATCCGCCACCGAATCCCACAGGGAGTGGGTATATCGGCCCAAAAGACAAGCGGTGTTAACGGACCGCAAGCCAGCACTGGAGGAAGAAAAACCTTTCTTCCCAAACTGATCCAGGCGTTTGGATTCCCTATCCGGAGGAGGCGGTAGGGAAGGCGGTTTGGGAAGCGGAGGCTTGGACAACCAAGCTCTCAGGAGTGGGGTGGACAGAAAGAAACAGGGGGTCGCCCGGAGCTGGGCGATGGCGTCGTGACACGTTCCGATCCACAGGAGCCCCTGTGTTGGGCTTGGACCAGGCGCCCAAAGAACGTCAGTGAGGGCGTCGTTAAACGGCAGCACAGTCTCCGCAGAGGAGGCTGCCGGCTGAAGCACCTCTGTCAAGATGTTAGGCTTGACCGTCAAAGTAGGGAGCTGGAGACGTAAGGCCCCAGCTGCCCTACGCAACACCGTACCAAAATTGGCCCCCTCCTCCGTAGCCACGGGAGGAGACAGCATGCCAGTGTCAGGGGAAGTATCCAGACCACTGGCCTCCCCTAGACTCTCTGTCCAGTCCTCATCATACTGACAGTGTCGCGTCAGAGGGTCATCAGACCCCTCCCAGTCCAACTGGTCCTCCTCAGGTTCAAAATAAGGAGGAGGAGGGACAGTTGGGACCCAAGGTCCCATTGGCGCCGGAGCCGGCGTCGAGCGACGTCGCTCCGGGTCCATGTCCGGAGCCGGAAGGAACTGGGGGACGACGCCGCCCGGAGCCCAGGGCGGCGTCGAGAACGGCACCGGAGACATCGGCGCCGGCGGAGGTGTCGTGAGGTCGACCGGCGTCGATGGGGGTTGTGGAGCCGGGATCGAGGCCGGGGCCGAAGCCGGAGCCGGGATCGAGGCTGGAGGCACGGGCGACGCCGGGGCCGGAGCCGTCGGCGACGTCGGAGCAACCCCATCAGGGCCCGCGGGGCCCGAAGGCGCACCGGAGGGGCCTGAAGGCCCGAAGAGGCGGGCCATGGCCGACAGGAATTCCTGTACCTTGGCCGGATCCGCCCCCGAACCCGGGAAGGGCGGGTATGGCGGGGGCGACTCCACAGGCAAGTCCGGGGCCACGGGGACGGTGCCGGGAGGGGCCTCAGCCGAGTCGCGAGACCGGCGGCGAAGTCCGAGAGCGATGATGCTTCTTGGACTTCTTGTGCTTCGACTTACCGGACGAAGAAGACTTCGACGCCGACGACCGGTGTGCACTCCGCGAGCGACCCCTGGACCTCTCACGCGACCGGGGCCTCCGTGGAGCCGAATGCCGGGCCTCGAGGAGCTTTCGAGACCGCTCTCGCAAAGCTTTCGGGTTGAGGGCCTGGCATTCGGGACAAGACTCCGTGTCGTGGCCTCGGCCGAGGCAGAAGAGACACTCCCAATGCGGGTCGGTGACGGACATCATCCGCGCACAGGCGCCGCATCGCTTGAAGCCGGGCATCCCTACGACACCTTTAAGTATGGAAAAAACAGTGAAAAAATCACCAAAAAGTATGGTCAAAAAATGACCAGGGCACTGCTCTTCCCGGATCTGCGCTTGCTGGCGCGGAAAAAGAAGAACTGACGTCAGCGCGCAGGGGCGGCGCCTAAGTACTGCCCGCGACGTCATCCCGGCGATCACGACGCCAACGACGGACGCGGACGCGGAGCCGCACGACGCCGCCTACCGACGCGCAAGGGTACTGCTACGCAAAACTTTCCGGATCCAGCCTGACGCCTGGGGATATTCTAAGGTAAGGAATCTGTCACTAACGTGTCTCTTTCAGATTCTTCTACTTCTAAGAAACAAAACTCACCAACTACTGCCTCATCACTCACCTACCATTTATCGACAAGGTCACTGAAAAAGTAGTCTATGTTTAACTCCAAGAAAACATCAATACTAACCATCTCCTGCATGACTGCCAGTCTGGCTTCAGATCGTGCTGCAGCACGATGACTGCTACCTTAAACATCGTAGTTGATGCCCTTTTGACTAGAAATGTACATGACCCCTGCCTCCTGATATTGCAGCCCCTCTCAGTTGCCCTTGGCAGTCAACCATCCAATCCCCATATGCAACCTGAACTCACGAATGGGATTCACTGGCAATGTCTTTAACAGACAAGTTATTTACCTTCTGTAATGCTCTTTCTATGTGGGCTATAGTACACACTGCCTCGACAGCTAGATCAGTTGAGATGGGCATTTTGCCCGCTCTGTCCTGCAGAACTTTTTGGTTTGAGCCATTCAACAGACACACCCACCTTCGGAGATAATGTTTTGGGGTCTATTCACAAGGTGAGGAATCAGCGGTTAGAAGCATCTGTCAGAAGAACAGGTTACTTACCTTTGGTAACGCTCTTTCTGGTGGATACTTTAACCTCATATTGCTCTCTGCCCTCCCACCTCCCAATTCTGTGGTACTGCCTATCCTATTTAAAAAGAATCCAATCTAGGAATTCTCACACTGGCTCGTTCAATTTGCTGATGACCTTCGGGTATGAGGATGCCGAAAAGTTACTGAAAGAAATTGATATCAGCAAACCTCAGGGCACTGCTTTTGAGTTTTCTTGATCCATTCTGGTGACTGGGCAAAATTCACAAGATGGGGAATCTGTGGTTGGAAGTATCCATCCGATAGGTTTTCCTCCTACCTTTCCAAAAGACACCAGTCAGTGCAACTCAAGGTCCCAAAAGATCCCCATCAACTGCAGAGCTTCCCAGTGTTCCATACTGTCTCCTGTCATATTCAACCTCCTTACGGCGCAGCGTGGTGCTCTACTTAGTGAGTGTTTGACATTGTTCAGCATTCCGTTCATCATTTGTTCTTTTTGTATTTGTTGCCCTAAGTGGGATGGGTATGCCCAGACGTGGGTCCCATGTTCACTGTGCCGCTGGATTCGAGCTGGCCTAGCTGATGAGGGGTGATACCGCAAAACTGGTCCCAGGATGCTTGTTTCCGGTCCAGGGAGGACAATGGCCTGGCAGTTCGGGCAGGACTGTTCCCATGGGGATCAGGGTCAAGGCCGATTTATATATGGCTGGGTCCAAACTAGAATGGTGTGGTGAGCAAATAAACAATGGATTTAGGACCAGTTACTGGGGGTGAGTGACACTGCTCCGCATTCCGTCCATTATTTGTTCTTTGTGCATTTGTTACCCTAAGTTGGACAGGTATGCCCAGACGTAGGCGCCCCACGCTCACCATGCCACTTGAGTAGAGCTATCATGGCAAATGAGGGGTGATATCCCAAAACAGGTCCTAGGATGCTAGTTTCCAGACCGGGGAGGACCTGGCCTTGACTGTTCCCATGGGGAGCAGAATCAGGACTGATTTGCATAGAGCTGGGTCCAAACTGGAATGGCGTGGTGAGGAAAAATATAATGGATTTAGGCCCAGATCTCAGTACTGGTGATGAGTGTTTGACATTATTCAGCGTTCCGTCCATCATTTGTTCTTTTTGCACTGACAGATAACGGTATCCTTTTTTCTGAAGATGATACACACATCGTCTTGAAAGTCTCACCTGATTCAGACACCCAATGCCTCAAACACTGCCTGCACATCATCCAGACCTGGTTGTCCAGTGGCTATCTGAAGCTAAACTCAACAAAGACTGAATTAATGTTATTTGCAAGAACACCAAACCGTACAAACCTGGCTCAATCACATGAACCTTGAAGGCTTTGAGCCCCAACTTTCACTGAATGCCAAGTCACTTGACCAGGAAACCAAACTCAACCTCAAGGAACACATTCCCAAAAACCACAAAGATGGCCTAGAACCAGCTCTGTCTTCTAAAGAAAGTGAAACAGTTTCTTTCAGAAAGCAACTTCAAAACGGCTATTGTAGCCTTCATACTCTTGCATCTGGATGGTGGTAATGCCCTTCTCCATGGCATCTTAGACTCTACACCTGCACCCCTTACTGGCATGTCTCATCCTGGGCCTGAAGAAATCAGAGTATTACACCTCCATCCTTAGGGAACTCCTATAGCTCTCCTTGCATCAAACAATACATACAAAATCAGCTACATTAATTACAAAGCCATCTCAACCAACACCTCCCCCCGCCTATCTTGCAGACAAGCTTACCATTTCGGGTGGTAACTGACACATCCGCAGCCAGGCACCATCAGACTGCAGACTAAGAAATGTAAACAAAAAACAAGGCAGCAATCTTTTTCCATCTATACACCCAGGATCTAGAACATCATTCACATATCCATCAGGATTGGCCCAACACTGCTCCAATTTAGGAAAGAATTGAAGAATCACCACTTTCAGGAACACTACATCACAATGCAATAACCGTCCACAACTCAGCTATCTCTCCTCTCGCCCACTGATTTTATGCTGGTCTTCGACCTTGTACAGAGCTCTGCTGCCTTGTGACTAGGTTTGTACTACAGAAATACCATATACATACATACATAGAAGCTAGAAGCTAAGATGAGCAACTCTTTACCTTCTTGCTCAATGCCTACTCAGAATCACACAGATAATGTTTATGTTTCAATGGTCCCATAATTCATACTACAAAATAAACTAAGTGGACAAAGTCAACATTTGAAAAATCACCCTTCCTAGTAATAACTATGATTGCTCTAAGGTAAAACAAAGAGGGGAATTCTAGTCCTTATTGACAAGTGTGATATTAAATTTCCACACTGTCTGGAAAATTTGAATTTAAGAGAGCTACTTCCAAATCTAATGCATGACAAAGGAAATGCAATAGAAAGAAACAAGATAATTTACATTCCTTGGAATATGTGGGAGAGACAGGTATTTGAACTCAGGTGAAGGAATATTATGTTCATCAAGTGGCAGATAAGGGAGTGGGGCACTCAGTTCATTCTAATTTAACCCTCATGAGAGTTCCAGAGCTGGAGTACGTAGTAGCACCATGAAAGGTTAGGAGAGGTAGCAACTCAGCCTCATGTCATGAAACTGTCCTAGGGGTGGGGGGAGACCTTTGTACCGGGGTAAAGTTCTTGATATGGTGGATAGTATTCCACCTCTACGTGATCTACATTCACAAGATGTAAACAATGTAAGGCTTGTTGTGGATGCTAATGGTGCTGAATTTAATTGAACTGCGTTTCAATTGTGATCGTTTTCAGATTTGATCAAGAAAATGAAATCTACAGAGAAAAAGGATTCATCCCTTAATGAGATTCATTGTATTGATAAAACGAATGGTAATATTTGTCTAACTGAAGGTGTGTTGTCATCTGGATCAATTAGGCAGATAATCTGTAGATGCAGAGCAGTGAACAAGATATTGATTTGGGGCAACAAGTAGATAAAATGAGTAATCTAGGCAAGTTGCGCGCTATTGAGTTAACAGTAATGCTGGTAAGTCTCCTAAGAATAAACAGAAGGCATAAACACTATGTAGCTTCAAATATGAAAGGGGCCCACAGAACTAAGGTCTTTCAGCTCATTTTGGCCAAATGTGAGCAAAGACTGATTATTGTTCTTCCTGACATGGAGTCAGGTGGAGCAGTTTATAAAGTAATCAGTGATCTTTTGGAATATTCTTGGTTTTCAGAGATGGTATTCCCTAAAAGATGCAGTTAACTTTGTTGCACATATTAGTGGACATTTGCTCCAGAAGACTTGGTGTGTGAAATTTACTATTTATTTTTTTAACAGCAGCCATTCCTGGGGGAAGGGAGAGACCGCTAGGGGTTTGGTGATATTTGTAAATGATCACATCAAATACATGTGCACCGAACTGGAAACAATGCAGCAAAATATAAGGACGCTGACCTATTAATTATTAAAGCATTCTTCCATTTAAACTGATATGTATGTATAGAGATATCATTGTATATATGTATCTAAATGATTATATGAATTTAGATTTAAATATTTTCAAACATCAAATTGAATTCCTGCACAATAATTTCATAGAGGCTACAATTTTAATTGGGGAAGACTTGAAAACAAAAATTGCAGAGATTCTGCATGCTCTGTTGTGAAAACTAGCCTGCATGGTGGAAAACATGGCATAACCATTCCTGTTTATGAAAAAACTCAAAACTTGGCATTTTGATGCACAGTTATTTTAACTCCCTTGTGAAGAAATGGGGTGTATTACATGGTGTGGTAGTGTGACCTCACGGTGTAATACACTTACCAACTCCTTTAGAACCAGTCAGGTTTTGGTTGTTAAATCTTAGCTCAACTCTGGGTAGCTGTGGCTCTGAGCAGTCAGGGTTACATAAAGGAACAAGTGTAAAACATTTAAACAGCACCAAAACAATTGAAGAAATAGACAAGACACAAGAAATCCAACAACAATTTATGAAAATAAGACTGTATTTTTATGTAATTTTAGACACCACAACGAAAAAGATCCACCGGAGATAAAATATTTACAAGGTGAACAAGTTACTTACCTTCGGTAACACATTATCTGGTAGAGACTATCTAGCTGCAGATTCCTTACCTTTGAATTTCCCAGGCGTCAGGCTGGATCCGGAAACTTTTGCTGAGCAATACCCCTTGCGAGCGACGTCAGGTGGCTCCATTTGGCTCCGCATTGTTAGCGTCGGTTATGATATCGCGGTGCCTATATAGGCACCACCCAGACGAGCGGACGTCAGTACTTTTTCGTTTTTTCCACGCCAGAGGCGCAGAGCCACGAAGTAACTGACGTAGTCGTGTGCAAAACTAGGACCATGAAAAAGGGGAGTAACCCTTGCCCTACAACATTAGTCCGCAAAGCGGGGAGGAATGGGTGGGGCTGTAAGTAATCTGCAGCTAGTTAAAGTCTTTACCAGATAATGCGTTACCGAAGGGAAGTAAATTGTTCATCTGATAGAGACTTCTAGCTGCAGATTCCTTACCTTTGAATTAGATACCCGAGCCATACCATCCTGGCGGTGGGTTGCGGACTCACATTCTATACTAAAAAGTCTTGCAGGACTCAATGGGCAAAATGTCCATCCCTGCGCACCTGACCATCAAGGCAGTAATGTTTTGCGAACATGTGTAAAGAAGCCCACGTTGCTGCCTGAGAGATGTCTTGGACTGGGACACCCCGAGCCAAGGCCGTAGTTGCAGACTTTCCCCTGGTGGAATGTGCCCTAAATCCCTCAGGGGGCTGGTTCTTTGCCAAGGAATAACAGATCTTGATGCAGATAACTACCCAGCGAGAGATGGTCCTTTTCTGCACTGTTCTTCCCTTCTTTGCTCACACGTACCCCACAAAGAGTTGGACATCCACCCGGAACTCTTTTGTGTGGTCAAGGTAGAACAATAACGCTCTTTTTGGGTCCAGGCGGTGGAGACCCTCCTCTTCCATAGAGGGATGCGGGGGAGCAAAGAAGGTGAGCTAAGTGATGGACTGACACAGATGGAATGGGGTCACAATCTTTGGCAAAAAGAATACCCTGCTTCAAAGGACCACCTTGTTTGGAAAGGACATAAGACAAGGAGGCGAATAAGATAAAACCTGCAACTCACAGATGTAATCGCCACTAAGAAAGCTGTTTTGATGGTCAACAGCCGGAGGGCAAAATTGTGCAAAGGCTCGAAGGGAGCACACAACAGATAGGTAAGGACCAAATTAAGGTTCCACTGTGGCATAACAAAGGGCGTGGGTGGAAATAAGTGAGCCAGCCCTTTCAGAAATCTATTTACAATAGGAGACTTGAAGAGAGAGGGCTGGTCTGGCAGCCGCAAAAAAGCAGACAGAGCAGAAAGGTAACCCTTGAGAGTTCCCAAGGCAGAGCCCTGCAGGGCAAGGTTTAGAATTAATAGAAGGACAGTAGAAAGAGAAACAGAAAGAGGGTCAACAGACCTTTCTGTACAGTATAATACAAATTTCTGCCAACGGCGGCCATATACCGTCTTAGTTGAGGGCCGCCTGGCCGCCACAATAATGTTACAAACTTCGAGAGGAAGGTCAAAAGCTATCAACTGTCGCCGCTCAATCTCCATGCATAGAGGCGCAGAGTTGACAGGTTTGGGTGGAGAACCCTCCCCTGCTGCTGCGACAGACGATCCTGCCAAAGGGGAAGACTGATCGAAGGATCGATACTCATTCTCAGAAGCTCTGGATACCCGACTCTCCTCGGCCAGTCCAGAGCCACAAGAATGACTTGGGCCCGGTCGCTCCTGGTCTTCTTCAGAGCCCTGGGCAGGAGCAGTATGAGAGGAAAGGCGTACAACAGGCCAGAGATCCGCTCGTGACGAAAAGCGTCACCGAGCGATAGCCGCCTTGAAAACTTTAGCGCGCAGTACCGCGTTCTCTTCGGAGGCGAACAAATCTAACCAAGGTTCTCCCCATTGCTGAAAGAGACCTTGCGCCATCTCCGACTGGAGACGCCATTCGTCATTCGCTAGGCATCGACGGCTGAGTTTGTCCGCCCTGGCGGTCAGAGAACCTTCCAGGTGTTGAACCAACAGGGTTATGCCCTGCTGTTCCAGCCATGCCCAGAGACGAAGAGCCTCTCGACAAAGGGTTCACGACCCCACCCCACCCTGCTTGCTGCAGTACCACATGGCGGTGGTGTTGTCTGTGAACACCTGCACTAACTTCCCTTTGACAGAGGGAAGGAATGCCTTCAATGTCAACCGAATCGCTCGGAGCTCCAATAAATTTATATGGAGCCTCGTCTCCGCCGGAGACCAGTGTCCCCTTATCTCCAACTCTCCAAGGTGGCAGCCCCATCCCAAAAGTGACACATCTGTCACAACTGTGAGATCTGGTTGAGGAAGGAAGAGGTCTGCCGTTGACCAAATCGCGGTTCGTTAACCACCACTGCAGATCTTTCGCAGTTCCTTCCGAGATCTGAACCATGTCGGTGAGATTTCCCCAATGCTGTGCCCATTGGAACTTCAAGTCCCATAGCAGAGCCCACATACGACATCTGGCGTATCTTACCAACAGGATGCAGAGGCCATGAGGCCAAACAGCCTCAGAGTCAGTCTCACCGAAATCCAGGATAGAGGCAGAAATATCTGAATCATAGCCTGAATAGCCTTGACTCGCTGCTCGGGAGGATAAGCCCGAAACTGCACTGTGTCCACAACTGCTCCGATGAAAGGGAGCGTCTGAGAAGGAGTCAGGTGACACTTCGGCTCGTTTATAGAGAACCCCAGCGAATGCAGGAGGTTTGCCGTAGTCTGAAGGTGGGGGACGACTGTCTGGGGGTGAGGACGACTTCAACAGCCAGTCGTCGAGGTAGGGGAAGACTGACACCCCTAACATGCGCAGATGAGCTGCAACCACCGCCATCACCTTGGTGAACACCCGAGGGGCACTGGTAAGGCCGAAGGGGAGCACGGTAAACTGAAAGTGCTCATGGCCTACTTTGAACCGCAGGTAACGTCTGTGGCACGGCAGGATGGGAAAGGGAAATTACGCGTCCTGCAGGTCCAACGCCACCATCCAGTCTTCTTAGTCTAGGGCAGACAAGACCTGAGCCAGAGTGAGCATTTTGAATTTCTCCTTCATGAGGAAGAGATTGACGATCCGAAGATCTAAAATGGGCCGTAGCTCCTTGTTGTTCTTCGGAATCAGAAAGTAGGGGGAATAACTGCTACTGCCTACTTCTGAAACTGGGACCCTTTCTATAGCTCCCTTGGCCAAGAGAGCCGTAACTTCCTCTTGGAGCAACTTTAAATGATCCTCAGTCAGCCATTCCTAATTTGGGAGAATAGGTGGAGGAAAAGAAAGAAAAGGTAGAGAATAGCTCTCCTGGACTTTCTGAAAGACCCCACTTATCCGATGATACGGATCTCCAGTGGGGGAGATGATTACGAATTCTCCCAACTGGAGTAGTGTGGTACTGCAGGATCAGCCTAGGAGAGCTTGGAGGCTGCGGCTGCAGGGGTCAATGTGGTAGACTACTTCTGGCCTCCGTTCCGAGATCGGAATGCACTGTGTCCACGTCCTCGCACAGCTTGGGCAGTCTGTGCAGGACGGTGGCTGGGATAGGGCTGACGCGGCTGGAAACCCCTTCCGTTGCCACGAAAGGGGCGAAAGGAAGACTGGCCACGGGGTGGAGGAGAGGCCCAAGGATCTGGCCGTAGCTCGAAAGTCCTTGAACCTGACCAGGGCAGAGTCTGCCTTTTCCCCAAAAGGCGGGTTCCATCAAAGGGCAAGTCCATCAAATTGACTTGGACATCGTCCGAGAAGCCAGTTGTTCGAACGAAGCCAGGCTTGGCGTCCCAAGGCCAGTCGTTGAAACCGATCTACCCAGCGAATCGGTTGGATCTATGCCACACCGTATGGTAAATTTTGCTGCATCTCTCCCATCATTGACAGCTTGGGAGAGCACAGCCCGCGCCTCCCCGGGACTTGTGGCAGCACCTGCACAACCGTCTCCAAAGGGATTGGGAGCAACGGCCCAACAAGCACACGGTATTCACCAACTGCAATGTCAGGCTGGAGGAAGAAAACAACTTCTTCCCGAATAACTTCCAGCCTCTTGGATTCTCTATCCGGAGGGGCGGAAGGGAATGTGCCTTGGGACGTAGAGGCCTGCACCACAAAACTCTCTGGGGTGGGGTGTTGGCTGAGGAACTTTGGGTCGCCCGGAGCTGGGCGATGGCGGCGTGCAATTGTCCTATTCACAGTAGCCCCTGTGCTAGGTTTAGACCATGTTCCTAGAAGGACGTCCGTAAGTGCCTCATTAAAGGGCAACTGGGGTTCAAGAGTGGAAGCCCCAGGTTGAAGCACCTCAGTCAGGAGATTAGTCCTGACCTGAACAGAGTGCAGCTTTCAGTCCAAGGACCTCGGCTGCTCTCTTAACCACCATGGAATAGGATGCCCCCTCCTCCATAGCCACTGTTGGCGGAGAGAGCATGCCAGTATCTGGAGAAGTACCCAGTCCACTGGCCTCCCCAAGTTCCCTATACCAGTCCAAATTCTCCTCAGAGACTTCCTGGGTTTCAAGAGGGTCCCCACACCCCTCCCAATCCTCTCCTGAGCCTAGCACAACCTCAAAGTACTCCGGCGACAACAAAGAACCTCTGGGTTCTGTCGGAATCGGCGTCGATCAACATCGTTCCGGCTCCGTGTCGTCGGGGATGAGGATGGGGCTTGCATCACCGACTGGCATCAGTGACGTAGCAGGCACCGGCTTCGGATCCGATGCCAGGGAAGGTCACGATGGCACGACCGGCGTCGAACCGGATCTGGGATCGGAACCATGAGGCCCCACCGGCGTCGTGGCTGGAGCAGACGGCGTCAAACCCAATGGGGCCCATTCCGACCCCGCGGGGCCCGAAGACTCACCAGCAAGGTCATTCCGCTCTAATACGCGGCGCATGGCCTCAAAAAACTCTTATTTGAGCGGGAGTCGCTCCAGCTCCCGGAAAGGGGGGGGAGACGCGAAGTCGACGGTCTCCGGCTCCGCGGAACCATGCCTAGAGCGTCGGTGCTCCTGACCTCTCTCGACGACGGACACCAGTTGAGGTGAAGACGAAGTCCGCTTGGACTTCTTATGCCTCTTCCCAGAGTGTCCCGAGGACCTCGAATGGGAGAAGACTTAGGGCTCCGGGAGCGGTCCCGTGACCTCCTCTTCTTCGATCGGGACCTCCTCGGAGTCTTGCTGGACGGTGTCAACTGCCGGGCCGCGAGTAACTTCATCGCCCGCTCCCTAAAGGTCTTCAGAGCCATTGCCCGCCAGTCTGAACACGACTTCGTATCGCGGCTGCGCTTGAGACACCAAAGACCTACGCGGTGGGGATCGGTGACCGACATCATGCCGGAACAAGTCCTGCACGGCTTGAAGCACAAGTTACTTACTTGTGTAACGATATATCTGTAAGAGACATTAGTTAGTGATAGATTCCTTACCTTAGAATATCCCCAGGCGTCAGACTGGATCCGGAAAGTTTTTCGTCAGCAGTACCCCTGCGCGTCGGTAGGCGTCGTCGTAGGGCTCCGCGTACGTCGCTGGCATCGTAGCCGCCGAGATGACGTCGTCGGAGCTATTTAGACGTGCTCACGGGCGCTGACGTCAGTTCTGTACACAACTTTTCCACGCCAGGAGCGCAGAGCCATGCCAGAGACCGACTACTGGTGCAATAGAACTAGGGCCCTGAAAGGGATGACCTGAACCCTAGAGAACAGTTCGCAGAACGGGGAGGATGGGCGGGCGGTAAGGAATCTATCACTAACTAATGTCTCTTACAGATATATCGTTACACAAGTAAGTAACTTGTGCATCTGAAAGACACGTTAGTGATAGATTCCTTACCTTAGAATACATACCCAAGCAATACCAACCCCGGTGGTGGGTCTGCGAAGTGAGATTACACCAGAAAGTCACGGAGAACTGAACGGCCAAAGAAGCCGTCTCTCCGGACCTGACTGTCAAGGCAATAGTGCTTAGTGAAAGTATTCAACGAGGCCCAAGTGGCCGCCTGACAGATGTCTTGCAGGGGGACAGCGCGTCCCAATGCCGTAGTAGCTGCTGTCGCCCTGTTAGAATGGGCACGCAGCCCAACCGGGGGTTCCTTTTTAGCCAGAGAGTAACAGGCTTTAATGCACAAGACAACCCATCGTGAGATAGTTCTCTTGTGCACAGCCTGGCCTTTTTTGGCACCCACGTAGCCAACAAAGAGCTGGTCATCCACTCGGAACTGCTGTGTGCGGTTCAGATAGAACGAAAGCGCACATTTTGGGTCCAGACGGTGGAGCCTCTTCTCTTCCCTTGAAGGGTGCGGAGGCGGAAAGAAAGTGGGCAGAGTCACAGTTTGCCTGAGATGAAGACGACTTTCGGTAGAAAGGAGGGACGCGGTCGAAGCACAACCTTGTCCGGATGAATCGCCATGAAAGGAGGTTTACAGGAAAGAGCTTGGAGCTCACTCACCCGCCGAAATGAAATGAATGAAATGAAAAAGACACTTATATAGTGCATGGCTACCCGGGGGCCTCCCAGCGCTGGGCTTGACTAGTGACCACTGACAGAGATACTTAGGGAAACAACAGTGTTTTCAGTTGCTTTCGGAAGGTAGGGTGGCTAGGTTCCCTGCGTAAATGAAGTGGCAGTGCATTCCAGAGTTTGGCCGCATTATGAGAGAAAAGCCGGCCGCCACTTCTGGCCCTCTTAATCCTTGAGACTTCAACCAAGTGAAGGTCATCCGAGCGCAATTTCCTATTAGCCTTGTAGTGGCGAAACATAGTCTAATTTATGGGAGGCCCGTTCCCCTGCAAAGACTTGTGGATGACACAGAGGGCCTTAAAACTAATTCTTTCCTTCACTGGGAGCCAATGAAGGGCACGAAGGGCTGGTTTAGCCGAGTGGCGATTGGACGTTCCAAGCAATAGCCTGGCCGCGCAATTTTGGACCGTTTGCAGTTTTGTGATTACTGCCATTGGGGCCCCTAAATAAAGTGCATTTCCATAGTCTATCCTTGAAAGTATCAAAGATTGGACTAATATTTTTTGGGCTTGGGGGGGAAGAAGAGGAAGCATTCTAAGCAGGCCATAACAGGTTGCCACCGTCTTTCTTGCTTGCACCTTAAAAGTCAGGTTCTGATCTAACCAGATGCCCAGACTCTTTATCTCGTTCTTAGGAATTGGGACTGGGCCCATACATGCTGGCCACATAGCGCTCAATGAAATGCTAGAGGGGTTACCCAAGATCATGATCTCTGTTTTTCCCCCATTAAGCTGAAGGTGGGACGACCCCATCCACCTAGAAACTTCCTCCAAACATGAGTAGAGGCCTCGAGATAGCTGCTTTGCTTGATTAAGCGCAACGACCAACTGAGTGTCGTCGGCATATGTCACCATATGGATTCCAAAAGGGGCTACAATAGCCGCCAGTGGGGCCATATATACATTAAAAAGAGTCGGGCTCAGAGAGGAGCCCTGAGGAACACCACACCGCAAAGGCAGCGGTTTGGAGGCTATCTCTCCTTCAAATATCTGGAAGAATCTTCCTTCCAGGAAGGAGCGCAACCATTTCAGTGCAATGTCAGTGACTCCTGACTTTCTGAGACGGTGAATCAAAATGCGGTGATTCACCGGATCAAATGCTGCGCTCAAGTCAAGGAGTATGATGGCGGATGCCCCTCCTAAGTCCAGAATCTTTCTGCTTTCTTCTACTACCGCTAAAAAGGCGGTTTCCGTGCTTTGTCGCAGGCGAAAACCCATTTGGAGGGATGGAGCAAATTATGAGATTCTAAAAAATTGGAGAGGGTATGATTAGCGTGTCTCTCAGCGAGCTTGGCTATCCCAGGAAGCAGAGAGATGGGGCGATAGTTACCCAAATCTGCTGGGTCCAAATTAGGTTTTTTCAAATGTGTCTTTACCATGGCCCCTTTCCAATTGGGGGGAACTATTCCTGTAATAAGTGACGCATTGATCACATTTCTGCTCTATAAGCACCAATGGCTCTCCTATATTCCAGCTTTTTGCTTGGTGAGAAGTCTTTCCTCCAACTTCTTTCCAGAACCTTGCAACGTTGTTTTAAAGTGCGCAATTCAGAGGAATACCAGGGGGATTTACTAGGGCCCTCCGTCTTTTTTTATCAAAGTTTTAGGGAGGACCACATTCAGCGAGTTCTCTATCCACTTGCAAAAGTCGTCATTGGCTACAACTGGGCTGGGGTTCGGTTTAGGTCTGGTGTTTTCCACTTCATGAGCCCATTTGTCCACAGAGAGCTTGGACCAGGGCCGTTTCAGGGTTAGTGAAGATTGAGCAAAGGAAACTATGGCCACCAGGAAGACAGTTTTCAAAGTCAATAACCGCAAAGGACAGTTATGAAGAGGCTCAAAGGGAGCGCACATTAAGTATGTGAGAACCAGGTTCAAGTCCCACTGAGGCATGACAAAAGGAACAGGAGGGAAAAGGTGAGTAATGCCTTTGAGAAATCTGTTAACAGGGGACTTGAAAAGAGAGGGCTGATCAGGCAGCTTAAGAAAGGCTGAAAGAGCAGAAAGGTAGCCCTTGATAGTGCCCAGAGCAGAGCCCTGCTGGGCCAAAGAGAGAAGGAACAATAGGACCTCAGAAAGAGGGGCTGCAAGAGGATCTACAGCTGTTGCTGTGCACCATGCTAAAATTTGTTCCACCGACAGGCGTATACCGTTTTAGTGGAGGGACATCTGGCTGCCAGAATCACATTACAGACTTCAGGAGGGAAATCAAATGGAATCAGCTGTCGCCGCTCAATCTCGACGCAAGGAGGTGGAGGCTGGACAGGTTTGGGTGGAGGACCGTCTTCTGTTGCTGCGACAGGAGATCCCCCCGAAGAGGCAGTCGGATCGGGGGATCCACGCTCATACTGAGTAGCTCGGGATATCAAACTCTTCGAGCCCAGTCCGGCGCCACAAGAATGACTTGGGCCCGGTCGCGTCTGACCTTCTTCAGCACTGTGGGTAGAAGTGGTATAGGCGGAAAGGCGTACAACAGTCCGGAACTCCACTCGCGACGAAAAGCGTCGCCGAGCGAGTGCCGCCTTGGAAACTCCAACGCGCAGAACTGCGGACATTGCGCGTTCTCTTTGGTGGCGAATAGATCTAACCAAGGCTATCCCCACTGTTGAAAGAGACCTTGTGCCACCTCTGAGTGAAGACGCCATTCGTGATCCAACATGCACCTGCGGCTGAGTTCGTCCGCCCTGGCGTTTAGGGTACCTGCCAAGTGTTGAACCGCCAAGGAAATGCCTTGACGTTCCAGCCACGTCCAGAGACGTAGAGCCTCCTGACATTGGGTCCATGACCCTACCCGCCCTGCTTGTTGCAGTACCCACATGGCGGTGGTGTTGTCCGTGAACACCTGCACTACTCACTCCTTGACAGAGGGAAGGAATGCTTTCAGTGCAAGTAGGATCGCCCTGAGCTCCAAAAGGTTGATATGGAGCTTGGACTCCGCCGGAGACCAGAGGCCTCTGATCTCCGCCTCTCCCATGTGGCCGCCCCATCCCAGGAGGGACGCGTCCGTCACCACTGTGTGCTCCGGTTGGGGAAGGGAGAGGGATCTGCTGCTGACCCAACGCTGGTTCGGGAGCCACCACTGCAAGCGTTGTGCAGTGCCCTGCGAGATCCGGACGTAGACGGACAGGTGTCCCTGATGCTGCGTCCACTGGAACTTCAGGTCCCACCGCAGAGCCCGTATACATCAATTGGATTGAGGGATCAGCAAGATGCAGGATGCGATGAGGCCCAGCAGCCTCCGTGTGGTTTTGACCGAAACCCAGGACAAGGGCTGAAAGATCGGAATCATAGCCCGAATGTCACAGACTCGCGTTTTGGGAGGAGAAACCCGAAATTGCGCCGTGTCCAGAACCGCTCTGATGAAGAGGAGCGTCTTAGAGGAAATTAGCATCCTGGACCTCTCCGTCCCGAGGAAGCGATTGACATTCCGGAGGGCTAAGAGAGGACGCATACCTGTGTCCTTCTTTGGAAGCAAGAAGTAGTGGGAAATGACAACCACGACCCACTGTGGGCGTTGGAACGCGCTCGATGGGCCCCGTGGCCAAGAGGGCCGCAACTTCCTGCTGGAGAAGTTCGAAGTGAGCCCCCGACATGCGGTGGAACGGAGTAGGCATGGTTGGAGGGGTAGTCTCGAAGGGGAGGGAGGAGCCCTTTTGGACTATCTGCAGAACCCACTTGTCCGAAGTGACGGTGCGCCAGTGGAGGAGGCGATGGTAAATCCTGCCGCCCACTGGCGTGAGGTGGGCCTGAAACACCGGACTAAGAAGGTTTGGAGGATGTGGCGACCGGGGCAGTGGTGGACTGACCCGCCCGCTGGCCCCGTGACCCACCGCAGGGGGACCCCTGTCCGTGGCTGCGCTGAGACTGCGCGTGGCGGAAAGGCCCAAGGACTGGGCCGTTGCACGGCAGTCCTTAAAGCGTGCCAACGTGCAATGCACTTTGTCACCAAGGAAGTGCGTGCTATCAAAAGGGCATGCCTAACAAGGTGGTCCTGACCTCTCCCGAGAAGCCTTCTGAACCCGGCTTAATGGCGGAGTGCCACTTTTGTGGAATTTGCCCAGGCGAGGAACTGAGCGGTGTGAAGGCCACAACGGATAGTGAATTATGCCGCATCTCTCCCCTTGGTAATGGCTTGGGAAAGCACCGCCCAAGCCTCCGCCGGACAGTGAGGCAGCACCGACGCCATTGCGTCCCACACAGTGTGGGAACAGCGACCCAAAAGGCAAGCAGCAGTCACCGACCGCAGTCTAACTGCAGAAGTGGAAGATATGTTTGTCCAACTGCTCTAGTGGTTTGGAATCCCGATCCGGAAGTGCGGAAGGGAATGCGCTTGGAGAGGCAGAGGCCTGGACACCCAGACTCCCCGGCATTGGGTGTTGAGTGACGAAACTGGGGTCGCCCACAAGAGCCCCTGTGTTAGGTTTGGAGCAGGCGTGTAAAGAAACGTCTGGAAGTGCGTTGTGAAAGGGGCAGTAGCGGCTCCGCCGAGGAGGCCATTGTGTGCAACACTTTAGAGGAGATTGGTGCTGATAGGCACTGTCGGGAGCTGGAGGTGAAGAGCCCCGGCCGCCCCATGTAACACCACATAAAATATTCCAACCTCTTCCGTAGCTACGGAAGAAGGGGAACAGTTTACGAGAGAAAAATCCAGATTGTCTGGATCCTCCCCAGTGTCATCCCCCTGATTCATCCTCACACTGAGCTGTGAGAGGGTCCTCAGACCCCTCCCAGTCTTTGCCGTCGTTATCCCCGTAGAGGCAACTGCGCCGTGGCTGGAGCCATCGGCGGCGCCGCGGCCGGAGCCAGCGGCGGCGCCGCGGCCGGAGCCAGCGGCGGCGCCGAGGCTGTCGCCAGTGGCGGTGCCGAGGCCGGAGCCAACGGCGCTGCCGAGGCTGGAGTCAACAGCGCTCCAGGGTATCTTGCCGGCGGCACGGGGGCAGAACCACCCAACGAGTTCACGGGGCCCGAAGGCGCGCCGGAGGGACCCGATGGGGCAAACAAACGGCCCATGGCTGACAAGAAGACCTGTATTTCTTCCAGAGTCGCGTGCGGGCCCTGGAAAGGCGGGTAGGCCGCAGGCAACAAAGGAGGCTCCATTGAAGCCGCGGGGGAGTGACCACCCGCCCCCTCCACCGTGACCGGTGAGGGGTAGACTAAGAGCGACGTCGCTTCTTTGACTTCCTATGGCGCCGTGACTTACCTGTCCCCGATGCCGACGAACGATGGTGTAGGTTCCGCGACCGGTCCTCCGACCTCCCACCGGAGCGGGACCTTGATCGGCGCGGAACCGATTGCCGGGCCTCCAACAACTTTCGAGAACGCTCCCGTAAAGCTTTCGGCGCCATGGCCCGACAATCGGGGCACGCCTCGGGGTCATGGGCGTGCCCCAAGCAGAAGAGACACACGTTGTGCGGGTCCGCCACCGACAGGTTCCGACGGCAGGTCCTACAGGACTTAAACCCGGGCATCCCTACTGCACCTGGAGTAGAGTATTCGACAAAACAAGAGAAACAAGTTCTCAGAAACCAAGTTAAAATATTAACTAGGAGTACCGCTCTCTCTCGGATCTGCGCTTGCTGGGGTTGGAAAAGAAAGAACTGACGTCAGCGCGCGTGGGCACGTCTAAGTAGCTCCGACGACGTCGTCTCGGCGGCTACGACGCTAGCGACGTACGCTGAGCCCTACAACGACGCCTACCGACGCGCAGGGGTACTGCTGACGAAAAACTTTCCGGATCCAGTTTGACGCCTGGGGATATTCTAAGGTAAGGAATCTATCACTAACGTGTCTCTTTCAGATACCCGACTTCCTCGAAGACTTCCCTCGCACACGAAGTCTGAAAAAATCCCAAATTTCGACAAAAGTCGAGAAAAAGCCAGCCAAAAAGTGGCAGAGGGGCAGCTCTTCCCGGATTGGCACTTAACTGGTGCAGAAAGAAAAGAACTGATGTCCGCGCGCCTGGTTGGCGCCTATATAGGCACCGCGACGTTGTAACTGACGCTAACGACGCCTTCATGCGAAGCCAAATGGAGCCACCCGATGTCGCGCGCAAGGGGTATGCTCAGCAAAAGTTTCTGGATCCAGCCTGACGCCTGAGAAATTCAAAGGTAAGGAGTCTGCAGCTAGAAGTCTCTATCAGATATAGTAAATCAAAGCATGGAATAACTCAACGAATTTGACACTTAGAAACATTTTCACTATAAATCTGGGCTAGTTGTATTGTGGTCGCTATGAGTCACTTTAGGTGACCAACTCCAGTAGGGAGTCCTCAAAATCAGTTACCCCTACAGATAAAGCAGTCTGTAGGCAGTTTCAGGCACTTTATACCCTTTGCAATGGATTCCTATGGAAGTGGTCCTGATGCAAGAGATGAAGGATTCTGTGGATGCGATGTGGTCGCCAGGTGTCTTCCTGCGGCTACTGCTTGGTCCACAAAGGGGGTGAGGAGGGCCTGGTCACAGGGTCGACATCCCTCGAAGTCCTCTTGGTGCTGCTGTAAGCCCAGTCACCACAGGGCCACCATTCGCCCGGTATCGCGATCATAACCAAATCCAACTCTGGCTGATAACTTGGCTTCTGGGTGACCAAGCTGTACTCTGACGAGTCTCCCGGGCTCATCGAATGTGTGTGCAACTTTGAGTCTTGGTTCCTGGTCTCTGGTGAAGCACAGCAGCAGCAGTTCGCAGAGGTCTGAAGTTTCTAGGCTACCATCTTGCCCCAGCAGGCATGTCAGCGGTTGTGGCCTTGTGCTGTGAACAGGTCGTCAGCCAACTAACCATTGGAGTATCTTTGCTTTGGCTGGGTACCTGAGACGAATGCTCCATGAGCAGACAACCACAGGCACAGTCCCTTTCCTTTGCTAGTCACTAGGTTCAGCAGGTGCAGTCCACATCGTTGCAGCAGCTGTTTGCTGGGTCCACGGTGCAGCAGGGCAGTCCTTCCAGTCCTGCCAAGATATCAGTTCCAGGTTCCAGAGGTGCCCATTTTATGCTCAGAAAATGCCCTCAGGTTAGGATGCGGTTAGTAGCCAATGGGCTACCAGGTTCACTCCCTCATGATGACCACTTCCCGGGAAGTCTGGCATCTGGCTATCCCAAGATGCACCATTCTGCCCACTCCCAACATGGCAGAACTTCTCTTTCGATGTCCAGAGCTCCCTAGCCCAACTCAAACTTGTGGCTACCAAGGGGGCGACACGCCCCTGAAAAACTGGTTTGACAACAGGTTTTTCCTCTCCTTCCCGGGTGCCAACTTGTCTGCCTGAACAATGGGGCTGCCTCTCTCCCAAGTGTTCCTCATTCGCTTTTTAAAGGCGGCTTCAGTTTTGAAGCTCGCCTTTTGGGACAACACCAGTGTGGTAACACCTCTCTCCAGTGCATGCCCCTATTGTCTCCTTTACTGGGAGTCATTACCATATCTTACTAGGAGGACAGAAAGCTGTCTTGGGCTCAAGCTTCTTGTTTAACCGTTAAGGGCATAGGAGATTGAAGACAACAAATAGGCAACTTTGTAAAAGTTGCACACTGTTACTTGTTACATTAATTTCGACTTGAGAATCATGTTGGGTTTAATGGAACGAGTTGTTTCATACCTAAATATCAACTTTGGTCCCACTGTTCAGGAGTTAGCACAGCTGAGGGGTGAGCGTGCAACCCTAGACTCGCCAATAAGGCGCCAAGTCTTTCCCCAGTAAAAACGACATTTTCACGCTTTTACTGTCAGAACATATAAAAATTATGTTCTGCTCGTGAAATATGCTGTAAACTGCCCTAGGGTTCAGTAGGCCTTCCAGGGAGGTGACTTACACATATTACAGAGGGAGGTTTGGCTTTGCCAATGGTTTAAATGACAAAGCTGGGCTAGCAATTTAAAACTAGTCTTCCAGTCTGCAATGGCGGATTGTGAGACTTGGTTTACCTGTGGAACACCCAGGGTGGCACAATCTGTGCTGCAATCCCTAGGGTGACTACCTTTCATGACCTGGGTACCATATACTAGGGACTTACAGATAAGTTAGCCTATACCAACTGGGTATAGCCAATGTGATATACACGTTTTGGAATCAAGACACTGGCACTGAGGTCTGGTTAGCAGGCCTCAGTGCACTATCAGAGTCGAAAAACTAGCAGCATAACTCTCAACACTTGGGGATGACTATATAAAAAGCAGCATTTCCTTACATTGCCCCCCTCCAGACGAAAGGTGATATGCAACTAACCTTTATCCTGGTAGTTTTAACTGCATTGGTATTGCCAGTCTCAGGTCTGTGTTCCACTGTAAAGTTCATACCATGTAAGGAAATGGACCACCTCAACAACTTGGGGTTCTCTCTTCTATTCTGCATCAACCATCTAAAAGGTCTGTGGTCAGTTTGAACTCTGAAGTGAGTCCCAAACAAGTAGGGTCTTGGCTTCTTCAGGGAGCAAACCACAGCAAAGACTTCCCTCTAAATAACACTCCAACGCTCCTCTCTGGGGAGGAGTAACATGCTAATAAAGGCAACTGGGTGATCCTGGCACAAATTATTTACCTTTGACGACACTGCTCCATCCCATGTTCAGAGGCAACCGTCTCAACAAGGAATTCCTTACTGAAGTCAGGTGCCTTCATGACAGGTGCTGAGCACACAGCTTATTTGAGGGTGTCAAAAGCTCAGTAAAGATATATTTTTGGGTTGCTTCTTGGAGGCGAGTTCAGTTAGTGGTGCCACTATGGTACCACAACCGTTCACAAATCTCCTCTAGTACCCAGTCAGACCAAGAAAAGCTCTGATTTGGTGGCGAGTCTTAGGAGCTTCACACCTCAGAATGGTCTGGATTGGAGAGGTTGTACATGGCCTCTACCAACTTGGTGGCCCAAGTACACATCATAGCCTTGCCCTATCTGCCACTTACTTGCCTTGATAGCCAGGCCTGCCTGCTGCAGGGCCTGAAGCACTTATTTGAGATGGACAAGGTGATCCTCCCAGGTGGAGCTAAATACAGCTATATCATCAAGATAAGCTGCTCCAAAACTCCCCCAACCTGAAAGAACTCAATTTACCAAACTCTGGAAGGTAGCAGATGCATTTTTTAACCCTAAGGTCATCACTTTAAACTGAAAGTGGCCTTCAAGTGTGGCAAAAGCAGACCTCTCTTTAGCTCCTGAGATGAGGGCTATCTGCCAATAACCTTATATCAGGTCAAAGGTACTCAGATATTTTTCTGCCCCCAACCCATCAACGAGCTCTTCAGATCATGGTATGGGGTGGGAATCAGTCTTGGTGACTACATTGAGGCCCCTGTAGTCCATACAGAACCTTCTTTCATGTTGCCCTCCTTTGGAATTGGGCACCAGTCCCACTGCGCTGGCCCACAGACTACTACAGGGCTCAATCACTCTCAACCCCAGCATCTTGGCAACCTTGACCTGGTCAGACAACTTGTATATGTTGATAGGCACACTGTCACCGGTGTCCACATCATAGGTACACCATGTTGTCAGACCTGGGGTCAAAGAAAACAATCCAGCAAACCGCCTCAATAACTGAAAGCAGTCCCTTTGTTGCTGTTCTTTCAAGGTGGAGGAGAGAACTGCTCCTTCCACACTTCCATCTTGGACATTGGATGATAAAAAGGACTCACTCTCCTCCGTCACTTACCATCATCATGGTGATGTCTGCCCTGTCATGGTGCAACTTCAGCCTAGTCACATGGATGACCCCGTGAGGGTTCCTGGGGGTACCCAAGTCTACCAAGTAGGTGACCGTTCTTCTCTATGATGGGGTATGGCCCAGTCCATTTGCTCTACAGTGTTCTGGGTCCACAGATTCTAAAAACCACACCAGCTGTCCTGGTTGGTACTCAAACATTGAGGACATCTGGCCATACCAGTGCTTCACAAGCTCCTGGTTGACCATTAGGTTCTTATTTGCCTTATTCATGTACTCAGCCATCCTGGAGCGTAGGCCAAGCACATAGTCCACTATGTCCTGCTTTGCTCCTTGAGGGGTCCCTCCCAACCCTCTCTAACCAAGCTTAGTGGACCCCTTACAGGGTACCCAAAGTACAGCTCAAAGGGACTAAAGCCAACTACTTTTTGGGGTCCCACCCTATAGGCAAATAGCAGGCATGGGAGAAGTGCATCCCATCTCCTCCTAAGTTTCTCAGGTAACCCCAGAATCATGCCTTTCATGGTCTTGTTGAATCTTTCAACTAGACCCTTGCCTTGGGGCTGGTATGGGGCGGTGAACTTGTAGGTCACACCACTCTAATCCCACATAGCCTTCAGATAGCCAGACATACAATTTGTGCCTCTATCAGATTTCCTCCATAGGGAACTCAACCCTGATGAAGATAACCAGGAGGGATCTAGACACTGCTGGGGCAGTGACTGCACTACAGAGAATAGCCTCTGGATATCTGGAGGCATGGTCCACGACACCAAGATTTTTATTCCCTGGGGTACTTGGAGGTCTAGGGGACCAATCCCTATCCTCCCAAAGGGAGTCCCCACCTCTGGAAGTGGCATCAGGAGAGCCTTTGGCTTGCTCTCTGCCTTGCCACTGGCCTGGCAGGTGACACAGGAACGATAAAACCTCTTGACCTTCTGAAGACATCTGGGGCCAGGAAAAGTGATTAACCAGCCTCTTCCAGATCTTGGTGTGCTCCATGTGTCCAGCTAAGTCTCTCCTCCCAGTATATCTTAGGGGTACCACTGGTATCCCCCTGCTCCTGTCTGATAGATAACTGTTGTGGGTCCTATAGAGAGGGGCATGTTCTTTGTCCTTGGCTATATCCTCTCTGGACGGACCTCCTGCACCTTGGAGCGCTGCCAATTCTGGCAAGTCTCCTAGGGCACCAGTGTCCTCTTCAGGTGCCAGTCCTTCCCCCTGAGGGTGAGGCACGTTCTGGCCCTGTGGCCCTTTAAAAGGTGGATTACCAGCCTTCTTGCCCATTCTCTTGGCTCGGGAGGCCTGGGCTATTGTTTCGTGCTCTAAGACCCCTTGACTTTCCATCTGTGCTCTGGTGGTTACACAAATCCATTCAGGAAGACCCAGCATTTCTGCAAGGCTTCTTCTTTCCACCTCTACCCAAGCAGAGATTTCAAGATCATTGCCCAACAGACACTCTACTGGGTTGGCAAGGGACACAGATACTTTCCTTAGTTTTGTAACTCCTACCTGCTCAAAGTCAACCACAGTCATAGGGGGTGACTTTGTGAGATTGTCA
Source organism: Calotriton arnoldi (assembly GCA_963921515.1). Classification (NCBI taxonomy): domain Eukaryota; kingdom Metazoa; phylum Chordata; class Amphibia; order Caudata; family Salamandridae; genus Calotriton; species Calotriton arnoldi. The sequence continues at coordinate 3,690,397 of CAWUFW010000484.1, read as the reverse complement.
GCACTGACAATGTCGTGCACTTCCTCTGGGAGGATCTGGTCTGAGGAAACCAGTTTGGCCTTCACCATGGTTACACTGGCACCTGTATCCCTTAGAGCCTTCATCTTCACCCCATTGATTTTTGGACACTGTGGGAATTTCTTCATACTTGGAGGCCAGTGAGCCAAATGTTCAATGTTCTTCCCACCCATGGACACTACGGCGGCCTCTGTGTACCCTTCCGTACACTAGCCAACCCCTTGGACTGGTCATCGGTGGGTGTCTTTTTTGTGCACACTGAATCTCCCCTCTTGTATCCTTGCTGTTTACAGTCAAAACAGAGCCCAGCCTTTGAAGGGTCAAACGTCTTTCCCTGAAACCCCTGGTAACATGATGTAGCACGCCCCTCCCCCCCCCCTCAACCTCCTTGGCATCTTTTGAGGCCTCTTTGGGGCTGCTATTCTTTTTACTCTTACTTCCCCCTTTCCCCTGAAAGGGGGGCTGATGCCTTTTCTTTTGTTTAATTCCAGAGATTTTTTGGGGACCCTGGTACAAACCCACTCACCAGCTGCCTCGCTCAGTTCCCTTCTCTGAGTGACAATTTGTCAAAATGTGCAAGTTAACAATTACATTGTAGAACCCTTCAAATATGTCTACTTTGTTGCCTTTAATCCAACTATCTAGTGCCTTAACTGAAGTGTTAAAGTCAACGCACGTCTATGAATCCCCTTCTGGGTTGTCCTAAGCTTCTGTCTATACTCTTCAGGGGTCAAACCAAAGAGCTCTACACGTGCTGCCTTCATGTGTGGGTAGGACTCCTATCTCATCTGCAAGTGTGAGCAGTGTGTCCCTACCAACTACTGGTACTAACTCCTATACTAGTGTTCCACCCTGTTGTGTACCGACCTTCCTCATCCTGAGGGATCTCTCAAATGAGGACAGCCACTTGTTTATTTCACCCCTCTGGATATAACTAGGGACAATCCCCTTAGGTAATATTACATCAGTGGCACCCTTGTCAGCACCTCCTGTTACACGTCTGCTGCCACCATCTTCTCTGGGCTCTAGTTCCAGCCTAACCCTTCTCTCTTCTAGGGCCAGTCTTCTCTCAGCCAGGGATATGGCTCTCCCTTACAGATCCAGTGCTGCTATTATCTCTTGCAAGGACCTCTGGCTAGTGATTGAGCCTGCTCTGAAAGCCATTGTTGGCCTGATGTAGTGGGGAAGGCTCCCACCTGCTCCCTCCATGATAATGTTGGCATCCTCCCCCATATTATCTTCTTCCCCACTACCTTGGGGCAATTTCTTCTCCAGGAGTGGAAGTACTCTGTGGGCCTCTTCCCAGGCTTTCAGGACCCAGATTAACTTAATTTTCCTGGCCTCAGCTCCCATGTTGATCTTCCTGTCTCTACAAAAGGCCCTCTGCTCATCTGTCTTGAAGGAGAACAGGCTGGCTATGTCAAGCTCTATGTTTTCTTGCTGGAAAGGTGGCTCCTGAAACTTCGTCAAAACTTCTAGAAACTTTTTCAAACTTTTACATTTTTGAGGAAACTTTGCCACAATTTTCCCAAACCTTTCTCTAATCTTCGAAATGTTTTGCAGTCCTGTTGGAGTCGGCAACCATTCAAACAACTGCTTGGGAGGAACAAGAACTTCTTTTCTAGGTGTCCACTTGGTGGATTCTCAGTGGTCTGAGACTGTTGAACTTCAACAATCCCACCGCTAGGCACCAGCCGCGGCCCGTGCAGGTAAGAGCGGTAGGGCTGGTTGCGGGGGGAGGGGGCGATTGCGAGGGAAATTAAATAAAGAAATAATCTTCGCTCGTCGTAGTCTGTCGAAACCCCCCCCCCCACCGCTCATACCTGCACGGGCTGCGGCTGCTAGTCACCAATGTGAGAAAGTAGAGTGTATTATATGGTGTGGTTGTGCAACCTTACCATGTAATACACGTACCAACCCATTTACAATCAGTAGGTTTCGTTTGTCAAACCTTCAGCTCAATCCTGGGTAGTCATGGCTCTGAGCAGCAAGGCTTACACAAAGGAAAAAGTGTGAAGCATTAAAACATTACCAAAACAACTGAAGAAGAAATCAATAAGACACTCAAGAAATCTGACACCAATTTATAAAAATAGAGTGCATTTTTAGACACCACAATGAAAAAGATCCACCGGAGGATTCCGAAGATATAGTATTTACAAGGTATAGTAAATCACAGCATTACACGCAACCACGGACAAGCATTGGCAAATCGAACAAATTTAACACTTAGAAACTTTCTCGCCAAAAAGTTGGGCTAGTTGTATTGTGGTCACTTAGAGTCATGTTAGGCGACCAACTCTTATAGGTAGCCAGTCGGGGGACCGGCAGGATCCTTAGATTTAGTTACCTCCACAGATAAAGCAGTCCCAGGAATTCCTATTGAAGTGGTCCAGAGGTAAGGGATCAAAGATGCTATGGATGCGAGATGCTGTCGACGCTGGTCTTCCTGAGGCTACTCAACGATCCATCAAGGGGGTGAGGTGGTCTGGGACGTCCCTCAAAAACTTCTCGGTCCTGCAGGAAATCCTGTTGCCACTGGGCTATCCGTCGCCAGGTATCGCGGTCACACCTAAATCCTTCCATGGGCGATAACTTACTTTTAGGCGATCAAGCTGCACTCCAATGACTCTCCAGGGCTCAGTGAACTCGGGCCCTTGTCTCTGGTGCTAATGGCTGTGTTCTGTAGATTCTAGGCTACCAACTTGCCCCTGAAGGCTTCTTAACTGTTGTGTTCCTGTGTTGTGAACGGGTGGTCAGCCAACTAACCCTTGGACTCTTTGCTTTGGCTGGGCTCCAGAGATGACTTCTCCACAAACAGGACACAGCAGGCACAGTTCCTCTCCTTTGCTAGCCACCAAATTCAACAGATACAGTCCATGCAAGTGCTGCCTCTCGCTGGTGGTTCCACGTTGCAGCAGGCCAGTTGTTTTTCGGTCCTTCTTCCAGTCCTGTCGAGATCGGAGTTCTGGGTGCCAGCCCTGACCCATTTATGCTGGGTTGGATGTGGTTGGTAGCCAATGGGATACCTGGTTCCCTGCCTCCTGATGACAGCTTCCTGGGAAGTATGGCATCTGGATAGTTGAAGAGAATCGAGGTGTTACTGGAACCAACAAACTCGTAGAGACCGGGAACATGCTGGATCACGTTTGACCCCAATGTCATTGGTAACCATGCGCTATTGCGACCAGAGGAGGAATCATCGAAACCTCATGACTCAAAAGATTTCTTAGAAGAAAAACAACTTTCAACGTCCAAGCCCAACACTAAAGGACAGGAGTATGCAGAATATGTGTATCTACAGCCACACATGTTACGAACAAACTCTTACCCTTTTTTGAGTGAGAGGGGGCCCACGCCCATTTATTTTGGGCCAAAGAATCTCAGGTGTCTAGTGGCCTTTCTGCCCTGCCACCCTGGAGCATGCAGATTGTGGATAAACATCCCCTTTTTGCCCCTGCGCAGAAAACTGTTGTGCCCTAGTGGGAGCACATGCCTACTCCCCCGTGCACCCAAATAACCTATTCCCTGGATCCCAGTCCTAGAGCAATCATCAAGCAGGGAGGCATTTGGGGGTAATGCTGGAAAGGGTATGCCACTGGAGTACTGATCAAATTGAAAGCAGATCTTTAACTTTGTTTACTATGACGAAGCAGGGAGCCACTGGGGGGCAATGCTGGAAATGGTATGTCCCTGGAGCGCCAATCAAATTGAAAGGAGACCTTCAACTTTGTTTACTATAAGAGCGTGTAATCATTTATTGATTAGTTAATTAAAATCATTTCAATATACATTGGTACACATAAACATTTAAGGGTTTAATGCTTGAAAAACAGGAACCATTCCAGGATGGCTATGTCCATGGCATAAATGAACAAGCTACTTACCTTCGGTAACAATATATCTGTAAGAGACATAGGTTAGTTATGGATTCCTCACCTTAGAATTACCCCCAGGCGTCAGACTGGATCCGGAGAATTTTTTCCTCAGCAGTACCACTGCGCGTCGATAGGTGGCGTCGGTCGACTCCGCGTTCGTCGTTGGTGTCGTGGTCGCTGGAATGACGTTGCGGTATCTACTTAGACGCCACCCTCGCTCGCTGACGTCACTTCTTTACACGACAGTCCACGCCAGAAGCGCAGAGACATGCAAGACACTGACCACTGGTGCACAAAAACTAGGGCCCTGAAAGGGGAGTCCCTTACCCTAGAAATCAGTTCGCAGAACGGGGAGGATGGGTGGGGCGGTGAGGAATCCATAACTAACCTATGTCTCTTACAGATATATCATTACCGAAGGTAAGTAACTTTTTCATCTGAAAGAGACAGTTAGTTATGGATTCCTCACCTTGGAATAGATACCCCAGCAATACCAACCCGGGAGGTGGGTCTGCGAACCAAGTTCACACCAGAAAGTCCTGGAGAACCGAACGGCCAAAGAAGCCGTCCCTCCGGACTTGGCTGTCCAGGCAATAATGTTTGGTAAACGTGTGCAGTGAAGCCCACGTAGCTGCCTGGCATATGTCAAGAAGGGGGACTCCACGTCCCAAAGCAGTAGTGGCTGCCGTCGCCCTGGTGGAATGGGCACGCAACCCAACTGGAGGTTCCTTTTTCGTTAAGGAATAGCAGATTTTGATGCAAAGAACGACCCATCGGGAGATGGTTCGTTTTTGCACGGCCCGACCTTTCTTGGAGCCCACATAACCGACAAAGAGCTGGTCATCCACCCGGAATTGCTTTGTGCGATCCAGATAGAAGGAAAGCACACATTTTGGATCCAGACGGTGGAGCCTCTCTTCCTCTTTAGAAGGATGCGGAAGCAGAAAGAAGGTGGGCAAAGTGATGGTCTGTCCTATATGGAAAGAGGTAACCACTTTGGGAAGGAAAGAAGCCTTAGAAGAAAGGGCCTGAAGCTCACTCACCCTGCGAGCAGAGGTGAGGGCAACCAGAAAGGGAGTTTTAAGGGTTAAAAGTCTGAGAGGACAGTTATGTAGCGTCTCGAAGAGAGCACAATTCAAATAAGTAAGAACCGGGTTCAAGTCCCACTGGGGCATCACGAAAGGAGTAGGAGGAAACAAATGAGTAATGCTTTTAAGGAAGCGATTTACAATAGGGGACTTGAAAAGAGAAGGCTGGTCAGGAAGCCGAAGGAAGGCCTAAATGGCCGAAAGATAGCCTTTGAGAGTGCCCAGAGCAGAGCCCTGCTGGGCCAAAGAAAGAATGAAGGGGAGAACCTGTGAAAGGGGGGCAGAAAGGGGATCAACAGCCTTTGCTGCGCACCATGCCACAAATTTGTTCCATCTACAGGCGTATACCGTTTTAGTGGAGGGACGCCTGGCTGCCAAGATAACATTACAGACTTCGGGAGGAAAGTCGAAAGCTGTCAACTGTCGCCGCTCAATCTCCACGCAAGGAGGTGGAGCCTGGACAGGTTCGGGTGGAGGACCGTCCCCTGCTGCTGCGACAGAAGATCCTCCCAAAGAGGCAGTCTGATAGGAGGATCGATGGCCATGTGTAATGGCTCAGGATACCAGACTCTCCTCGCCCAATCCGGAGCCACAAGAATGACTTGGGCCCGGTCGCGCTTGATCTTCTTCAGCACTCTGGGCAGAAGTAGGCGGAAAGGCGTATAGAAGACCGCAACCCCACTCGCGACGAAACGCGTCACCTAGCGAGTGCCGCCTTGGAAATTCCAACGCGCAGAACTGCTGACATTGCGCGGTCTTCGGTGGCGAATAGATCTAACCAAGTCTCTCCCCACTGCTGAAAGAGACCTTGCACCACCTCCGAGTGAAGACGCCATTCGTGATCCATCATGCACCTGCGGCTGAGTTCGTCTGCCCTGGCGTTCAGAGAACCTGCCAGGTGTTGAACCACCAGGGATATGCCCTGATGTTCCAGTCATGTCCATAGAGTCCACGACCCCACCCCGCCCTGTTTGTTGCAGTACCACATGGCGGTGGTGTTGTCCGTGAACACCTGCACCTCTCTTCCCCGGACAGAGGGAAGGAATGCTTTTACTGCAAGACGAATCACCCGAAGCTCCAAAAGGTTGATATGGAGTCCAGACTCCGCCGGAGACCAGAGGCCTCTGGTCTCCGCCTCTCCCATATGGCCACCCCACCCCAGCAGTGATGCATCTGTCACCACTGTGAACTCTGGTTGGGGAAGCGAGAGGGATCTGCCGTTGACTCAATCTCGGTTCGTTAGCCACCACTGCAACTGGGGTGCAGTGCCCTCCGAGACCTGGACACAATCGGAAAGATTCCCCTGATGCTGTGCCCACTGGAACTTCAGGTCCCACTGCAGAGCCCGCATATGCCACCTGGCATAGTCTACCAGCAGGATGCAGGAGGCCATGAGGCCCAGTAGCCTCAGGGTCATTCTGACCGAAACCCGGGATAGAGGCTGAAAGATCGGAATCATAGCCCGAATATCCCGGACTCGCTGCTCGGGAAGATAAGCCTGAAACTGCGCTGTGTCCAGAATCGCTCCGATGAAAAGGAGCTTCTGAGAGGGGATCAGGTGTGACTTCGGCACATTGATGGTGAACCCCAGCGAATGCAGGAGGTCGGCCGTAGTCTGGAGGTGGGTGACGACAGCCTTGGGCGAGCCCGCTTTCAACAGCCAGTCGTCGAGATAAGGGAAGATGGGAACCCCTGATCTGCGCAGATGAGCTGCGACCACCGCCATCACTTTCGTGAACACCCGAGGGGCGCTGGTAAGGCCAAAGGGGAGCACGGTGAACACCGGTGGGCCGGCAGGACAGGGATGTGAAAATAAGCGTCCTGCAAGTCCAACGCTACCATCCAGTCTCCGGGGTCGAGAGCAGACAGGACCTGAGACAATGTCAACATCTTGAACTTCTCCTTCCGGAGGAAGCGGTTGACGTCCCTGAGACCCAAGATAGGAAGCAAGCAGGCCCTTGTCCTTCTTGGGCACCAGAAAGTAGTGAGAATAACAACCACGATGGACATCTGGGGCAGGAACGCGCTCGATGGCTCCCTTGGCCAAGAGAGCTGTGACTTCCTGTTGGAGAAAAGCCAGGTGATTCTCCGACATGCGATGGAATTGCGGTGGCATGGATGGAGGGGTAGTCTCGAAGGGGAGGGAGTAGCCCCTTCGGACTATCTGCAGAACCCACCTGTCCGACGTGATGTTGAGCCAGTGAGGAAGGTGATGGCGAATCCTGCCACCCACTGGCAATCGATGGGCCTGAAAGGTCGGACTAGGAGGGTTTGGAGGCTGCTGCAGAGGGGGCGCTGGTGGTCTGGCCCGTCCACTGACCCCCCGACCCACGGCGGTGGGATCCATGTTCCCGCAGAAGCTGGACAGCTTGCGCAGGCCAGGGGCTCTGGGCGGAACGTGGCGGGCACCCCTTCCGTTGCCACGAAAGGGGCGAATAGCAGACTGCGCTGGGCGGGAGGTGGAAGCGAGGCCTAAGGATCTGGCCATAGCCCCAGAATCCTTAAAGAGCTCGAGCGCGCTGTCTGCCTTGTCGCCAAACAGGCGACGGCCATTAAAGGGCATGTCCAAAAGTGTTGCTCGGACATCCCCCGAAAAGCCAGTGGACCTCAACCAGGCGTAGCGTCTCAATGCTACCGACGTGGAAATCGTCCTGCCCAGTGAGTTGGAGGTATCCAGCCCACACCGGATGGTGAACTTCGCTGCGTCAATCTCCTCGGCACCAGCACGGGAGAGCACGGCCCGGGCCTCCACCGGGCACGGTGGCAGCACCTGCGCAAGCGTGTCCCACACCGAGTGGGAGTGACGGCCCAATAGACATGCAGTGTTTACCAACCGCAATCCCAAGCTGGAGGAAGAAAACATCTTCTTCCCAAGGTGGTTCAGCTTCTTGGATTCCCTATCAGGTGGTGCGGTAGGGAATGCGCCTTTGGACGTGGAGGCTTGGACTACCAAGCTCTCAGGTGTAGGATGGGAAGAGAGGAAAATGGGGTCGCCCGGGGCCGGGCGGTGGCGTCGGGCAATAATCCTGTCCACAGGAGCCCCTGTGTTGGGCTTGGACCAGTTGCCCAAAAGGATGTCCGTAAGGGCCTCATTGAACGGCAGCAAGGGCTCAGAGGAGGCCGCTGCCGGTTGAAGCACTTCTGTCAGGAGGTTAGTCCTGACCGCCACCGTAGGAAGCTCGAGGTTTAGGGCCTCGGCTGCCCTACACAACACCACTGCGTACGAGGCACCCTCCTCCGTAGCCACGGTAGGGGGAGATAGCATGCCAAGGTCTGGGGAGGTATCCAGACCAGTGGCCTCTCCCAACTCGGACGACGTCGGTCCGGCTCCGTGTCCTCATCGAGGGGGAGGCCGGGGTCGACACCGGCTGGGGACACAACCAGCGTCGGAGGCGGCGGGGGTGTCGTCACTGGATTTGGCGCTGGAGGAGGTGTCACGAGGTCGACCGGCGCGGATCCACGCCTGGATCCCTGGGGGCCCTGCAGCGCCGAAGCCGCCGGCATCGAAGGCCTAGAGCCCCCAACCGAGTCCCTGGGGCCTGAGGGCGCGCTGGCAGTCGGGCTGCCCAAAGATGGAGTGTAAGTCTTCGTAAAAAGCTTCGAAGCTGGGCAGGGGTCGCTCAGGGTCCCGGAAAGGGAGTGAAGGCCGGAGTGGAGCCAACAGGCTCAGCGGGCGGAGCCGAACGACTACCTGCCGCGTCCCGTCGGCCGACGGACGGGGAGAACGCGAAGAGCGACGATGCTTCTTCGCCTTCTTCTTGTGCTCGACTTACCCGAAGACTTCGATGACGAGTGGTGGTGGTGGCTCCACGACCTGTCCTGCGACCTCCCTCTGGACCGGGACTTCGAACAGCGCAGAGCGGACTGCCGGGTCTCGAGAAGCTTTTGGGACAGCTTCCGCAAAGACTTCGGGTTAATGGCACAGCATTCGGAGCACGACTTCGGGTTGTAGTCGCGCTCCAGGCACCAAAGGCACATGAGGTGCAGGTCTGTAACCGACATCAATTTGTGACAGGCATCACAAGCCTTGAAGCCGGTCCGTCGTGACATCCCTCCGTGCACCAGGAGTCGATCGACTCAAAAAGGGTGTCGACAAAAATCGCAAAAAATGGAGTCAAAAAGTGACTCGAGGTACCGCTCTCTCCGGATCTGTGCTGGCTGGCGCGGAAAAATAAAGAACTGACGTCAGCGCGCGAGGGCGGTGTCTAAGTAGATACCGTGACGTCATTCCGGCGACCACGACGCCAATGACGAACGCGGAGTTGACCGACGCCACCTATCGACGCGCAGAGGTACTGCTGAGGAAAAAATTCTCCGGATCCAGCCTGACGCCTGGGGATAATTCTAAGGTGAGGAATCCACAACTAACTGTCTTCTTTCAGATACACAAAATAGATAATCAGTATTAAAATAAATCCTCACTGAAGGGAAAGGTGCTGGGGCTTATTAAGGACAGTCCCGGCATAAAGTGCTTAATACTTTGTGCATTAATATAATGGCACCAGACTACCCCCGAGATAAAGTGCTTGATCTATTACTGTGACAGCACCATCTTGAGGTGGGGCTGGAGCTGGGTTGTATTTCTGCCAATCTGATGTTAAAGTTTGGCTAAGAGCGATCCTCAGAGTGATGAGTGGCTGATCAGGTTAGTGTAGCACAGCGGTTTAGTTGTGGTGCCCCTTCCAGCATCTTAGAGGCGTGAGTCAGAGACCACACAGCCTTGCACGATGATTGCACCGGATTCCCTCTTAGCAGGGCTAAAAGTGCTGGGCGATATGATCTAACTTGTAATGTTCCTAAGGTTAGACGTTAAAGATTTCACCTGCGTTGTTGCGGGACCGGACACACACATAGTAGATGGTGAAGGGTTTAGTTGGTGCACCCACAAAGGCGGAACTGGTTATTGGGCCAGGACTGCTTCCAGGAAGGAAGTAGGTCCTTGGATGGAAAAACACCAAGGCAGATAAGCATCAAGTCATGTTTCTTGGCCGCAGAGAAGTGAACAGACAATTAGTGCTGTGGGCACCAGGCCGTGTACGATGGCACGACTGCCCACGCATGCCATTTACACAAGAATGCAGTCTTATCTGAGGTGTGTGATGAAAGCTTGGCTGCTCTGTTGGTGAGTTATGTGTAGGTAGTGTGTTCCATAGGGGTGTACCAAGCATCCTCTAATTGCAGCGCTTTGATTGAATGTGGATATCAAAGAACCATGAGTTCTTTTTGTGCGCACGCTTTTCAATTTCCAGCCAGCACTGGTGTGAGAGCGAATTCACTTCGGCTATTCTCAGCCTCCAGCACAGTTTCACTAAGGTCCCATTCTTTGCTGGGCTCTGATGGAACAGGTCGAACTAGAGCGTGATTTGGGCTTGCGAAACGTGCTGTGGGATCGCAAAGAGTTAACGGAAGAGGCTCGTTTGTAATGTATTTAGAGTCACCATATCCTTCCCTTTTAGCAGGTCTGAGCCGTCGGTTAGAGAAGGCATTTATTTAGCGTCCTGAAGAAGATGGAGTGTCAAGGTGTTTCGTGTCTTTTGCTGTAAGGTTTTTAATGCAAACAGGAGTTTGTTTGCTGTGGCTCATCTGGTTGCTAGATGCGTTTTGAAAGTTAGGTGAGAATCTAAATGCTTACCGAGATACTTATAGGTTTTCCTCAATTCTAGGGCGTTGCCCTTGGTCCACCAAGCAAATCTGTCAGTTTGCCCCCTGATGGCAATCCTCTGGAGGGGGGCAAAGGGGACCCTCAACAACTGGTCAGTCTTAAGATTGGTGGAGTTGGGATTGGACTCTAAACAAGTGTTGGTCACAGCAAGGGGCCGGTACCCCGGGTATTGATGCAGGGAGGCTTGTAGGGGCCCTGGGGCCTCCCAACCTGGTAAGGAGACGAATCTGACCTCTTTGAGTAAGCTTACCTCCTCCTGGATGGCTACTGCGTCACTGCACTCGGTGGTCAGCAGCTTCTTGGAACTGAACTTCGGAGTCTGTGCCTGCAGGATGCAGGGGAGTGGATCCCACTACAAGGGAGATGCTGGCTGGTTTTCGAAATATTGGCAACCCTCCAAGGCTTTTGGAGGATGCACAGCTGCAGGACGAGTCGGTGTTTGCAATTGACAAGTCTGGAGCAGGCAGGGTTTGGCGCCAAAAGTCCACAGCAGTTGTCAGTTCTCGCGTTGATAGGCTCTTCAGTGTCCCCTTCTTCTGTAGTCAGGTGAATCTAAAGCTCTGGTGTCAGGACGCACCTACATTCTCAAGTTATGGGCGTTTGGGGAGTGTAGAGTAGTAGCCAATGGGCTACTTACCCTTGGGGTTATTGCGCCCCCTATATGACCACTTCCTGTGGGAAGTGGGCATAACTTTGTCCCAGTGTTCCTAATTTTGGCATCACCAAGATGGCAGAATTTATCTAGAGTGGGCCACATCAGGCAGCTCATCTTAGGGGTGTGTCTAACCTGGTTGTGCTCCACGTCTCCTCGGATGACTAATTTCCTGCCTGTCCTAGTGCCAGGGCAGGGGGAGCAGGCAATGTTCTTGATCTCTGAGAACAGGGCTCTCACGTCCTAGGGGGTCAGAAGCATGACTGTGGTGGCAGGCTGGACTGTACCAGTACCAGAGAGGACTAGTAGGGTTCAGGGCGTCATGTATTAATAAATCCATCACTGGAATCAGAATGGGTTTATTAATAGAAGGTGTATGATACCAAACACCTTTGGTTTCAGACGCCATCCTGTAGCTGAGGAACTTGGAATCACCAGTGCCCAGTACATACTCAATATGACTTCGCTGGTCACTTGCAATGCCTAATAATCGACTTAGACATCACAGGGGGAAAACTGCTCATGTAGATATGTCCACACATGTAATATACTGCACCCTGCCTTACAGCTGTAAGGCCTGCTGTAGGGGTGATTTACATATATTGCATTCAGTGTCTGCAGGCATGGCACACAGGTTGAGTGCCATGTCGTGTTTTCACTTTTGTCTGCACCATTTCACACAGTCTGCATGAGTGTGGTGAGGGGTCCCTTAGGGTGGCACAATACATTCTGCAGCTCTTAGAGACCCTCTTTAGTACCCATACCCTAGGTACCAGGGGTACCATTTACTAGGGACTTAAAGGGGTGCTAAAGGTCTTGCCAATTGGGAAACAATTGTACAGTTTTAGGGAAAGTGATCTGGCACTGGGGACTTGGATAGCAGGAACCCAGTGCACTCTGTCAAAATTGCATCAGAAATCAGGCAAAAAGTGGGGAGGAGCATGTCAAAAAGGGCATTTTCCTACACCCTGGAAGCATTTATTAGGAACATCAAGAGCAGAGATAAGTTAGCAAATTCTGATTGTATGAAATATCAACCATTTGCATCTAACGTAAATATACTTAAACATTTCTCAAATAGGCAATTTAGAAATAACTACAAAATATTGTCCAAATCCTGGGTGACTGCCTCTCCTAGAACCATCAATTTAACATTGATGGACACATGGCTGTAATCCTTAAAAGTTGTGCGTGCACATGTATATTTATATATAAATAATATGGTAATATATATGTATTTGTCTAGTGGATACTTCTACCCACAGATTTCTCACCTTTGGAATATCCCCATGGAGCCACACTGCATCCGGAGAGTTCTACAAGCAATGCTCCCGTGCCCTGGTCACTCCACAGTGCCTTGGAAGTGACACAGTGGAGCCACATATGAGCAACACACTGCATGCAGACGAATGTTTCGTTCTTTCTGCACTCCTTGATGCAGATCCAGAGCTCCACTACCAGTTTGTTGATTCCAATAACTTTGCACAGTAGGGAACAATAGCCCTGCTACAAATGTATAGAGTTTTTATAGGGTATTCTGACCTAGTGCAGAAAGCCAGCGCCCCACAGGATACTGCAGAAAAGGAGGAAGGGGTAACATTGCGGTCTCCTCATAATACTGATGATGCATTGTATCTAGGCTTACGAAATACTAGTGGACTAGACATCTCTTGAAACCAAGCTTGACTCTCCGCCATAGGAAGCCAACAGAGGAAAGTGCTTCCTATACTGTGGCAATTCAGTGGGCTGCTGATACACTAGAATTGCAGTTACCCACTATTGAGAATAAAAGGAATGTGTTAACTAAGTTTCCTCAACCAGCTTCAGCAGAGACATAATTGCCATGTAATCAAGTCCTTACTGATGCCCTTTTGACTATAAGGTACACGCCTTGCTCATGCCTGCCAGTCAGTCAACAGGTGGCTAGACAGTATAGACCGGCTTCCAATTAACCAGACTCCCTAACAAAACATCCTACCTCATTTTTAAAGGCTCTGTAATTAAGTAAAATCCAAATTATTTCCCAACCAATCATATGGATAGGGAATCAAAATAATCAATGCTTCCTGAGAGATACTGTTTTCTTCGGGTAGCCCAGCCCTTCAGTGCAGTTTGTCTCCAGGTTATGTACACCCATGTATTATGGGATATGGCCAACAACATCTTGTTGGCTATCCCAGGGAACCTTGGGACCTCTTTAGCCCAAATGAAACATTATGGTCTAGATGCAGCTAAGTAATGTGCGCTCTGGGTTGGTCTAAAAACTACAAATTGCATTGGGAGAGGGATTGACACCTGTGTCATGCTTAGGAGTCCTAGCCGGATGAGATCAACTGTATTTTCTCTAGACATACAGCCTCGCAACACTGGCCCCTCACAATCCCAAAAATTTGATGTTCTTTCGTTTATTCTTTTGTTATTTATTTCATTAGCTCAGCAGGGCCTTGCGATGGGCACAGTGAAAGGTTATTTATCAGCTCTTTCAGGATTTCTGGGGTTTATCGGACCAACATTTTTTGTGAACGTCTCCGTTTGTGATACGTTTACAAAATGTGTGATACACGTGTTTGCCCTATACTGTTTTGTTATGCCTCTGTGGGACCTGAACTTGCTCTTGACATTTCTCAAGTGCAAGCCCTACAAGCTGATGCACAGCTGTTCCTAACAACTCTTGATGCTAAAAACTATCTTCCTCATTGTGAATCAGGATGGCAATAAAAAAAAATCTACAGAGCACTTCTCCAGCCAATTAAATTTGACATAAATATCAAATGATTGACAAGAGTTACAAATCAATAAATCCCAACTTCAAAATGAAGAAATATACAAAAGTGTTATGACTTTTAAGCCCACCCAGCAACTTTTTTAAACGCTTCCATCTCAAAAACGACTTACAGTTTTACACCAAAGAACAAAAGCACACTTCATAAGAACAAAATTACTATCAAGGTGGTAAATGAATAGGTTATGGATGTAGGCAACCATCCACAACTTTAAGGTTTACTGTAAGGTCCTCCAAAATATCCCGACTATTTGCTAGATGCTTTTTCTTGGGAAGTGTAATGGAGACTTTAAAATGGATAAGGCCACCTTGTCAGTCATAGCATGGTGCAATTGTTCTCTTGTTCCCATCTTTGGAATACTAATCAAATTTGAGTGGATTTAAAAGTCTGGATCGCTAGTACCTAGTTTTTAACTACTAGTTTTAAACTTACTCATACCTATTAGAGGGACATAAATGTAATATAGAAAAACAAAGTGCTACGAGTATAAAACAAATTGCATCTTTAATTTTTGCCCCTCGTATGTACCAAGAATACACTGAGGTGAGAAAATGTATATATCTACTGAACTGGAAATTATCATGATCGTTCTAGAACGTGTTTTAAAATGTACCTGTAATTATGGAACCAGTTTATTACGGTACTGGTTTTCAAGTTCAATTGACCCGCCAGCTCCTCTATGGTTTTTGGTGATGGGTATGGCTTCTGCTGGTAGGCTCTTTTTAGAGCTTCTTTTTCTTCTGGTGCCAACACAACTCGTGGTTTCTTCAGCTGATGTTGTGGCTGTGGGCTGCAGCTCTGGCTGTACTCAATTCCAACTGAGGGAGGTTCACTAGGCTGGCTTTCACTTACAGAGCTGTGCCGTCGTTTCATGTAGGCTGGAAAAACATGTTATATAATTAATCTCACCAGTACAGAGTGTTACAGGAATACTACAGGTAACCTGAGTAACTTGTTTAACTGACAGCTGTCTAACAACTACCTCAAAACAAAGTATTTCTTCTGTTGTTTTGAGGACACAATTACAGTAAGATATAGTTTTGACTAACATCTCATTACAGACATCGATTTTGCAAAACATGATTTTCTGTACATTAATATGCACTGTGTAATATACTTCTTAGCTGTACTAAAACAATTCACTCAATGGTGCATTGTAAAATACAAGAAGATGCACGTTTCATAGAGATATATGAAACCAAATCCATTTGCTAATTCATAATCGACGTTGTGTACACATTAAGATTCGAAAGGCTAATTTACCACTTAGTTGCATCCCACTCACATGTTTATTGGAGGCCTCGCAAGTGGCTGCTGCACACCTTGCCTATATCACAGACAATCTAGCCACTTGGTTAGAAACTCTTCTTATCTAGAACAGGCCAGTGACAAAAAGCTTTTTAATTTGTTCTATTTTATTCTATCAAATTGATAAAACCTCATAGTTTATCACCCAGATCAAATTTTTCATATGTTATCCAACTGCTGACACCGAGTGATATAAGGAGAAAAAGAAAGGGTACTTTCAACAGCAGAATTTCAAAACCAATTGAATTTCAAAATCAACTTTTACGTCCCTGATGCATTTCGACTCTAAGGATCCTTCATTGTGGGGGATTTCCAATTTATCACAGAATACTGTATAATCCTAAAGGAAAAATTTTTTTGTCATTTGATTTACTGTCTCTTTGTGCTACAATAAAGAACTAATTACTTGTACGTCTTCACGTTGTAAACTTTACAGAGAAGAAAAATGAATGCTTTGCATTCTGGCTAGTTGCAACCCACTTCACTTGTGGATTACCACATGTTTTTAAGTTTTGCAGCCACATCTCGATGAAAACTGTGTGAAGGTGTCTGAAGCATACCGAGAGCACCAACCTGAACATTAGTTTCCCCTCCATGGAACTACTTCCCCTCACCTGTTGCATGAAAGTATTACTTACCATTAGTACCATAATCTGCCAGCCTTAAATTCTAGTGAAATAACGATCTGAGCCAGCCTAATAGTTCTAAATGCCAAAACATTGCACGAAAAAGCTGATTTTAATGCACCTAAAAGCTGCTTTATTAAAATCTCCCAATGTGCCCCCCTATCAGGGTGCATTATTTAAATTTGACGGTCTAGAGGGGTAATTTCCTGACCTTCAGTAGATGGTTGTTCTGAATCTGCTACACTACACAGGATCCTGACAGGCAGTTTGTTTTGACAGTATATATGTAAACCACTCTGATGTTGCGATTATTGAATCCTCAATCGTCATTGCCGTGACCTCATCATCAGTAGCTTCTTCTGGGACTGTAGAAGAATACATGACTCCATCAGCAAAGTACCAATGCTCTAATAAATTGGAATTCTATGGCTGATGGAGCTTCAATATCGGAATGTATAACAGACCCAGGATGTAAAACAATTGCTTTCTAATGCAAAATACCGGCCGGTTCTGCACAGTAAAAATCAGAATATGCATTGTCTTTATTCAGGGGCAGTGTCTGGTCATCTTCTCTTAAGGTTTACAGAAACATCATTCTAAACTGTACCAATTTGCAATGTAAATTAAGGTGGATTTGTAGAGCACTGCTTGTCATATTTGTGTTTCCAGTTCTGGAATAACAAGTTGTGTTTATTTATTTCACAAGCAACTTTTACCATGGCCTACTTTAGGAGCATCTTCAAAATCTCCTTAAAGAATTTGGGCCAGATGCTCAGAGCTATTTGCAATTGCAAACCCACAGGGTTTGTGACCTCAAAACAGCTTTTAGCCATATATTAATCAAATTTTGCAAGTTAGAAAAGCCTTTCCGACTTTCAAAATGGGTTTATCGACCCATGTCCAATTACAATTAGGAAGAGGGTTCCCCTCCTAATTGTGATTCAGTATGGCATGAATCAATGGGTTGCAACAGCGGTCACAAATCATTGACATTTACTGACAAAGCGGTAGCAACCTGTAAGAAATACAGGAACTGCCAGGACCTATAAATAACAATGTATGGTCACATGTGAATTCCATAAATGTTCAGCTCACCTGAGAAAAAGGATCATGGACCGATTTGTTTTGCTCTGAGGAAGCCCCATCTGAATCATTGTAAGGGGTCAAAACATCGACTTGTCAGTCCTAACCATTCTGCATACGATACTGGGAAGTCCTGAAAGTTTTATTTTGTTGGATTACAATCAAATTTATATCCTGATAGTTAAGACATACATAAGTTAATGCGCACTCTATTGTTGACTCACTTTTCCTGCACTTACACTGCACCGTCACAGTAGCACCTATGTGTTTTGGAATTTTCACTACGCTGTGTGTGTATGTGTGCGCAATATAACAGTTAGGAGGGGACGCCTCTTTCACACACCTTCCTAATTGCAATTGAAAATGGGTCGCTAAACCCATTTTGAGAGCGAGAAAGGCTTTTCCAAATCGCAAAAATGAGTTTACTCTATTGCTAAAAGCTGTTTTAAGGTCACAAACCCTGTGATTTTGCAACTCAAGGTTTGCAATTGCAAATGGCTCTGTGCATGTGGCCTAAACTCTTTAAGGAGATTTTGCAGATGCTCCTAAAGTAGGCCATGGTCAAAGTAGCTTGAGAAAAAAAAACATACACACAGACACTATATGGATAAGATCGTAATGACAATATTATGAATATGTTTCATATTGATTGATATGCACTTAGACGCATGCTTGCGCATGTGTCATACCTGCACGTGCCTAGGGAATTAAGCAGCTGCGTCATTTTTAGGTCTCGCCTAGGCAGCGCTTGCGCTGTCTCTGCGAGACATGCTCTATTCCGGATATGGGCTTTAAAAGCTCCTCCCATTTTCAAGGACAGCCTCTGTTACATGTGTTGTTACTCAGAGCCTGTGAGCACTATTTCTTTCATTAAGCTGCAGCACTTGAGACCATCGCTGTGGTTTACAGAGCTCTGTTGTAAACAGGGCTTTAAATCTTGCTCTTATCTTGCCACATTTGCTTTGTATTCAGAGACCGAGGTCTGTTTTGGCGGCAGCTGCCTCCTCCTCCCTCCTGCTTTTGAAACGCAGGTCCTGGCGTCGCGGTCCCTGCCTTCCTATGGCTGCCGCCACCTAAGAGCTCAACAAGCATTTGCAATGTGATAGGTCTCGCATTTGCAAGAGTTTGAGCTATCAGCATTGTAAATGAAAATGCCTTTTATTTATATGTTTTGAAAACCTGCAAGCGGAGCGTAAACACGCACTTTGTATGTACAGTTGTTGCTTATGAGAAGCAAGGCTGGCAGTAACTGCGCCTCTTTTACTGCCAACCTTGCTTTTGGTATGCAAAGACTATAAGTGCGCGTTTACCCACCGCTTGTTTCCCTTTCTCTTCCAGTCCTCTGCTTCTCCTACTAGCATTTACTACTTCTCCCTTTTTACTCCTCCCTTCTTACTTTCTGTACTCCTCTGCCAACTTTACAACACATCCACTCTGCACAACCCCGCCAGTCTCCACCTCGCTTCCCCCTTTCCCTCAACCCTGCCCCCTCTTTCTCTCTCTCTTTCCAGCTTCCACTCTTCGCCCTCGATCCCTTCCCACATTTTGAGAATAAACCTCGCTGGTCCTTCTGCCGTGAATGTGCGCCGGTATGTGATGGAATTGCGTTTCCTCTGACAGCGCTGCACCGAGTCGTCGGCAGCTTCAGGTCGCTTTTGACAAAACAGGAGGGGGTAAAAGAAACTACCAGTGTATGTACGTATGTCTATCGAGAGAGGGATCTATGTTAACCGTTGCTTAATTGCACGTGTCTTATAAAAAAAGGAAAAAGAATAAATAAAAAAGTGAGTGCTTGTTATATTTTATGTATTTTTATGTATTGATCTTCAGCCCATCCAATTACTACAGTACTGTATGAGGGGACGCTTAATAGATCTATTTTGCATAATACCATTCGCATTTAAAGAAAATGACCGTTTTTTGGCAGTAAGAGCATGCACAAGTAACTCTACAGTTCGTCTGCCCCACCATCCGTTCTCAATGCAGACAGAATAGTTGTTGAAGATTATGTCTGTGCTACAGACGTAACTCTGCCTTATTGAAATAACTTCCATTTTATATAGCGCTTGCTACAGTTTTGTCTTTTCATTGCACCGCATGCATTAATATTACAGGCCACAATAATACTTCATGCATCGACTTCAGATAGATTTAAGGTGAGTGAGGCCCGTCAGAGTAAAACATATTCTGCCCCAATACTTCAGAAGGGGCCCCACAACTATACAAACGAGAGTAAAAAACACAGACTTTGTGGATCCGACTCCGAACCCTAGAATGTTATGTTGTAGTACTAAACCTTCTTTCATACGGGGTCATATTTTGAAACTTCTGTGCAAGTGCACCAAGAGACCATGTCTGTTGAAAGAAGCTCTAGAAATAAAGGATAACATTACATTGTCGGTTGGTAAATTGCACTTGAATTGTCTGATAGTACAGCCCCTCACAAGTACAAAACGATAAGATGGTTCTATGAAGCGGCACAGGCGACAGATAGTGCTTTCTAACATTACTTACACATACCTAATAATTCTGTTATATTCTGGACCAATGGCTAGTATTTTCTCAATAAAATAATTTGCCATTTCCAGTTGTTTCCCCCGCCTTAATTATTTCAAGCACGTAATACTCATTTGATTGCTCCAACCATGGACTGTAGAAAGCTCAGTGGTTTAATATACCTTAGTTGTTTGCGTGTCACAGAGCTTGAGTCATGCTGGACGACTCAGCCTTTCATCCTTTGGAGCTAGATAACATGAGTAGGAAATGGGTTATAACGCCTGTTTTGTTTAAAAACAACAGGCGCTACTTCCATTTCATGTGCTCCCAACAAAATGCCCAAAATATTAAACATGGGTGATCGCAATAATGGTTTTCCAAAGCGCTACGAAGCAGTAACTGGTAACAGGCACTATTTTTAAGCACGACTGAGACGCAAGGCTGGCAGTAACTAAGCCTCTTTTACTGCCAGCCTTGCTTCTTGTAAGCAAGGACTAGAAGTACAAAATGCGTGCTTACGCATCGCTTAGAGGTTTTCAAAGACATAAATAAAAGGCATTGTCATTTACAATGCTAATAGCTCAAACTCTCGCAAATGCGAGACCTATTGCATTGCAAATGCTCGTTTTTGCTGATTTTAAGTAGCATCGGCAAAAAGCATTTTGCATGTTACCAATGACAGACAGCATCTGCAAAAAGCACTGACAAAGCCAAGATCTATTAACTTTAATTGACACCGACAATCAAAACCAAAATCAAAGTGAAAGCCAAATGTATGCTGGTTTCCCTTTGGATGTTACAGGTTTTAGTCTGCACAGAAATCAAACAAGCATTTGCAATGCAATAGGGCTCGCATTTACACGAGTTTGAGCTATTGGCATTGTAAATGACAATGCCTTTTATTTATGTTTTGGTTTTTAAAACATGAATAAAAGGCATTGTCATTTACAATGCGAATAGCTTAAACTCGCGTTAATGCGAAACCTATTGCAGTGTAAATGCTTGTTGTATTATTAAAGAGTAGCCTTGCAGCGAACTGGTTTAAACAGCCGCAGGCTCAGGTTTAAGAAGCTTTTTTGCAGGGCTGCTTGGCGCCCGTGCAGATTTATGCGCATGGCCGCCCGTGAGGCGGACGCCATGCTAAATAAATAAAAAAATAAAAAAACACAATCATACAAACGGGTGAGGTGCTAAAATATTTAGGGCGCGTCCGTGCTGTTACTATGAAAGTGGGAGCTGTGCTGAAACTTAAAGCACGGCCCCGGGAGCAGGACGGGGATGAGGGGCTCGGATTGGGCGCCATTGTTAAGTGGTTTTTAATTGATTTCAGCGAGCCGAGTAAATGCGCGCACAAAAGAACATAAAGCGCATCTTAAAACCGCAGCTCTTTCAAACTAGAAGACATTGTGTACAACTGAAGACCTTATTTAAAAAATTATTTATCATAAATAATGTTTGCATATTTTTTGCCCTTGCATCAGTGGCAACTTCTTTCTGCTTGTTGTAATGCTTGTTTGTTAAGGTGGGGGTGCTGCACTGATGCTTGGGTGGTGCAGCATAAATACAGCAGCCCTGCACATAAGTGACCATTGCTCTCTGTTGTGAAGCCAAGGATTGGATATGCATTTAGTATTAACACCTTTATCACCCACTGCTCTGTAAGAAATTCACACTCCCTGATAGCTGCATAAACAATAAAATTACAGAAACATCTGGAAAAAGCAAATACATTTAGGGGATGTTTAATGGAACTGAATGTGAGTTGTAAACAAGCATTGCATTACAGATATGGATTATATAAAGGGGATTTACCGTTCCTGTTGAGAAACAAAACTGCATTATTGTCTGTATATAGGTTTTCATATTGCACTTGAATGCCTTTAATAACGGGTACTACTACTCAGATTTCACTCTCCCAACATGAGGATGAAAAGTCAAATCTGCCTCGCCAGGATTCAATTTGTCACCTGAGTGCATTGAATATTTCTCATAGTGTTTTCAAGGCGCTGTGACATCCATGCAATCACCTCCGCTACTGACAACTAGAATAGCTGTAAATCAAATGACTGTATGTTCAAACATAAATACAGCTTATTAACTAATCTCTATTCTGGGACAATTTGGCACTGAAACTGTTCTGAGGGGACTCAGGCCCCTTCCAGCCCCCTAGTGAACGTAAATGAGCTCTCCTAAACGACTGATCAGCTCATCAGCAGCAGAGTTAATGCTTTGACTTTAAAAGTGCTGCGATATGCACTTTATTCTGACACAACACATGTGTCTCTCCTTTGCACAGAGAAGTTTCAGTTCTTAAGAGGAGAAAATGTATAAGTGCCGGTACTTAGTAGATGTGAGTGCCGGGACCTTTAAGGCACTGTTCCCTACTGATAAGGTAAACAAAGATAGAAAAGCCATGTTAAAAATGATCTAAGACGATTTTAAAAGATACTCTATGTCAATATAATTCTTGCCTTTCACAGAACCTTTAAACAATAGATCCCATTCCAACCCTTCCACCTACCATTGATCTTTAAAAGTACTGGCATTGGGAGGGTTGGGCAGGTCACGATAGCAGCAAGGAGGATTTGGACAAATAAAGGTATTTTCTCTGACAATTGGAGCGAGGCGTTGTTTGTCCTGGGTCCTGGGTAGAGGCAGGAGCAGGCGCACGCTGCAGCAGGCTGGGCCGAGAGGGAAAGTTTGTTGTTCTCCGTGATGGATGACTTCTCTGGCTTGGTGTGATGGGGGAGGGCTCCTGTCTTCCTGCAGGATTGTTGGTGCTTCAGTCCATCTGTGTCAATCAAGTCGCAGTTGTGGTGGTAAGACTTGATTGACACAGATGGACTGCGCCATTGATTCATTGTGCATGTCACAACCTCCGAGGTGCTTCAATCGCATCTAGATTACTACATGAATAAACCGGCGTGATTAACATCAAAACGCCGCACGGAGCTTGCGGCAACTTTTTTGTATAATGAATTCAATAGCTCACTGAGCCATACGGCATTCACTAAGCTAGTTTAAAGCATCCGAAGGAGGCAGGGGTGCTGGAAAGGGGCTTCTTGAGCACAAAACAAAGGTCAGTGCTGCAGTTGGTGTAGGATTCTCGACTGTTTCCATTGTTAAGCAGAGGATAGTACAGGCATTTCGAGTTGTAGGGTGACGCTGGCAGACAGCGAGCAGATGATTGGGAGAGGAGGATTCCATCAGGTTTGAGACCCTGCACTCCTGTTTTTAATTCCTAGTAGACACACTGACACTGCATGTCAGACACAACCCTTAAAGACCCGTGGGGCTGGGGAATCTGCAGTCACACTCTAACAGAGCCCTTTGAAATGCCAATATGGCTGAAGTAGTGGCAGTCACAGGTTGGGCGACTTCCCCGAAAGGCCAGTAGGGCCGGAGTCGCGGCAGTCACTAGCCAGGAGAGTCCTCTGAAAGGCCATTGGGACTGGCTAGGATTTTGTACATGCCTGGTGAAGGCCTCTGGAAGGACGGTAACGGAGGGACGGGGCCAGTGAGGGCTTGGTAGAGGAGCAGTGACTGTCAGTTACGTGACAAGTTTCCGCCGGAAATGTAAATGATTCTGCCCCTACATTTGTCTCGCGGAGCTGCTTCTTGTTGGTAACTGTGACGGTCTCCATTTCTCCATAGGTCTCCCCGCCTCCGAATGTCTTTGCGGGCTGTAGACTGCTAATATCAGTAGTACTGAAGAGCTGTTGATTTCGTAGGGTGTCACTAAAAATGGCAATCGGCATTCCATTGTGAAAGCCCCATGTAGAAAATTTAACTGACTTTTTTTTTTTTTATTAAATCGTTATTCTGTTGCCATAGCAAACTTTGGCTGATTCCCGCAACCCTGCCAAAAACGAAAAAGCAGAAGCAAAAAAGCGGAAAGCAACACTTAACAAGCACAAAACAAGCGCAGGGGGGCTGCAGAAAAGGAGCACGTTTTGGATTTCCGATTAACAGCATCAGGATTGAACCGCGGGCACGGTTTACATAGGGTACACAGAGGGTTCATAGGCTAAGACACACGGCTCTGCATTCAGCCCTCTGAGCCTGACAAGTTACAAGTGGAGACATAATGTACTGCTTCGGAGAAATATTGCTCCTCATTACTGGTCAAAAGTACTTTAACATTTAATGAACTTCTCTTAGCAGCTGCCTAGAAAACCTATGATTGTTCACAATATATCTGAACCATTTCCCAACGAAATGAATTAGCTGTCCCAATTTATAATGCAGCAATGGAGTCGGCCATCAAACGCCCATGACTGTGGTAAAGCGGGCCTGACGTGCACACTAGGTGAAACCCAGTGGTGCGCGCGCACCACAGAGGAGCGGGCGGGAATCGAAACCAGTGGTGCGCGCGCACCACAGAGGAGCGGGGGCGAGGGAGCGCGGCAGCGAGGCGAACGCGCGCTGCTGCGCGTAATAGACACCGATGGGAATGGGCGAGGCAAAGGCGGGACATGCGCCCGCCTTTGCCCAATTGCGTGCCTTTTTTTTTTTTAAAACACGCTAAAGCCAATGGCAGCCGGGCAAGCAAAACCACACGCACGAGCTTGTGGTCAGCTTTCAGAACCCCCTACATGAGGTCTCGCGCTGCGCGAGCAGTGCTGCGCACTACAACGCTAGGCGCGAGACCTAAAAAGGACTCCACTCTACAAGTGCTATAGAACACCTTCAATGTGGCATCCATCCCTAACATAATGAAACATGCAGAGCATATGTTTCACAGCAGGACTCTTTATGGATTATCTCAATGTGATAGAAGGACCAATTCAAAGGAACAAGAGATTTAACTCCGGCAATACCTGTTCTGGTAGTGACTATCTAACCGCAGATTTGTCACCTTTTGAATAGTCCCAGGCGTAAGACTGAATACAGAAACATTTGCATAGCAATTCCAACTAGTGCGGACAGGTGGAGTAGTTTGATGTCATGTTACTATGTGGCAGTCCATCCCGCGTGGATGTGACTTTGGGACCAGTATTTATATGCCACCTCCGTGCCCTGGCATCAGTTTTTTTTTCTGAACTCAATCCATGCCAACAAATATGGAGCCCATACATTCAACGTGAAACCAGCGTGCAGAATCTTTTGAGATGGAATCAAATTAAGACTGGAATGAATGAGACTATTCCAAGAATGGAGATGGAGGGAGGAGGGCAGGTGAGGAATCTATGTTTAGACCAAGTCTTTACCAGAAAAAGCGATACCGAAGGCAAGTAATTTGTTCTTCTGATAGGCTTCCAACCACAGATTCATCACTTTTTGAATAGATACCAAAGGAGTATCTACCAGGTGGTGGGATTGCGAATGGCTCAAATTTGGAAGTCCTGGTAGACTGAACTACCCAGGTGAAACAGGATTACTTTAGAAGCCATCCCAGAGTCATCGGATAATCATCCAACTACTCTAGAAGTCATTTTCACGTCATCAGACGTCATCAAGCTCTTCAAGTCATAAGCAGAGTTTAAAACGAGCCCGATGATTTGAAGATGACTTGAAAATGAGTATCTGATGACTTCATAAGTTATGATTAACCCTGATGATTTCAGGATGACTTGAAAATGATTATCTGATGACTCCACAAGGTGTGACTGTTACTGGTGATTTGAGGATGGCTTGAAACTGTCAGTCAAAATCACTTTATTCGGTTAATTAAAACCATAAAAGCATACTACAAAAAATAGTTTTAAGACAATAATGTGACAAACACACACCGTATATAATGAACATACATCATAATCACAGTAAACAAACAGTTCATCAAGTAATTCATTAAAATTAGTTAAAAAAAAAAAGTAATTAATATATTCTAGATCAAGGGAATCCCTCTCTTTTTTTTCCCTTACTCTAACTGCCGCAATTAAAAAACTCGCTATGTTAAAAATTTCCCAGACATTGGTCAGCATCTGTAAATATATAAGTGCTGGCTTCGCCTGTAAAAATCCTTTGCCCCTTAAGATTGGTAGAATAAAACGTTTCCGACTGTGCAACAAATGATCGCAAAATAAGACAAAATGCAACGTATCCTGGGTGGAGAAATTGTCACATGTGCAGGTACCCAGATCCTCCACCCTTCTCTATCCCTGAGGTTCAGCGAGTAAAAAATGCAACTGATTAAATCTAAATCTTACTAAAAGGAAACGGTGATTCGGGTTGGTTACTACATTTAGATAAGGTTCGATTGCACAAGAAGTTTTTAATAATTGATAGGCTCGTACCGTTGGTTTTATCAATTCCCTGCTCTCTTTCCATATATGCCACATATAGGTAAGTTTTCTTGGCCCACAACATATCTTCCTTCATTAATTTGTCTGGGGAATTAAATAACTCGGGCCGTCCTTATTTCATTGCAAGCCTTTTCCGTAGCTCAGCCAGGGGATACTACTTGCTCGATCTAAAGCTAGACAATCGCGCATAATTTCGCGATTCATTTCAAGCTCCGAGTTTATCCAAATCACTATCCATTTAAGTAGGGGTGCCATTCCAATTAAATCTGACACAAAACCTACGCCTGTCTCCTGGTGAACTATATAAGAGGGTGTTGATTGTGGCACCGATAGCAAGTTTCTTTGGAATTTATTTTCCACTATTTGGATATCCTTAACTTCTGTATATCCCCATATATCAGAGCCATAGTTTGAGATAGCAGTGCATTTAGCTCTGTATATATTTAACAATGCTTGTATTGGTTTTGCCCCTAACCTACGTGCAAAATCAAGGACCGCTAATGTGGATCTGGCCATTACATTTCTTTTAGCTTTCTTTTGCGGCACCCACGTGCTCTTATAGTCAAATAAGACACCTAGGTAAGTAAATGTAGTAACCCTGGCAATCTCATTTCCTTCACAATGGAGCGTTTTAGGTCTTCTGGGCTTAGAGCCACTGATCATTGTGTGGGATTTAGAAAAATTTACATTTAGATCCAACGATCTCATAAAATCGGCAAAGGTAGTTAAAAGGCGCTGTAGGCAAACCACTGTTCTAGCTAATAAGGCGGCATCATCAGCATATAGGAGAGCTGGAATCAGCCGCTCTCCCACATGCGGAATGTCTTTGCTGGCATCCCCTAAAACGGAGTCCAAATTATTAATATATAAAGTGAATAGTAGGGGGGCTAGAAACTGAGTACCTGATTACTTCACAAGATGCATAGCTACTGGTGGTGTTAGGATTGTTTGAAAATGACTGTCGGATTACTTGACTAGCACCACAGTCTTCCAATTAAAAAGACTGGTTAGTGATAATTTTAGGATGATTTGTTGATTGCTCCAGGAACATGTCCAACATTTTAGTTTATTTATTTTTAGAGACGTTCAACCCTTAGGAAGATTTCAGAATCTCTTTTTTACTGCATAATGAACACCATTGACACATTACTGCATTTTCAACTCTGCAATTAAGCCTACAGTGCTCACATTTGCAGAGACTTCAATGCTAGAAAGCCTGGGTGCTATGCAGATAATAAATCCCAAATTCAGTTTATTTTCAAACAGTTGCTTTTTATATATGTTAGCTCAAATTGTATGGCCAGACCACTCAACGCCACTCTGCTTCACTCCACGCCACTCTGCTTTACTCCACTCAACACCACTCTGCTTTACTCCACTCCATGACACTCAGCTTGACTCCACTCAACACCACTCTGCTTTACTCCACTCCAGTCTGCTTTACTACACACAACTCCACTCCACTCTGCTTTACTCCACTCCATTTAACACCACTCTGATTTACTCCACTCTGCTTTACTCCACTCACTCTGCTCAACTACATTCTGTTTTACTCCAGGCCACTCTTCTTTACTTCACTCAACGCCAATCTGCTTTACTCCACTCCACTTTGTCCACACCTCTCTGCTTAACTCCACTCTGCTTTACTCCACTCCACACCCCTCTGCTTGACTCCATTCCACTCTGCTTTACTCCACTCCACGCCACTCAGCTTGACTCCACTCCACGCCACTCAGCTTGACTCTACTCAATGCCACTCTGCTTTACTCTACTCAACGCCACTCTGCTTTACTCCACTTAACCCCAGTCTGCTTTACTCCACTCCAGTCTGCTTTACTCCACTCCAGTCTGCTATGCTCCACTCCAGTCTGCTATGCTCCACTCCAGTCTGCTATGCTCCACTCCAGTCTGCTATGCTCCACTCCAGTCTGCTATGCTCCACTCCAGTCTGCTATGCTCCACTCCACTTTACTCCACTTCACTCAGCTTTACTCCACATCACTCTGCTTTACTCCACACCACTCTACACCACTCAACGCCACTCTTTTTACTCCACTCGGCATTACTCCACTCCACTACGCTCAACACCACTCTGCTTTACTCCACACCACTCCACTCTGCTTTACTCCACTCCACTCCACTTTACTCCACTTTACTCCTCTCCACTCCACACCCCTCTGCTTTACTCCACACCACTCCACTTTACTCCTCTCCACTCCACACCCCTCTGCTTTACTCCACACCACTCTACTTTACTCCACTGCTCAAAGCCACTCGGCTTTACTCCGCTCTGCTTTACTTCACTCAACGCCGCGCTGCTTGACTCCACTCCACGCCACTCTTCTTTACTCCACTCCAATCAACGCCACTCTGCTTTGCTCCACCCAACTCTGCTGTACTCCACGCCACTCTGCTGTACTCCACGCCACTCTGCTGTACTCCACGCCACTCTGCTGTACTCCACGCCACTCTGCTGTACTCCACGCCACTCTGCTGTACTCCACGCCACTCTGCTGTACTCCACGCCACTCTGCTGTACTCCACGCCACTCTGCTGTACTCCACGCCACTCTGCTGTACTCCACGCCACTCTGCTGTACTCCACGCCACACCACTCTGCTTTACTCCACTCCATGACACTCAGCTTGACTCCACTCAACACCACTCTGCTTTACTCCACTCCAGTCTGCTTTACTACACACAACTCCACTCCACTCTGCTTTACTCCACTCCATTTAACACCACTCTGATTTACTCCACTCTGCTTTACTCCACTCACTCTGCTCAACTACATTCTGTTTTACTCCAGGCCACTCTTCTTTACTTCACTCAACGCCAATCTGCTTTACTCCACACCACTCTGCTTAACTCCACTCTGCTTTACTCCACTCCACCCCCCTCTGCTTGACTCCATTCCACTCTGCTTTACTCCACTCAACACCACTCTGCTTTACTCCACTCCACGCCACTCAGCTTGACTCCACTCCACGCCATTCTGCTTTACTCTACTCAATGCCACTCTGCTTTACTCTACTCCAGTCTGCTTTACTCCACTCCAGTCTGCTTTACTCCACTCTGCTTTACTCCACTCCAGTCTGCTATGCTCCACTCCAGTCTGCTATGCTCCACTCCACTTTACTCCACTTCACTCAGCTTTACTCCACATCACTCTGCTTTACTCCACACCACTCTACACCACTCAACGCCACTCTTTTTACTCCACTCGGCATTACTCCACTCCACTACGCTCAACACCACTCTGCTTTACTCCACTCCACACCCCTCTGCTTTACTCCACTCCACTCCTCTCCACTCCCCTCTGCTTTACTCCACTCCACTCCTCTCCACTCCACACCCCTCTGCTTTACTCCACACCACACCACTCCACTTTACTCCTCTCCACTCCACACCCCTCTGCTTTACTCCACACCACACCACTCCACTTTACTCCTCTCCACTCCACACCCCTCTGCTTTACTCCACACCACTCTACTTTACTCCACTCCTCAAAGCCACTCGGCTTTACTCCGCTCTGCTTTACTTCACTCAACGCCGCGCTGCTTGACTCCACTCCATGCCACTCTTCTTTACTCCACTCCACTCAACGCCGCGCTGCTTGACTCCACTCCATGCCACTCTTCTTTACTCCACTCCACTCAACGCCGCGCTGCTTGACTCCACTCCATGCCACTCTTCTTTACTCCACTCCACGCCGCGCTGCTTGACTCCACTCCATGCCACTCTTCTTTACTCCACTCCACTCAACGCCGCGCTGCTTGACTCCACTCCATGCCACTCTTCTTTACTCCACTCCACTCAACGCCGCGCTGCTTGACTCCACTCCATGCCACTCTTCTTTACTCCACTCCACTCAACGCCGCGCTGCTTGACTCCACTCCATGCCACTCTTCTTTACTCCACTCCACTCAACGCCGCGCTGCTTGACTCCACTCCATGCCACTCTTCTTTACTCCACGCCACGCTGCTTGACTCCACTCCATGCCACTCTTCTTGACTCCACTCCACTCAACGCCGCGCTGCTTGACTCCACTCCATGCCACTCTTCTTGACTCCACTCCACTCAACGCCGCGCTGCTTGACTCCACTCCATGCCACTCTTCTTGACTCCACTCCAATCAACGCCGCGCTGCTTGACTCCACTCTTCTTTACTCCACTCCAATCAACGCCACTCTTCTTTACTCCACTCCAATCAACGCCACTCTGCTTTGCTCCACCCAACTCTGCTGTACTCCACGCCACTCTGCTGTACTCCACGCCACTCTGCTGTACTCCACGCCACTCTGCTGTACTCCACGCCACTCTGCTGTACTCCACGCCACTCTGCTGTACTCCACGCCACTCTGCTGTACTCCACGCCACTCTGCTGTACTCCACGCCACTCTGCTGTACTCCACGCCACTCTGCTGTACTCCACACCACTCTGCTGTACTCCACACCACTCTGCTGTACTCCACACCACTCTGCTGTACTCCACACCACTCTGCTGTACTCCACACCACTCTGCTGTACTCCACACCACTCTGCTGTACTCCACACCACTCTGCTGTACTCCACACCACTCTGCTGTACTCCACACCACTCTGCTGTACTCCACACCACTCTGCTGTACTCCACACCACTCTGCTTTACTCCTCATTCCATAACACATAGGTAAAAGACATTGCCATTTATAATGCCAATAGCTCTAACACAACAAATGCGAGACCGATTGCATTTTCAGTGCTTGTTGGAAGGTGCATTATAGACAGTATCGAACTTCTTGCTTTGTGCGTTTTTTGTTCCCGATATGCAAGGCACCCAGGCTTGTTTTAACACTGTTTGTATTATTCTAGACACCTATTTTTTCATGATATAATACTTCCTTGACATTTTAGGAAGAGACGTACTCGCCATTTGCAGATAAATTAGCTATATAAAATAATGGACTTATTGAATAAAGTTTTTTGGCATTTTAACATAATTGTCAGGGCCTTTGCACACTGATTTTGATGTGGACGTAGGCCGTTCAATTTGGGAGGTCAGCCGGGAGTTCCTGGCTGCATCAGTTGCCCCAGTCCCTCCTGCTTCGGAGTAGCACTACTGGCTACCTTTGGGCTAGTTTTGGTAGGATCCGGGCTACCTTGCCGCAGCCGTTCCTAACACTGGCTGGGACGGAAGCGGAAGCCGAGTTGTGTACTGTGGCCGAGTGAGAAAGACTAAAGTGTTGGTGCTGCATCGGAGTGTGTGCTGCACATGGATCGGGCTTAGAGGGAAAGAAGAAAATTGCTCAGTTTCGTTGGTAATTTTTTGGTGGGGTTGCGGGTGAGACAAGGAAGTAAGGTGGGTGTGATTTCCCGCCTCTTCTCCACTATGGGGTACTCTGCAAGTGCCGCGCTTTTGTTTGAAAGTTGGGAGCCCACCTCTCTAAAATGCGGCGCTTTAATGCAATGCTTTATGTGAGAGAGCTGGAGGTAGGATTCCGCCTCTCAGTGAACGTTACTGAGTGTCTGGTCTTTTTGGAGAGATGGGAATTGGATGCCCTGAGTTACCTCCACCCAGATTGTTATTGCTCGACAAACATGTAGGAAATTCTTGCCATGGTTCCATTTTTAGCCTCTACGCTTGAAGTACAAGTTACTTACCTTCGGTAACGATGTATCTGGTAGAGACGTTGTCTAGCCGCAGATTCCTTAACTTAGAATATCCCCAGGCGTCAGACTGGATCCGGAAAATTTTGCGCAGCAGTACCTCTGCGCGCCGGGGGGGCGGCGCCGCCTGGCTCCGCCCTGACGTCGTCCCCGGACATGATGTCAGTGGAGCCATATTGGACCCTCCCGGCGCGCTGACGTCACTTTTCTTCGGAGGAACGTTTCCGCGCTACAACGCGGAGCCCCCAGCAAAACTGTGAGAGTATGGGAACAGTGTGCGAATAAAAAAGAGAATTGGTGAGAATGCACCATGAGCGACAGTGAGAAGCACTGTCGACTGAAAGGTGTCGAAAAGGAAAGAGCAGAGCAATACTCTGAGAAGCCAATTCGCAAGAGCAAAGTGAATGTCACCCCTGAGGGAAATCGACCTACAAAAAGAAGACCGAGGCAGACGACAGAAAGTCTGCACCGGATGAAAGGAAATGAAGAGGGCAGAACAGTAAACTGAGAAGCAACCCCGCAAAAGCTAGAGAGTGCCCACTCATTAGGCAAGACGGCAAGAATGAGCCGAGAGCGACAGGCAAAAAGCACCCACCCATAGGATTAAGAAAAGAAGAAAGAAATAGGGAGACTGTGTCCCCTGTGAGAGAATTATCGGCCGTAGGAACAGGCCCAAAAGAGACCGGAACACTAATTGACTGCAGGAGCATCAACAGAGAAGGCGGGTGGGAGGGTAGAGAACACCAGTAGGCACCATACTGGAAGAAACTGATGCGTAAAACGCAGAAGGACACCTGAATCCACCGCCCCAGCATGAAAATGGGGGGAACAAATAAACCAAAGGAAGAGGCCAACGGGGAGCAAGGCGAAAAACGCCGCCCGTAGAAGGACAAGCCACTCCCAAAGGAGGCGAAAGCCAAAAACCCCACCTGAAAAGGTCCTCGCAGATCGGGAGGATGGGTGGCGTTAAGGAATCTGAGGCTAGACAACGTCTCTACCAGATACATCGTTACCGAAGGTAAGTAACTCGTACATCTGATAGAGACATCTAGCCGCAGATTCCTTAACTTAGAATAGATACCAAAGCCATACCCCATTGGAGGCGGGTCTGCGACAGAACCCCACTAAGTTCCCAAGGGAACAGAAGTGTCAACCAGCTGACTAAACACAGTGGGGACAGCGCTGCCAGAAAGGCCAACACCGGACCAGGATACTCCGGAGGAAGTGGCCAACAATGAGAGGCAAAGGCATCAAAGACTGCCGAGGGCGGCAGGAAATCCCTGTTGGTCAACAGCAGAGAAAATGAGCACAAACCCAAAAGGGGGATGTGGAATAAGAGTGGACACCTGCCGTAGCCGGAGAGGCACGAATGCAGGATGTGAGGGACCCACAGGATCCGATGGACCGTTGAAAGAGGAAGGTTTAACTAGGGCACAAGGACGTACCGAGTCCGAGGGCCATGCACGACAGTGAAAGAAACACTGTGAGAGTGGGAACAGCAGCGGGAAGATGCGGACTACGCCCAAGATGAGTTAGTGTTACAAGAAACACAAGACCTGCCAATGCACCCGTTACGCAAAAGGGCGGACAGCCCAAGGCAGAAAAGAACGGTAACAACCAGTGCCACGCACGTGGGTAACCGAAGTACACCAAGAAACCTGGCTGTACCGATAGAACCACACCATGGAAGGAGAAGGCCCCATGAAGCACCACGAGCAAGCTGAGACACAAGAGGCGCAAGACCAGGCGCATTGTGTGAACGGCGCTCACGAAAGTGAGGGACCAGACCTCGGCGACTACCCGGAGTAGTAAGCATGTGGGAGGCGTATGTGTGGGTAGCACACTGCTGAGAAAGAAAAAACACCAGAGCCCCAACAGCCACGCAGCAGCAGCACTGGGCAGAACAATGCCCAGAGCGAGAGCAACAGCCACCGACGGTGGAGCCGACCCATTGGCTATCGCGAGAGAGGCAAGGAGGCCAGGCCAGCCGTGATGTGTCCAGAATCACAGGATGTAGAGTCGCCCGAGACCGGAACCTCGCGCTCCAGCTCGAAAATCGGCATCTAGCCAGGAGACCACATTAGCTCCCCTAACACGCCCCATGAGAGAACAATGCTCTGAGGAGACCGCCCCCACTGAGAGCAGCAACCGCAGCCCGAAGGAAAGCACGCCGACCCTGCGCGGAACGCAACAGGGGCATGAGAAGCGGTGGCAGAGGAAGTGCCAAAGGCAAGGCACAAGACAAGGAAGATGAACCACGTCTGGAGCCAGAACGCCACCATGGAGAGCGAAGTCCACCAGGAAAGGGCTACGCAGCATGGATATAGCAGAGGAGAACGAGGCAACAAAAGGCACCAGAGAAGAACGTACCAGCCGGAGACACTAGGGAGCAGGCATGGTACGCCGATAGAACACAGAGGGAGAGTGCCGAGCTAAGTAGGAGTGCTCGGGGACAACGACAGGGCCTTCCGACAGGGCGGCCACCGATGGAACAGCCGCAGCGAAGAACTATGAGGGGACGGGAAGGAGCAGAAAGCCCTTCCGTCCTGAAGAAAGGTATGGGGAAAAATGCAGGCCAGCAGCCGACACCCCACCAATGGCACGCAAGAAGGCCCCTGAAGGGCCCGCAGCAGCAGCGTGCAAAACACACAGGCACAGCCCCAGGAGGACCGAGTGAAAAGGACCCCACAGAAGCGAACAAAGGCAACTGTCGAAGGAAGGCAGCTATACAATAGCAAACAAATACCCCACATAGGGTAAGTATCAACCCCAACCAGGGGCTCCTCTGGAGCGGAAGCTCAAGACAGAGGACGTAAAAGTGGAACTTAGAAACCACAGGCTCCGAACACATAACCCGTGGAGGAAGGGTGCAACCTGAACCACCAGGCTATAGGAACTGAGAAGGATAAGCAGCAAAACTGCTGCATAAATGAAAGAAAATACGGCGAGGAGCCGCCCAGGCCGTTCAGGCAGTACAGCATGAACCCGGCCCAACATGAGTCAAGACAACAGAGCAGGGTGAGGACAAGGACCTCAACCGGAACAAAAACTACGAAAGGTGAGACAGAAGGCGGCGAACCGCAGAGTCCGCATGTGCGTCAAACAGCGACACACCATCAAAAGGCAAATCCCGGAGACTGTCACGGACATTGTCGGGGAAACCCCCGTCGCGCAGCCAGGCATGGCGGCGCAAGGCAACGGACCGCGCCATTGTCCTACCCACCGAATCGGAAGAATCAACGGCGGACGAATCGTAAACCGCGCCATCTCTCTGCCTTCGTGAACGAGACGAGCCACATCAGTTCGAGGACACTCAGGGAGGGCAGGCAAAAGACACTCCACGGAGTCCCAAAGGGCAGAAGAAGCCCTGGCAAAAACGCAAACTGTGTTGAGAGCACGTAATGCCGAACTAGCGGACGCAAAAATGCCGCGTCCACATGTCTCCAGCCAACGAGACTCCCTAGTAGGAGGCTGCAGTAGAGGCGGAGAAGAAGGCTGCATGGTGAAAGACACCTGCACCACGAGACCGTGAGCAGTAGGCTGAAGGGACAAACAGGATGGGCCCCCAGGGGCTGGACGATGCCGATGCGCAACGGCCCTGTCGACAGCATCTCCTGAAGAGGGACGCGCCCAAGTCCCGAGAAGGGCGTCGAACAACAAGCCGCTAAAGGGCAGCAAGGGCTCAAGATCCACTGCACCTTGGTGGAGGAGATCCAACAACGGATCAGAGGACAAGAGGACAGAAGGAGGGTGCAAGTGCAAAACAGCTGCCGCCCTGCAAACACCCCGTAAAAATAAAGCACCAGCTTCAGTGGGCGTCCGGGGGGGGGACAAGAGCCCATCTGTAGGGGACGGTTGCAAACCAACACGTACCCCAGCAGGAGGAAGAAGGGGCCACTGCCTCCATGGCGGCGGAGCCAACGGGCGTGGAGACAAGCCCACGGTTCCGTGTCCTCTGGAAGCGGAGAGCCAAGAGGTACCGGCGCCCCTTCCGACGCCGATCCGGCGCCGAAGCGACGTCGAGCCCCATGAGGGGCGACTCGGCTGGACGAGTGGGCGGCAACGTCTCCACCACCGAGAGGTGCGGAGAAAGTGCCTGAGGTCCAGGAGACGACAGGCAGAGTGCCGCCGGTGCCGATGTCGACGCAGGGAGCCGCCAGGGGCTATGCGGGGACAAGGCAGAATGGCTCGGCGTGGGGCTGGAACGCCCATCGGTTGGAACCGACGCCGGCACGACTCCGGAGCCGGAGTCGAGGCATTCGGCCGGCGCCGAGGGCGAACTCCGCCGGCGGAGACCCGACCTGAATGCCTACCTCCACTGTGGGACCCGAAGGCGCACCAGGGAGTGGAGGTGACCCAAAGATGGAGTGCAGAGCCTGGTAATAGGCTTCCATCTGGGGCCGAGTCGCACCAGTACTCGGAAAGGGCGGGTAAAAGGAGGCCGACTCCGGGGGACACGGCTCCGCGAAGGAGCGGGAACCATGGCCCCCACCGTCACGTGGAAGCGAGGTCTTCGACTTCCGTGACTTGTGCTTACCTGCAGATCAACGTTCGCGGGATCGACTCCGGGAGCGGGCGCGGAGAGACGAACACACTGGAGAACGTCGGGGAGACGCCGTGCGGGTCAACCGGGCGGCCAAGAGCTTCATCCGCCGCTCCCGTAGGGACTTCGGACGCATCTGCCGGCAGGCGTCACACTCCTCGGAGTCGTGGTGCGACCCAAGACACCACATGCAAATGGCATGCGGGTCCGACGCCGACATCTGACGCGAACAAGTCCCGCACAATTTAAAGCTTGAAGGCATCGCACACTGTTCCCCGACGCCAACGACGTCGAAAAAGGGCCTGAATAAAAACAGGCCAGAGGAACAGCTGAATCTCGGATCCGCGTTGTAACGCGGAAAAGAAGGAAACTGACGTCAGCGCGCCGGGAGGGTCCTATATGGCTCCACTGACGTCATGTCCGGGGACGACGTCAGGGCGGAGCCAGGCGGCGCCGCCCCCCGGCGCGGGGAGGTACTGCAGCGCAAAATTTTCCGGATCCAGTCTGACGCCTGGGGATATTCTAAGTTAAGGAATCTGCGGCTAGATGTCTCTATCAGATAAGCTGCATTACCTTTGCAGCATATCGGCATCCCAGCCTGTGGTGCT
This sequence comes from Calotriton arnoldi, assembly GCA_963921515.1. Lineage (NCBI taxonomy): Eukaryota > Metazoa > Chordata > Amphibia > Caudata > Salamandridae > Calotriton > Calotriton arnoldi. The sequence continues at coordinate 3,653,759 of CAWUFW010000484.1, read as the reverse complement.
TTCTATTTTCGAAAAAGATTGCCATTTAGAAAATAAAAGCGTTACAATCTGCTACTTAAAACACGGATTGACAAATGAATGCATTTTAGCCAGAACTGCATTTTGCATAATCTAAAGCGATGTTTGACCCAGGGCTTTATTTAAAAACAATGCAATATTAACTTGTACCAAGAATAATGCATTCTTAATTGTGCCCCATGATCTCATGCAGTAGCGCTGTATCATAGGCAACCTTATGCAAAGCCCCCCAAAATGTCACTGGCTGGCTCAGACCTGCAACTCTTTTAGAATCACTGACCGGAATGTAACAGACTCTCCTAACACTCAGCTTGTGTTTCGCCAACATAACGGACACGCTCTCGCTTCTGTCGTAGCCCTCATGGTTTTCAAGAGGTGATATTGTTACTCCGTTCATACCAGCTGTTTAACAGTCGCTAGACTGAGTGACAACACCCATTCTATCTACCCTTTCTGGTATGAGCAGGCTGCCGCACTCTCGGTCCGAGGTTTGACAATTATTTATTTAAATTACTTTTTTGAGTGCATAAAATGAGACAAACAACAATGCGTTGCTTTTCGACGCTTTACCCTGGATAGTGCTTCACGTTTTTTAAATTTCAGCTAGTGGTATCTGTAGGTTTCCCAGCTGAGTCAAATGGAGTGTCTTTAAAGCCCCCGTAAACTTGACATTTTCATTTATTCTCTCATGTTGATAAGAAGAGTTTCAGGCCATAGTAGTTAAGGGGGAACCTTTTTTCACCGAAACACTGCAGGAATTTGTAAGCGTTTCTTGAAGACGGGGCATTCTGTTGTGATTGCCGCATGCACATTTCTGCCCCAGTTGTGGAGTATGAGATAAGCTGGCAATAAAATTGTTTTAGAAGTAATTCTTCCTGCAAGGTGCTGCCACTGGAGAAATTTAGTTTGTGTTTAAGCCATACGCTTAATTACATAGGCCATGCATGCCCCTTTTAGAGACTCTCACTTTTTTCATCCCACTTAAAACCCTGATGTCAAGCTCTTCCATTTCTGGTGCTTTGCAGCAGTTTTAAGATGATCTTAGAGTTTCTCGTTGCTTAAATGGCTGTAATTTCAGAAATTTCTATGTTTCCCTCATCTTCATTGCTTGATTGTGCTCGCGAGAAAGTGTCACTCATAGTCATTGAAATGTCACTCATAATTGCACTGAAAATCAGAAAATGTCACACATAAGCAATCCAAAATCTCGGCAGCTATGTTGGATCCCATCATTTGTGGGCTTTTGGGATGCTGCAGAGCAATGAATGTGGGACTTCCAATTGAGGCAGTGTGTCTGAGATCTCCTCGCAACATCGGCACTTCAGGCTCAGATGAATTATATGAGCTATTAATAAAAGCATGTGTGGCAGCGATTGAATGTGGGAATTTGTATCGCCATACCTAGTCAATGGTATGGCCTTGCGGTCACACCTGCAGACTTTGAAACTGGGTGCCCAGGTTCGTGTCCTAGCATTGGATCCCCATCCTGTGATTCTGGGCACATCACTTAATAGCTGGATATCAAGTTATGCTTGAGGTACTTATGCAGGAAAGTTGCGATGATAGGATAAGCTGTTAGGTCTTAGTCGCCTATTAAAACCTAGCCTTTCATGACTACCCCTCTTTTTCTGCCTACTCTGTGTGTGCAGTGGCACCGAGTGGGTCACTGACGAAGTGCGCTTGGATGGCTCATGACACGAAGCAAACTACTTCATAGGATTCTTTTCAAAGGGGCTTTCCGGGCTGTCACGGTGAATGAATCACTATTGTGTGTCTGGGCAGCAGAGCTATGCATTAGGTGAAGCCCAGCAATGATACAGGCCTGTCCTCATTGAACTTTATATATTTTATTTCTAGACATATAAATTATAAAGCAGAGGCATACAGCCTTTATCCGTCTCCTGCACTGTTCTTTTCTTCCTTCCCATTTCACCATGCTCCTTTGCTATTATCCAGTCTTTCGTGCTCTGCCCTGTATACGCTTTCTCTCAACTCTCCCCTCACAAACTACTATTCACCTTTCTGTCTTTCTTGCCCACTTTCCCTTCTCTCCTTTTTCACGCTTCCTTGTCTGCTTTTTCCCTTCCATTCCCTTTCCACTTTTAATTCTCATCCTCCTTTCTCGCACTCCAATTTCTGCTATTAACAGCTCTCTTCACTCTTCTCGTTCCTTTTGTACCCCATCTGTCTTTGGCTACCACTCCAATACCTCCTCCTTCCTACCTCTCCCTTGTATCTGTTTTTCAATCTTGCAACTACCTTTCATGGTTTCCACCTCTGTTTCCGCTGTTCCCTACACCGCCATTTGAGAGAGTTTTTGCACACTGTAATCCAGGTCTGGTACATTAGTACAAAGATGGCCTATTCACTGTGGAGATGCCTTTAAAATTTGTGTGCAGTACTGGTATCACCCAGAACTGTTTGTTCAGGATTCGGCTGCCCAGTCCAGTTCTCACTCGGACTCCTGGCAAACCGCAGCATGCAGTCTTCTCCAGACAGTTAACACAGCAGCTGAAAACAATTTCAACTTGCATCCCTCACCCAGCCAGCATAGACCACGAAACGTAGAACTAGTCTCTTAGGATGACGCTACTGCTCAGCAGTGAGGCCACAAAGTGACATGCCGGGCAGAATCTCGCATGGTCTTGCACTTGCGCCATTTATTGAAATGTATTTAGCTGTTTGAGTACGTTTTGTGATCATGACTGGGCTTGAATGTTTTAGAATATGAAACAAACAATGGCAAAGCTAATAGGCCTTTTGGCTTTGTTATGGTTTGTTTTCTCAGCTTTTGCAAACATTTATTGACGGGGAAACTATCGGCCACTTCTCTTGCTTCTTTCTGCACCTCTCTTGCCTCTTTCTGCACCTCTCCTGCCTCTTTCTGCACCTCTCCTGCCTCCTCCTGCACTTCTCTTGCCTCTTTCTGCACCTTTCTTCCTCTTTCTTCTGCACCTTTCTTCTTCTTTCTGCACCTCTCTTGCTTCTTTCTGCACCTCTCTTGCTTCTTTCTGGACCTTTCTTCCTCTTTCCGCACGTTTCTTCCTCTTTCTACATGCGCAGAAAGAAGCAAGAGAGGTGCAGAAAGAGGCAAGAGAAGTGCAGAAAGAGGCAAGAGAGGTGCCGAAAGAGGCAAGAGAGGTGCCGAAAGAGGCAAGAGAGGTGCCGAAAGAAGAGAGGTGCCGAAAGAAGCAAGAGAGTGAGGTGCAGAAAGAAGCAAGAGTGAGGTGCAGAAAGAAGCAAGAGTGAGGTGCAGAAAGAGGCAAGAGCGGTGCAGTTAGAAGCAAGAGAGGTGCAGATAGAAGCAAGAGAGGTGCAGAAAGAGGCAAGAGGTGCAGAAAGAGGCAAGAGGTACAGAACGAGGAAAGAGAGGTGCAGAAAGAGGCAAGAGAGGTGCAGAAAGAGGCAAGAGAGTTGCAGAAAGAGGCAAGAGAGTTGCAGAAACATGGTGAGACTTACACCAGTGACATGGGAAGGGTTGCTGTTTTATATTTGGCTAGGCCCCACATTCTGAGCAGTCGGTGAATAGTGAAGCTGCCAGAGAAAAGTGTGGTTTAAGATAGGTTGGCAGAGGGATTAGGCTACTTCGTATGAGGCTCTGGAAAGGTACACTTGAAATAGGCCGTATAAATTTAGGTGTCTGCTTGCAATGGGAAGTGCACTCTGTCAAGTTTAAAGGTCTGCGTGCTCTCGTGACTCAGGTATGTGTCTACCTGTAAATATATTCTGGCACGTGCTGTGCGTCTGAAGATGTTAGCTCAAAAACCTGGTAGCTTCTCATACAGGTGCACACATTTTCTCAGTTGCGCTCCATCATTCTGTCGCAGAGGGAGACATGTCTCACCTATGTAGGTGTCACAGAACCCCTCAAATAGACTGTTGAATACCCACGTGCCGTGTATTATGAGAAGAAAGGAATACATACACCTTCTTCTACAGAAACTTAGAGAGCATGCGGTCTGAAACACAGGTATTCTACTATTTCTATGTTTCTTTTTATGTCTCATGTCACGTAGGAAAAGGCACAGACACACGTACTGAAGCCTTCGGAAACATGGTGAGACTTACAGTGACATGGGAAGGGTTGCTGTTTTATATTTGGCTAGGCCCAACATTCTGAGCAGTCGGTGAATAGTGAAGCTGCCAGCGAAAAGGCTCTACTATTACACTCATCCAATCATTCAGGCACTACTCTTGCACTCAACCATTCACTCAGGCGCTATGCATACGCTCCTGCATTCTCTCAGGTACTACCCATGCACTTATCCAGTCACCCGGGCACTTCCCATGCACTCATCCAATCACTCAGGAACTACCCATGCACTCATCCATTCTCTCAGGCACTACCCTTGCACTTATTCAATGACACAGGCACTACCCTTGCACTCATCTATTCACTCAACCACTTCCCATGCACTCATTCAATCACCCAGGCACTACCTTTGCGCTCATGCACTCACTGAGGCACTACCCATGCACTCATCCAATCAACCAGGCACTACGCATGCACTCATGCAATCACACACGCACTAGTCGTGCAGTCATCCAATCACCCAGGCATTACTATTACAGTCAAACATTAAAATATATTTAAAAAATCTTTTTGGTATATATATATATTTTCACAAAAAAAACAGGTTTCAGGGACATTATAGTTAGCAATTACCATTTAAAAAACCTTAGAAAATCACTGAAAAAACCACAGGTTTCAGGGACGTTATAGTTGGCAATTAACATTTAAAAAACCTTAGAAACTTACTGAAAAAACCACGGGTTTCAGGGACGTTATAGTTAGAAATCAGCATTTAAAAAACCTTAGAAATTCCCAGAAAAAAACAAAGGTTACAGGGACATTATAGTTAGGCTGACATGTCACTCCTACAAAACCCGAGAAATTCAGCAGTTATAGTTAGCCGAGCTAACTATAACTCGCGCCCCGCAATGCACTGCTTATGACCTCACATATTACATCACTCATGACATGATTAGTGACATCATTGATGACATATCAAATGACATCACTGATCACATCACCCAGTGACTGAGTGTTTTTTTTAAAGTTTGGGTGTTAAATATATAAATACCAAGGTGTATTGGTGAATCAGTGGGTGTATGAGTGACTGTATGGATGACTCAGTGGGTGCGTGACTGACTGTATAAGTGAGTGATTAGGTGTCTCAGTGAATTTATGGGTGAGTGACTGGTTGTGTTGATGTCTAAGTGGGTGTATGAGTGTGTTAGTGGGTACCTGAATGGCTATATGGGTGATTGATTGGTTGTCTGACTACATCTACGGTTGTCTGGGTGTCTGTGTTTGTGGGGGGGAGGTGTGTGACTGCCTGTATGGATCAGTGAGTGGGTGAGTCAGTGGCTGTATGGGGTACTGTTGCGTGTGTGAGAAGTTGTATGGGTGAGTGAGTGTCTGTATGGCTGTGCTGGTGATTGAGTGCATGTGTCAGTATGGGTGAGTAACTGAGTATGTGAAAGGCAGTAAACGTGAGTGACGGGGTATATGAATGACTATGTGTGAGTGAGTGAATTTGAGAGTGGCTATATAGATGAGTGCATGCTTTTGTCAGTCACTGTATAGCTGAGTGAGTATGTGTAACTATTTGTAGGAGTAAGTGGGTGGGTGTGTAACTGTTTGTCAGTAAGTGGCTGTATGGGTGAGTGTCTAGGTGTGTGAGTAGTTCTATGGGTGACTCACTCTGTGTGAGCACCTGTATGGCTGTATGAGTGGATATGTCAATGGCTGTATTAGTGAGTGAGTGGGTCTCTGAGTGGCAGTATGGGTGACCGAGTGGATGTGTGTATAGATCTATGAATTAGTGAGTGGCTGTGTAAGTACTGGAATGGGTTTGTGAATGGTTGAGTGGCAGTGGGTGTATAAAAGATTGTATAGGGGTGTGAATGGGTGCGTCAGATGCTGTGGATGATGTCATCACTGATGTCATTTGAGATGTCATCAGTGATGTCATGAGTGATGTCACTGACCATGTCATGATGTGAGGTCATGAGCAGTGCATTGCGATGGCGAGAGTTATAGTTAGCTCAATTAACTAGAACGGCTGGATTTCTCAGGTTTTGCATGGGTGAAATGTCAGCCTAACTATAACGTCCCTGTAACCTTTGTTTTTTTCCGTGAATTTCTAAGGTTTTTTAAATGCTAATTTCTAACTATAATGTCCCCGACACCTGTGGTTTTTTCAGTGAATATATATATATGTGTGGATATCTATATGTGTGTATATATAGCCCCGAAACGCGTTGCAGCGAAAGAATAAGAAGCCCGGAAATGTTGTTGCTGGCTATCTGCTTTACTGAACCGAAAGGCTCACATCGGTTGTGAGTGCTCCCTTCAAAGCTTCAAGCAATTGGATAATAAAAAATAAAAAATAATATATATATATATATATATATATACGTGTATATATTTGTATGTGTGTGTGTATATATGTGTGTGTGTGTATGTGTTTAAAATGCCAGACTTAAAATAAAGCTATGAGTCAGGTAGGCTCCTTCCCTTGTATTGAAATCACATTTGGTGGCAGGGAGCCCTATTAGTGTCAAGGGCGCTGTTCTCATTGCAAATGATTCTGCAGTGAAGTTAGGGTACCATAAGGTGATTTTTCTTACATTAAAGGTCTGCTATCACCAAAGTATAAATCATTTTTTATACTATACTTCCTTCTTTTAAGCACTATATCTTACAGTTGTTACTATTGAACAAGTTACTTACCTTCGGTAACGATATATCTGTAAGAAACATTAGTAGTGATCGATTCCTTACCTTAGAATATCCCAAGGCATCAGACTGGATCCGGAAAGTTTTCGTCAGCAGTACCCCTGCGCGTCGGTAGGGGCGTCATGCGGCTCCGCGTCCGTTGTTGGCGTCGTGGTCGCCGAGATGACGTTGCGGGCGCTACTTGGACGCCGCCCACGCGCGCTGACGCACAAGTTACTAACTTGTGTAACGATATATCTGTAAGAGACAGTAGTTTGTGACAGATTCCTTACCATAGAATATCCCCAGGCGTCAGGCTGGATCCGGAAAGTTTTTGCGTAGCATTACCCTTGCGCGTCGGTAGGCGGCGTCGTGCAGCTCCGCGTCCGTAGTCGGGACCGCCGGGATGTCGTCGCGGGCAGTACTTAGACGCCGCCCCTGCGCGCGGACGTCAGTTCTGTACACGACTTTCCGCGCCAGGAACGCAGAGCCATGCAAGAAGCTGACATAGGGATGTCCTTAAACCTAGAAATCAGTTCGCAGAACGGGGAGGATGGGTGGGGCGGTAAGGAATCTGTCACTAACTACTGTCTCTTACAGATATATCGTTACTAAAGTTAGTAACTTGTGCATCTGAAAGAGACACGTTAGTGACAGATTACTTACCTTAGAATAGATACCCCAGCAATACCAACCCCGGTGGTGGGTCTGCGAAAAGATTCAGACAAGGAAGCCCCGGAGGACAGAACGGCCAAAGAAGCCGTCCCTCCGGACCTGACTGTCAAGGCAGTAATGTTTGGTAAACGTGTGCAGCGAGGCCCACGTAGCTGCCTGACATATATCCTGTAATGGAACACCGCGGCCTAAAGCCGTGGTAGCAGCCGTAGCCCTGGTGGAATGGGCACGCAGCCCAACAGGAGGTGACACAGCGGGAGATGGTCACCGACCTTTTTTGGCGCCCACGTAGCCAACAAAGAGCTGGTCATCCACCCGGAACTGTTGTGTGCGGTTGATGTAAAAGGAAAGCGCACGTTTTGGGTCCAGACGGTGGAGCCGCTCTTCCTCTCTGGAAGGATGCGGAGGCGGAAAAAAGGTGGGCAAGGTAATAGTTTGCCCAATGTGAAAGGGCGTAACCACTTTTGGCAAAAAGGAAGGACGGGGCCTGAGCAAAACCTTGTCCGGATGGACTGAAAGGAAAGGAGGCTTACAGGAAAGAGCCTGGAGCTCACTCACCCGCCTGGCAGAAGTGATGGCCACCAGGAAGGCAGTCTTTAACGTCAAAAGACGAAGAGGACAGTTGTGAAGGGGCTCAAAAGGAACGCACATCAAGTACGTCAGAACCAGATTCAAGTCCCACTGAGGCATCACGAAAGGAATAGGAGGAAAAAGGTGTGTAATGCCTTTAAGAAACCTATTTACAACAGGGGACTTGAAAAGAGAGGGCTGATCAGGAAGCCTGAGAAAGGCCGAAATAGCAGAAAGATAGCCCTTGATAGTGCCCAGAGCAGAGCCCTACCGGGCCAAAGAAAGAAGGAACAGTAGAACCTCAGAAAGAGGGGCAGAAAGGGGATCCACAGCCTTTGCTGTGCACCATGCCACAAATTTGTTCCACCTGCAGGCGTATACCACTTTAGTAGAGGGACGCCTGGCTGCCAGAATAACGTCACAAACTTCAGGAGGCAAGTCGAAGGGAATCAACTGCCGCCGCTCAATCACCACGCAAAGAGGTGGAGGCTGGACAGGTTCGGGTGGAGGACCGTCCCCTGCTGCTGCGACAGAAGATCCTCCCGAAGAGGCCAGTCTGATCGGGGGATCCATGCTCATACTGAGTAGCTCGGGATACCATACTCTTCGAGCCCAGTCCGGAGCCACAAGAATGACTTGGGCCCGGTCGCGCCTGATCTTCTTCAGCACTCTGGGCAGAAGTGGTATAGGCGGAAAGGCGTACAACAGAACGAAACTCTACTCGCGACGAAAAGCGTCGCTGAGCGAGTGTTGCCTTGGAAATTCCAACGCGCAGAACTGATGACATTGCGCGTTCTCTTCGGTGGCGAATAGATCTAACCAAGGCTCTCCCCACTGCTGAAAGAGACCATGCGCCACCTCTGAGTGAAGACGCCATTCGTGATCGAGCATTGACCTGCGGCTGAGTTCGTCCGCCCTGGCGTTCAGAGAACCTGCCAGGTGTTGAACCAACAGGGACATGCCCTGATGTTCCAGCCATGTCCAGAGACGCAGAGCCTCCTGACAGAGGGTCCACGACCCCACCCCGCCTTGTTTGTTGCAGTACCACATGGCGGCGGTGTTGTCTGTGAACACCTGCACTACTCTCCCCTTGACAGAGGGAAGGAATGCCTTCAGTGCAAGCCTGATCGCCCGCAGCTCCAAAAGGTTGATATGGAGCCGGGACTCCGCCGGAGACCAGAGGCCTCTGATCTCCGCCTCTCCCATGTGGCCGCCCCATCCCAGGAGGGACGCGTCCGTCACCACTGTGAACTCCGGTTGGGGAAGGGAGAGGGATCTGCCGTAGACCCAATGCCGGTTCGTGAGCCACCACTGCAATTGATGTGCAGTGCCCTTCGAGATCTGGACGTGATCGGACAGGTTTCCCTGATGCTGCGCCCACTGGAACTTCAGGTCCCACTGCAGAACCCGCATACGCCACCTGGCATTATTGACCAGCAGGATGCAGGAGGCCATGAGGCCCAGCAGCCTCAGAGTCACTCTGACCGAAACCCGGGACAAGGGCTGAAAGATGGGAATCAGAGCCTGAATGTCCCGGACTCGCTGTTCGGGAGGATAGACCCGAAACTGCGCCGTGTCCAGAACTGCTCCGATAAAGAGGAGCTTCTGGGAGGGAATCAGGTGCGACTTCGGCACATTGATGGAGAACCCCAGCAAGTGCAGGAGGTCGGCTGTAGTCTGGAGGTGGGAGACGACTGTCTGGGGCGAGCCCGCCTTCAACAACCAGTCGTCGAGATAGGGGAAGACTGAGATTCCTGATCTGCGCAGATGAGCTGCGACCACCGCCATCACCTTGGCTGAACACCCGAGGGGCGCTGGTAAGGCCAAAGGGGAGCACGGTAAACTGAATGTGCTCGTGGCCTACCATGAACCACAGGTAACGCCTGTGGGCTGGCAGGACGGGGATGTGGAAATAGGCGTCCTGCAAGTCCAGCGCCACCATCCAGTCTTGTGGGTCGAGAGCAGACAAGACCTGAGCTAGAGTGAGCATCTTGAACTTCTCTTTGCGGAGGAAGCGATTGACGTTCCGGAGGTCCAAGATAGGACGCAGGCTTTTGTCCTTCTTGGGCACCACAAAGTAGTGGGAATAACAACCACGACCTACTTCGTGCGTCGGAACGCGCTCGATGGCCCCCTTGGCCAAGAGGGCCGCAACTTCCTGCTGAAGAAGCACCAAGTGATCCCCTGACATGCGGTGGTATTGAGGAGGCATGGCTGGGGGGTAGTCTCTAAGGGGAGGGAGTAGCCCCTTCGGACTATCTCTAAAACCCACCTGTGCAAAGTGATGGTGCGCCAGTGGGGGAGGTGATGGCGGAGCCTGCCGCCCAATGGCGTTTGATGGGCCTGAAAGTTCGGACTAGGAAGGTTTGGAGGCAGAGGTGGTGGTGGTCTGACCCGCCCGCTGGCCCCTTTGTCCGCCACGGCAGAAACCGCGTCCGCGCTGGGATGACTGTTGCGCCGGCCTGTGGCTCTGTTGCGAACGCTGCGGGCGCCCCTTCCTGTGCCACGAAAGGAGCGAAAAGCGGAAGGCGGAGGAGGGCGGACTGCCGAGAGTCCCAAGGACTTGGCCGTAGCCCGTGAGTCCTTAAACCGCTCCAACGCACTGTCCGCTTTGTCGCCGAAGAGGCGCCGGCCATCAAAGGGCATGTCCATAAGGGTGTTTTGGACATCCCCTGAAAATCCAGTGGTTCTCAACCAGGCGTGATGGCGAACCGCCACCGTCGTTGCAATGGATCTGCCCAGTGAGTCGGCGGTGTCTAGACCACAACGGATCATGAACTTGGCTGCGTCTCTCCCCTCTGCAACAGCCTGGGCGAGAGTAGGCCGGGCCTCCTCCGGACACTGAGACAGCACGTTCGCCACCGTATCCCACAGACAGTGGGAATAACGGCCCAAGAGGCATGTGGTGTTCACGGACCGCAGCGCAGAGCTGGTGGAAGAGAAAATAATCTTCCCAAACTGATCCAGCTTCTTGGATTCCCTATCCGGTGGTGCAGAAGGGAAGGCGGTTGGGGAAGCAGAGGCTTGGACAACCAAGCTCTCGGGGGTGGGATGTTGGGAGAGGAAAATGGGGTCACCCGGAGCCGGGCGAGGGCGTCGGGCCACGTTCCTATCCACAGGAGCCCCTGTGGTGGGCCTGGACCAAGTGCCCAAAAGAACGTCCGAAAGGGCTTCATTAAAGGGCAGCAGCGGCTCTGCTGGCTGAAGCACTTCTGTCAGGAGGTTAGTCCTGACGGCGACAGTAGGGAGCTGGAGGTGTAGGGCCTCCGCCGCCGTAGGCAACACCACTGCATAACTGGCTCCCTCCTCCGTAGCCACGGTAGGAGGAGACAGCATGCCAAGGTCTGGTGAGGTATCCAGATCACTGGCGTCCCCCAATTCCTCAGCCCAGTCCTGTTCAGACTCGCAGGCTGCAGCGAGAGGGTCGTCCGACCCCTCCCAGTCCTCCCCTTGCTCCTCAGGCTGTTCAACAGGCCTAAAATAAGGAGTAGGGACTTGGGGATAGAAATCCCCAAACGGCGTCGAGAACGGCATCGATCGACGCCGGACCGACGCCGCGTCCACTTCGGGGCTGAATCTGAGGTCGACGTCGTCCCGAGGAGCGGGCGGCGTCAGGATCGGTGCCGGTGGAGTCGACGTCAGTGGAGGCGTAACAAGGTCAACTGGCGTCGACCGGGATCCAGGCCTGGATCCAAGGGTGTCCTGCGGCGCTGGGGCCAGAACCGACAGCGACGCCAGGGCCGCCGGCGAGGAAACGCGAGGACACCCATGCGGGACCGCGGGGCCCAAAGGCGCACCGGCGGGACCCGACGGCCCAAAGAGGCGAGCCATGGCCGACAGTAAGTCCTGTATCTCGGCCGGAGTCGCCGACGACCCCGGGATGGGCGGGTAGTCGGGCGGCGACTACATGGACTCCGCCGGGGCGGCACCACCCGTACCCTCAGCCGCGTCGCGCGACCGGCGAGGGGAAGTCGGAGAACGATGACCTTTCTTCGACTTCTTGTGCTTCGCCTTACCTCGAGTGCGAAGACTTCGATCACGACGATCGCCGATGACTCCGCGCACGGTCCCTCGACCTACCTCTGGACCGGGACCACTCACGGCGCGGAGCCGACTGCCGGGCTTCAAGCAGCTTTCGGGACTGCTCCCGCAAAGACTTCGGCGCCATGGACCGGCAGTCGGGGCACGACTTGGGGTCGTGGTCGCGCCCCAGGGAGAAGAGAGACACGCGTTGCGGGTCCGTCACCGACATCATCCGATGACAGTCCTCGCAGGACTTAAACCCGGGCATCCCTAACTGCACCAGGAGTCGTATCAACTCGAAAAAGGTGAGAAAAAGATCTAAAAAAACTTAGTCAAAAAAGACTAGGGGTACCGCTCTCTCTGGATCTGCGCTTGCTGGCACGGAAAAAGAAAGAACTGACGTCAGCGCGTGTGGGCGGCGTCCAAGTAGCACCCGTGACGTCATCTCGGCAACCACGATGCCAACGACGGACGCGGAGCCGCACGACGCCCCTACCGACGCGCAGGGGTACTGCTGACGAAAATTTTCCGGATCCAGTCTGACGCCTGGGGATATTCTAAGGTAAGGAATCTATCACTATGTGTTTCTTTCAGATACACTCTTTCATCTTTCTCTTTACCAATCTCAGAAGGATGTTAGACTAAGTTTGCTCTACAACTCTATGCCTCTCCACGTCACTTTACTCTGCCCTTCCACCCTCTCCCCTCCACGATTCTCCACTCTACTCGACAACACCACTCTATGCCACCACTCTATATTGCCACCACTCTATAATACCACCACTCTGCTTCCACTGCTCTCAATGCCCCTCTACTCACCACTCTAGGCCACTGGACTCCATGCCAATGTATTCTACGCCACTCTACTATATTCGACTGCACTCTATGACAGTCTACTCTATAACACTGCACTCTCTGCCACTGAACTCTACGCCACTGCACTCTAAGCTGCACCACTCTATTCTGCACCACTATTCTACTCTGTGCCGCTGCACTTCACACCACTGCACTCTGACACTCAGCTCTGCAAGACTGCACTCTCAGTCACTGAACTCTATGCCACGCTACTCTAAGTCACCGCACGCTACGCCACTCAACACCACTGCGCTCTAAGTCACAGCACTCTACTCTGCACCGTTCAACTGTACTGCACTCTGCACCACTAAACTCTGCAGAGCTCTACGCCACACTAATCTATTCTGCACCACTGCACTCTACGCCACTCTGCTCTACACCACTGCAATCTACCCTGCACCACTCCACTCTACGCCACTCTTCTCTGAAACAATCTACTTTACCCCACTGCAATCTAGGTCACTCTACTCTGCGCCAATGCACTCAACACCACTGTACTCAACCAGTGCACTCTACGTCAATTTACGCTGCACCACTGTTCTTTACACAACTTTACTCTAGGCTACTCCACTTTAGACCACTATACACTACGATACTCCACTCTGTGATGCTCTGCTACATTAAACTCTACGCCACTCTGTGCCACTCCACTCCATGCTATGCCACCCTACAACACTACTTAACAACGCTCTACGTAACTCCCTCTATGCCTCTTTACTCCACTCTATTCTACAACACACTACTCTGCTCCACTCTGACACTCGACTCTATAACACTGTACTCCACTCTGCCATTCCACTCTCCTACAATACTCCACTTTATGCCACTCCAGTCTACTCTGCTCTACACCACTCTACGCAACACTCTCAACGCCACTCCGTTCTACACCACTCCATGGCACTCTGCCGCTATAATCTACGCCACTTCATCACACTCCACTTTGACACGCCACTCTCCTTTACCCCACTAACCTTTAGCCATGCCGAACAGCAGCCACGCTGGTGTACAATATGGCTGAAACATATTGGCAAAGCCGATAGCTCTTGCAAAGGCCAGCCCTTTAGGCTTTGCCAATGCTTGTTTATTTTAACCGATACTGCAGGCCATCGGCAGAAGACATTGGCAAGCCACATGGTCAAAAAGGCAAGACCTATTGGCTTTGCCAATGCTTGTTTTTGTAACAATAATTTGCTCTGCTAACGAACTAATAAAACTGTGCATTTCTTAACATCCTGTGCATGTCAAACAAGTATTATTACTCGAGATCATCCTAGAGTAATACATCTGCATATTGAAACCTCCATGCAGTAATACAGCCAGAACTCATCGTACGGTAATACATCCCCATCATGAAATCATCGACTAGTACGGTCCCAGTCCCATTCTAAAGTTATCCTTGGATCATCCTTGAGTAATGCAGCCTCATTCTGAAGTCAACACAAGATTATTCTGTAATAATACAGCCCCATCCTGAAATACTCATAGGATTATCCTGTAGTAATCCAGCCTAATCCTGAAATCATCATGGGATCATCCTGCAGTAGTACAAGATCATCACATGTTTTCCATTGAAGTAATCAGGAGCCAATCCTGGAGTAGTTTCTCTGATGACTCTAGAGTCATCTCATTTAAATATTTCGCCCTATAGGCATACTTCAGGATGGCTTCGGATGACTTCCCCAGATAATTGCAGGAATAGCCTGGCTGAAGTCATCGGATGACTTCAGAATGACTCCAGGATGCTCTTCCTTTTTGACTTGGCTAGCAAAATGCCCGTCCCGACGGACCAGACCGTCCAAGCAGTAGTGCTTCATGAACATGTGGAGGGACACCCATGAAGCAACTTGGCAGATGCCCAGGATGGGTACCAGGCGTGCTAACGCAGTAGTAGCGGCCAGGTGGAATCGGTCTGCAAGCCCTCAGGAAGCTGATTCTTAGCTAAGTAGTAGCAGATCTTGATGCAGAGTACAATCCATAAAGAGGTCTGTATCTGCACCACATTGCCCTTGTTTACTCCACTAAACTCAATGAAGAGATGATCATCCACCCCTATGAACATTTGTTTGATCGATGAAGAAAGAAGGAGCTCTATTTGGGTCCAGGCTGTGGTGTCTCTCCTACTTAGAAGGATGAGTTGGGGTGAAAAATGAGGGCACCGTGAAGTTCTGGCCAACATGAAAGTGAGTGACCACTTCGGCAAAAAGGAGGCACATGTCAGAAGAATCAGTTTCTCTAGGTAAAAGCTGGTGTACAGAGTGTTAACCGAAAGATCCTGAAGCTAGCTGACTCTACCTGTCTGATGTAACAGCCACCAAGAAGGCAGTCTTGAGATTTAGATATCTGACCAGGCTATTATGCAGGGTCTCGAATGGTGATCCCATTAGGAACCCCAGTGGGGCATGATGAAAGGGGTAGAAGGGAACAAATACAGCAAGCCTTTAAGAAAAACGAGTCACTACAGGTGACTTAAACAGTAAGGGCTGTCCGGCAACTGCAAATCAGCTGATATGGCCGTAAGATGCCCTTAACCAGTGCCCAAGGCAAGGCCTTGCCAGGCTGAAGTCAGCACAAAGAATAAAATCTCCGAGAATGGGTCTGGAAGCGGATCAAAAGGACGAGAGGAGCACAGGGCCACAAATTTGTCCCAGAGGCAGGCTGTTGACACTTAATACTTGCTCTCCTTAAGCCTTTTGACAAATTCTTTGCTTTCCTTGTAGCACTGTCAGCACCGGAGCTGCCTGGCTCCAGGCACCGTGGGGGCCTTTTTAAGGTCAGGCTACCCAATAGTGTGTTTTTTAAGGTTTTTTATTTCTCACTTTTATTTAATTTGTTTAATTGCGCCAGTACTCCCACCTGGTAGGGAAGCCTTCCAGGATTGAGGGGAGCTGCTGGGCTCCAGTTTTGATTTTCTTTGCCCTTCTGTTTCTAGCGTCGGCAAGCCTTTGGCCACGCCCCTTTAGTGGCGGGTTTCTTACAAATGAGATGTTAGCGCTTTGTCTAGCTACCGAGACTGGAGCACTCTGCCTGCTCTAAGGACACTTAATACGTGCTCTCCTTAAGCCTTCTGACAAATTCTTTGCTTTCCTTGTAGTGCGGTCAGCGCCGGAGTTGCCTGGCTCCAGGCACCTTGGGGGCCATTTTAAGGTCAAGCCACCCAACGTATGCTTTTTATTGTTTTAATTTGTCACTTTTATTTTAATTTAATTGTGCCAATACTCTGCCCACCTATAAGGAAATCTTCCAGGAGGAATGGGAGCTGCTGGGCTCAGGTTTAATTTCCTCCCTCACCCCCCCCGTTTCTGGCATCGTCACACCTTTGGCCACGCCCCTTTAGTGGCAGGCTTCTTAAGGTTTAGAGGTCGTGTTCGCGCCTAAGGCAAGTGCGTCTGGACGGTGCCAGGACCCCTAAGTGCGTGGCCGTGCCCCTCAATCAGTACTCATCCGCGAAAACTTAGGAAGTGTTTGCTCCTTTGTTTCCCCTCGCCTGTTGCCAGGTTCTGGATCCGGCTGGTGTAGTGCTAGGGTGTGAACACTGTGGCTTTGTGCCCTTGTGCATTGCATCCCTGAGCCTAGAGGTGAGTGTACCTCCTCGGGCACCTGGTAAGTCTTTTTTTTTTTATTCTCTCAACTGTCGCTCCCTGGTGAAGCACAAGTTTGAAATTTGTGACTTCTTCTCCGATTATCTCCCAAGTGCAATTTTTTTGATGGAAACTTGGCTTTCTGTAAATGTGGACCCTGACATCTTGTTGGCTGTCCCTGCAGTCTATGCAATAGCTAGATTGTATAGGCACGCCCAACAGGTGGGGGCATTGCTGTTAATTTTAAGCAATCTTTTTCATGTACCTTTTCTAAATTGAGTATAGCTGGCTGCAAGACAGCTCTTTTTACTTAGCCTTGCAAGTAATTTCGCCTTTTCTGGGGCTTTGATTTATCGGCCGCCTATACCAGCTTCGAATTTTCTCTCTTCCCTAGCTGATGTTCTTCCTTCCTTGGTTCAGCACTAATCTAATTTTACTGTGATAGGGGACCTTAACCATCACTTTGAGGATTCCTCTTGCCCAATAGCTGCAGCGCTATGCAATGATTTGGCAGGGCTTCAACTCTTGCAACTAGTTTCCTGGCCTACGCATAAGGGTGGCCATATACTTGACTCTATTTTTTCTAACCTGAGTGAACTGGTGGTTGAACCTCCCCTTCCTCTCCTATGGTCTGACTATCTAGCCATTCCTTTTCAGGTTCCCCTGTGCAAAGACTCCTCCAACTATCTCTGGTCAGAAGGTTAGATCTGGGAAATGGGCAAAGGTTACTACCACCAATTTCACTCGTGTCTTGGCCGCAACTTGTCCCAAATTTGACAATTGTATCACTACTGCTAATATGCAAGGGGCAGACTGGATCTCCGGGGCTCTTGATTGTATTGCACCCATAGTTGAGAAAGCAGTGCGTTGAACCAAACCCACAGCGGACTGGTTCAACAAGGAACTAGCCATGCTTAAAAGAAACTGCAAATGCTGCGAGCGCATTTGGCGCAGGAATTTTGATCAGGCAAGTAAGGAGACCTACTATTTAGCCGTGAAATCTTACCATAGTCGTATTAGGCATGTGCGTCGGGAATTCTATGCAAACCAAATTGAATCGGGACATAACTCTTCTCTAGAGACTTTTGTGATTGTTACAACCTTATCCTCGATGCATCGTGTTTCGGCTGCTGCTGCGCGGTCGGAGGATGGTTCGAACACTCTTGCAGAATATTTTTATGATAAAGTAGCAAGAATATACACCTTCTCAGAGGCTGTCAAAAATGCCCCATGTCTCGACCGCTGGTTTGAGTCTTCTACAGATCCTGATAAAATTTTGCATTTTGAATCTATCTCGAAGCTACAGGCCTGTATGTCATCAGTCAAGTCTGGCTCTCCTCTTGATCCGGCTTCTCCCGGTATTCCGGAGCATGGAATGGATGATCTTCTCCCTGCTTTCAGAGATCATTTGAACAATTCTTTCATGGGGGCCCAAGTGCCTCTGAGTTGGAAGCATGCTTCAGTAGTTTCATTGCTAACAAAGCCTTCTCTAAATCCCTCCAAACCTGAGAATTATAGGCCAATTTTCCTGTCGAAAGTGGCAGAGAAACATGTTAATCAGCAGATCGTAGGGTTCGTTAAGGAAAGGAATATTTGCACAGAACTCAGTCGGGCTTTCGCCCACGGTATAGTACAGAGTTTGCCCTGCTTCTCGCATCAGAGTCCATAAGTCAGGTTATGGATAAAGCAGATTTGTGTGCGGCCCTTGACACCGTATCTTACAGCCGCTAATTGCAGCGGCTGTGGAGCTACGGGGTCGGCCATAGGACCCTAAATTGGCTGGCATCCTTCTTGCAGGGCCGTACCTTTCACACTTTCCAGAAGCCTTTTTATCTAACGTGCTCCCACTGGTACAGGGGGTGTCTCAGGGATATTCCTTGAGCCCCACCCTATTCAACCTTTACATGCACCCCCTGGCTGATGTCATTGAGCGTCACGGATTTGATGACCTATCATATGCTGATGACACTCAGTTGATTGTCATCTTATCTCAGAACTTGGCCAGTGGGGCTGCCTCCCTGAGGGCCTGCCTGTTAGAGGTTGCCCAATGGATGGACCTCAAATGCCTGAAATTAAACGCAGGTAAGACTGAGGTCCTCATTCTGGGCAATCAGCCTGCCATTTGGTCTCCAGAATGGTGGCCAGCGTCTCTTCATTCTTTTCCATCACCAAAGCCTAAGGTCAAGAACCTGGGCATTTGGTTTGACCAAAGTCTCACCTTCAATGACCAAATCACAGCCTTGGCAGGCAAGTGTTTGGGATCTTCAAGTCACTGAAAACCTTTATCGGTCTCCTACCGTTATCTGCTCAAAATACAGTGATTCAAGCCTAGGTCATCTCGCGGTTAGTTTACTGCAACATCTTGTATTTGGGAGTCTCTTAGTCACATTTGTTGAGACTCCAACGGGTTCAGAACTCGGCTGCTACGAAAGCTTCCTAAACGGGCCTCAATGGGCGCAGCACTTCTCAAGCTTCACTGGCTTCCAGTAAAAAATCATGTTGCTTTTAAAGCTCTCTGCTACTGCTACAGAAATTTTCAGGAAGGCTGGTGCGACCTATTTGCCTCCTCTCATTGCACCTTTGAGACACCCAAGGTCTTCAGAGGCCTTTCTGGCTCAGGTTCCGCGGGTGAAGAGAGATCGTATGGGTGGGAGCTCCTTCAGCTTCTTGCACCCAAGCTTTGGAACTCTCTCCCTCTGCAGTTAAGGCATTCCAAGACAGAACTTATGTTTCGGAAAAATCTAAAAACTGTTTTTTTAATAGGTATCTGTTGTTTTGTGCGGTCTGTGATTTCGGTTAGGCGCTTTGACCCTCTAGCGATTGGACACTCCTATAGGATTAGCTATGAGCTTTATAAGCTACTTTATTACTATTATTTATTATTGCAATCACCAAATGAAGCCAACTCTGCCTGTTGAATGACTATCTGTACAGGCTGGGGAGACGTGGTCCTTCCCAGTCAGCCAACCTTCAACTGGCACAAGTGGAATCTCAGGCTCTCCAGGACCACACAAGAACTCAGCAAAGGTTACATATTCTATAATGTTAAAGGAACCACAATACTACACATCCCCTCCCTTTCTACCCAACAAGGAAAACAGAAAATCAACAATGCAAATAGACAATTCAAAACTACACAACTACAAATGGAAAGTTCCAAGCGGCTTAAACTGTGTGAAAAACAAAAACAGAACCTATGAACAAATCAAATAAAAACAAAAAACTAAACTATGCACATACAGGAAGAATCACCCCAAACATACGACTGATGCTGCACATAGTCCTTCAAATAAACCTGTGGTCTGCGAGATCTTTTAGACCTTTGGATACAGGCAACACTTTTCACCACACGAGAGGTATAAGTACCCATTTTGCTAACACTTGTGTCCCCTGGACCATTGTCACCACATCTCCCAGTTCCAACCTTAGAGTTCTCACATTGCTCTGCATCATCAATCAACATGTAGCTGTTGGAACCCTCACTGTTGGAACTGTCCCTCATCGCTACCGTTCTCGCACCTTTGATACAAAACTACAGTATGGCGATTCCACCTATTGCTATTCCATAGTTCAACATACTCCTCAAACACTTTCTTCACTTTAAATGGTCCCCAAAGCTTAGACAAGCCCCCACTCACTCTACCATGCCTCACCTTCACCCAATCAGCCGCTCGTACAATCCCTCGAGGCACAGTCTTCTCTTCACTACTCTTCCACAATGACTCACCATTAACTAACCAAGCAGGTGTCAGCTTGGTGCAAGGCTTCCTTTCCCTCACACTTTCAAAAGGAGACATTTTGGTTGCCCCTTTTTAGGTCGAGCCTCGAGTAGCGCGCAAGCGCTGCTCTGGCAAGACTTTATGTTAGGGGTTTGAAAGCTGACCAGACGCTCGTGCGTCATGGCCTTTCCCTGCGGTTACGCGTGCGGCAGACATCTGTTTCCAATTATCGTGCCCAGACGCGTGCGCGATAATTGGAAACACATGCCGGCCGTGCGGGTAATCGCAGGCAAAGGCCATGACGCACGAGCGTCTGGTCAGCTCTGCAGGCTGCCGCGCTCGCTCGTTTTAAGAAATGTTACCCTCTTTAAAATGAGTCAGTTTACGGAACGCAAAAAGATATTTTGAGTAAAACCTTTAGTTTCATAAACACGTAATAACTGCAGAATTCCGCCCATCTTATCTCTGCGCAACTAAACCGGACAATGCATATTTATCTTTCTTATATTCCGATGTTGGCAGAGCTTGATACACAGTCGTACCCAGTCCCATTTTTGTCTCCAAGGTCACGTGGCTTAGCTGTTTTAGGGGGCGGGATTTCGCGCGAGATTTTATTTGAACAGTACGGCGCGCTCTCGCTCTGTGTACAGCAGTACATCGGAAAAATGTCGCGCCAGCATTTCGTCCAGGAGGGCATCACTTTGAAGGGCAGCGCGCAGATCGTGGCCGAATTTGTCTGTGAGTAGGGCCTCCTCTCCCTCACGGGCGCATTACCCCACACGCTGCTTTATCTAGTACCGCTGTCCTTCAGAGATGTTGTAGATTTCCGATTGCAGTGCTCCTTCCCCCTGCAGTTGGTATGCAACGTGATCATTCAGGTCTCTCCCAGTTGGGGACAGACAACAGCACCCCCGCTCTCAAGACAAGGGGCGGACGTTCTTTTAGGGATGCGCCTGATGCTGCATTGTTTTTAAATGCCATTTAAAGCTGTAGGTACAGGCCTTTCAAACTGCCTATCTCACCCCTGTAATGGTTAGCGCTCCTGTTAACTTCCTGCATGTGCGGGCCTGTGTGATTTAAGTTACAACTGCTTGCTTCCTCCGCTTGAGACATTGCTGTATGTTGGCAGCCTAAGACTGCGTCGTAGGTTGACTATGCTGCTGAAATGAGCTTAAATATGTGCAGATTAGGCTCAAATATGACTACGAGTCTGAAAGGTTAATGCAATAGCCACATACATGTGAGAGTAAAATCAGTGTTTCAGGTTACAATCCGGGTAAGATAAACTTTACCAGCCATCTGCTTCTAACCTTCAGATTGCTTTGCATAGCCAATAGTTCTTGCCTTTGGGACCTTATAAGTGTTTAGCCATGCAACAGTTGATGTTGTTGCACCAAGGATATTGTGCTGCATAACTAAATACTTATAAGGTCCCAAAAGTGAGACCTATTGGCTATGCCAATGCTTGTTCTGTAGTGGGATGGGCCCACACCATGCTGTTCACTGTACTCTCCACGTCATTCCCAGCTTGGGTACCCATAAAAATGGCTCCTCTGACCAGCCCATCCTTGTCGCCAAAATGTTGAAATCACCAAACGAAGCCAACTCTGCCTGTTGAATTACTTTATTCGTACAGCCTGGAGAGACGTGATCTTCCCCAGCCAGCCTACCTTCAACTGGCACAAGTGGAATCTCAGCCTCTCCAGGACAACACAAGAACTCAGCAAAGGTTCCATATTCTATAATGTTAAAGGAACCACATTACTACACAGGTATACAGTCTTTGTTGAGGGCTACTAAGATGACATCACAGATCTCAGAAAGCAGATCAAAGGCATTCAACTGTTGGCGCTCTATCTCTAACAAAGGCTGCGGGGTGTGCGGAGGACCTGGTGAAGAACCCTGCCCTGCTGCAGCGACAGAAGGTCCCCACTAAGATGACTTGGGCCTGGTTGGGTCTGATCTTCTTGAGAATTTGGGGCAGGAGCAGTATCGACATACAGGAGTCCCGGGTTCCAGTCTAAATGGAATGAGTCACTTCTAAAACTCCAACGTGCAGAAGTGCCGACATTGCACATTTTTAGTGGTGGCAATGTTCTTCCCATTCTCTGAAAAGACATTGCGCCACCTCCGGGTGCAGACGCCATTCGTAATCTGCAAGGCATCTGTGGCACAGTTTGTTCGCCCTGGCGTTCAGAGATCCCACCAGATAATGCACGACCAGGAAGATGTACTGTTGCTACAGGTAAGTCCAGAGACGCAGGGCCCTCCTGACACGGAGTCCACAACCCCAATCTGTCCAGTTTGTTGTTGTACTACAAGGCAGTAGTGTTGTCTGTGAACACCTGAACCAGCTTTCTTTTGATTTATGGGAGGAAGGCTTTCAATGCCATGTAAATCACCCTCAGCTCCAGAAGACTGATGTTGATCTGGCGCTGGAGACCAAAGTCCTCTGAGCTTCACCTCTCTCAAGTGGCTGCCCCAACCTAGAAGCGATGCATCGGCCATCAAGGTCAGTGAGGAAGGGAGAGGGGTCTGCAGTTTGCCAATCGCGGTTCATTAGCCCCCACTGCAGATCTTGTGTAGTCTCCTCCGAAATCTTGACCAGGTCGGAAAGATTCCCGGATGTTGCACCCACTGGGACTTCAGGTTCTACTGCAGACTCTGCATGTGCCATCGGACGTGCTGCACCAGCATGATGCAGGAGGCCATCAGACCCAGCAGCATCAGAGTCAGTTTCTCCGAAATTCAGGACAGAAGTTGAAACATCGGGATGATAGCCTGAATGTCCTGGACTCTCCGCTCCTGAGGGTAGGGGCAGAATGCACTGCGTACAGAATAGCTCCAATGAAAGGTAACTTCTGAGATGGAGTCAGGTGTGAAGTTGCATGTTGACAGTGAACCCCAGCGAATGCAAGTTTGCCGTAGTCTGGATTTGGGGAACAACTGCTTGGGGTGCGCTTGCCTACAACAGTCGGTCATCGAGGGAGGGGAAGACTAGGACCCCTGACCAACGAAGGTGTGCTGCAACCACTGCCATCACTTTCGTAATACCTGGGGAGCACTGGTGCGGTCGAAAGGGAGCACAGTGAACTGGAAATGCTTGTGGCCTGCCGTGAGCCACAGGTATCATCCAGTCTTCAGGGCAGACAAGACCTGAGTCAAAGTCAAAGTGAGCATCTTGAATTTCTCTCACTTCAGGAACGTGTGTAGGTGGGGGGGAGGGGGAGGAGGGATCTATTATGGGGGACCAATTTGCACCGACAGACTTCTAAGCTGTTGTATCCCGGTGCTGTGAACAGTAGGCCAGCTCATTGACACTTGGAGTCTCTTGGCTTTGGATAGGCTCTGGAGAGGACTTCTTGAGCAGGACAGTCCCTCTCCTTTGCTAGCCACCTGGTTCAACAGGTGCAGTCCACTCTTTGCCTGTTCCACGGTGCAGCAGGGCAGTCCTTCTTCCTGTCTAGTCAAGATTTGAGTTCTGGATGCCAGGGGTGCCCTACTAATGCTCAGAAAATGCCCTCAGGGAAGGATGCAGTTGTTAGCCAATGGGCTACTAGGTTCCGTCTCCCCTGATGGCCACTGCCTGCAAAGTGTGGCATCTGAGCATCCGAGGACGCACCATTCCAATATGGCAGAACCCCTCTCCCTAGCCCAACCCAGAGGTGTGGATACCAAGGGGGCTACACGCCCTTGGAAAATCAGTTTGGTAACTGGTTTCCCCTCTCTTGACCCATGTGCCAGCCTGTCTGCCTGAACAATGGAGCAGCCCCTCTCCTAAGTGTTACCCATGTGCCCTTCAAAGGCAGCTTCTCATTTGAAGCTCACCTTTTGGGCCTACACCTGTGTGGCTTCCTAAAACAGGGAGATGACACCCCCTTCCAGAGTAGGCCCCTATTGTATACTTTTCTGGGAGTCGTTAGCACATCTCCCCAGGAGGGCAGAAAGCTGCATCGGCGACAGGACCCTATGTGCAACAGGTATGGGCCCAGGGGACTTAAGGCACTATGCTAAACTGCACACTGCAACTCGTTACATTAATTTTGACCTGAGAATCAAGTCGGACTTAATGTAATGAGTTGTTTAATACCTTGGATGATCCACTTTGGTCTCACTGTTCCAGAGCTGTCACAGCTGAGGAGTCAGCAGGTACTTGCCCACTGGGCGACCAAGCTGTTCAAAAGTATAAACAACAGTTTCATGGTTTTTACAACCAGAACATGTAAAACAACATGTTCCGCCAGTGGGATATGTGGCACACTGCCTTAGGAGTCGAAAGGCCTAGCATAGGGATGACTTATACATATACCAGAGGGAAGTCAGGCTTTACCATTACTTTAAATTTCAAAGTCGGGCTACCAGTTGAAACTGTTCCTTCAGCCTCTAATTTGAGGGCTGGGAGTCTCCTTTTACTTGTGTCCCACCCAGGGTGGCACAACCAGCGCTTCAATCCCTGGGGGGGGCCCTTTAACTTACATGCCCTGTGTACCATTTACTAGTGTCTTACAGGCAAGTTAGCTTAGCCAACTGGGTGAAAGCCAATTCAACATACCAGTTTAAGGGTAAGGGCACAGGCACTGAGGTCTGGTTAGCAGGCCTCAGTGCACTCTCATTTGGCCAACAGAGGAGCCTGCACTTCTTGACTGAGCAAGAAGAGATGGTCCTCCATCAGCCATTCCTGGGATGGTACCAGAAAGTAACGGAAGTAACAGCCAGTCTTGATTTCTGAAACCAGAGCCCTCTCTATTGCTCTTTTGAACAAGAGAGCTAAAAAGTCTCATTGGTGTATAAAAATCTGATCCTCCAGGAGATAATGTGTTGTGGGTGGAATATATGGAAAAGAAAAGGGCAGGGAATAACTGTGTTCCATGATCTGGAGTACCCATTGATCCGAGGTGATGCTTCTCCAACGGTGGCGATCAAATGTACTCAGACCTCCAACCTGATGATTGTGGGATGGCAAGGTTAAATTAAAAGGGTTTTGATGCGGCTGCAGAAAGGGGATCTAAGCAAAACGCTGCCCTTTCAGATCTGAACACTGCGGTCCTGCTCCCCGACCACAGCCTCTTGAGAAGGGGGTGGTCTGCTGTAATTGAGGCATACACTGTCTCCATCTTTGAAGATGGCCCCTTTCAAAACCTCAAAAAGGGCAATGCTGCTAGGGATGCTGACGAGTTGATAGAGTCAGACCCAGACAGCAGGGGGTGGCCTTGCTCTCTTTGAATCTTTAAAAGGCCTGAGTCCACCTTTGCCCCAAATAGTCTACATCTATCAAAAGGGATATCCATCAGTGATTGCTGCACATCTATGGAAAAGCCCATAGCGCATATCCAAGCATGGTGCCTAATCACTACGATGGTGCCAACTGGCCTTCCTAAGCAGTCAGTTGTGTCCAGGTCCGATTTAATAGAAAATGCAGCCACATCTTGACCATCAGCAACTAAACGTTAAGATCAGGCGATTCTCATCTGGAACAGCGGGTAACACGTCAGCCACTTTGTCCCACAAAGCATGGGATTATCTCCTCAAAAGGCACAATATATTTCCAGACCTAAGGGCCAAAATGTCTGAAGAATACACTTTGCCTATGCTTCTATCTTCTTTGACTCCCTATCAGGAGAAATGATAGGAAAAGCATTAGGGTTGGTACGGCTAATAGTATCCTGTACTACAAGGCTTTCTGGAGTCAACAGTTGCAAAAGAAAATATGGATCTCAGGGAGCAGGTTTGTGCTTTTTTGCAATCTAACTATTGGTGAGCAAGATCCTGATTTAGCCCATGTGCACACCAACACTTGTCAGGGCTTCGTAGAATGGCAACAAGGCTGCTGTGATTAATGTGATGGATTTTACACTTCCATCAAAAAAATAGGCTTGACTCCTTGATAAGGCAGGATAACAACAAGAGTATCTGCTGTCCTCCTTATTACTGTAGCAAAGGAGGCTGTTTCTTCAGTGGCCATAGCAGGATTAGGTGACGCTAACAACATCTATTCCACTAGAGTCCTGCAAACCTTGCAGACTATCACCTTGTGCATAAGACTGGCATTCAGCATCTCTTTAAAAATCAGGTTCCGATTGAGCATAAACCCTGGTGGTTAGATAAGCAGTGACCTCAGAATCAGAAAATACAATTAAATCCTCAACCAGTGCCTGTGATGTTGGTATCGGCGCCAGACATCAACCATGGAGTCAAACGTAGCGCTGAGGATGAAGTCAAAGGCGTCTTTAGGTCCAGAATCAGTGGTATCGGTATCCATCTTGGCAAGGAGTTGACACAACTGGAGTCGAGGATGGATCTGTCAACGGTTGTCCAAATGAAGGCCCCCTCGGATCAATTGGGCCCAAAGGCGCACTAGATGGATCAGAAATTACACTTGTCGGCCCTGGAGGGACTTGCTATGCAAAAGTCTCCAGATTCAGTCTGATGCCTGAGGATATTCAAAAGGTGAGGTAGCTGCGGTTAGAAGTCTCCAACAGAAACTGCTGCAACTTTTCGCCAAGGTATGAACTCTACATTGATTTATGTTTGTAAATATTTAGAACACATTTAGAACCTAAGAATATTCTTTCAAATTTGACAAAGATTATTTTCCTATAGGATTATAGAGTATTATGTGATAATTTGGAAAACCTCCACAACAAAGGACACTGAAGTCTGAAATGCACCGGGGACATAAATAGTGATTTTGAAATTCAGTTAGGTTTGAAATTATGCAGTTGAAATGCCTCTTTTCTTTTCTCCTAGTCTGAATTCCTCTCTGGTCCCTGTGTTAATGCTTAACACAGTTGGTGCCCTCATGTTGCTCCAATTGACATTCACCATGCTGTAGGCAAGGATGATGAATGCCTCATCCAGTGGGCAAGGATAAAGAATGCCCTATGAGGACTGTCCCTGCAGGTTAGGCACTAGGGCACCTGGGCCTGTTATCGCCACATATGCTCAAAATGCAAATAGATTCCACATGTTATAACATATATGTTGTGGCACTATGGACTTCATCAATGTGGGTGGTGTAATGAGACCTCCCTTCTTTAGCTACACCAGTTCCCTTTCCAAAAATGCCAACCTGACTGATGTAACACTGAACCCTGGTGGACAAAACTGTCCCATACCATCCCTTCCCATGTCGCCAACAGTTCTGAAGTTCCCAACCCCAGCCTTATTACTACATATTTCTATATGCTTCCTTCCCATATATACGGATCGCTACAAATCCTAACAAACTATACTGCATGGGGATGGTATGCAGATGGTATCCCACTAGTCACATCAATGCTCCCATTTCGATGATAGTGTCTATTTGTGAATCCTGTCTCTACAATCTCAAGATTATGCATAGCATATATTAATTTTACTTTTCTGTAAAACAAAATGCACTGAGAAAAAAAGAACAGGAAAACTAATTTTCAATATCAGATTCTCAGTTTACTTCAAAGCTGCTTACAAGTTCAGAATTGTTTTCGAGAACACAACTTCCTGGCTTGCATACAGTGGTTTAAAAATCTGCAATTAACTGAATTATGTGGAATACTAGATTTTTATGTTCTATGGTTTAAATATATACATAGCACAAAGGATCAACATCCACTAATGAGGAAATAAGACAATCAACGTGTTAAAGCTTATTGGTACACAATGCTGTCACTTTTAAAATTGATATCAAAGCAATCCATCCACATTGTCTTTCAGAGTTTACTGATACTGAGAGATCCAGAGAGATCAGTTGAGAGAAATGGTCTTGCTTTTGTGTACGGCTTTACTAGCACGGTAATTTGCCTTGGCACTTGAAAATGTAAAACATTTTGAGATCGGTTTCGATAATGGATACATTTTGAGATCGGTTTCGATAATGGATCTTGTGAATTGATTTCTATCTCAGCCAACTGCAGATCAGAATACATGAATTTTCAAGGAGCCCACAACAGTAAGTTGGTTCATACTGTGAATCTTATAAATGCATGAAGTATCCAAGAAGAAAATGCATGTGACCAAACAGATAATGGACAAGGGTGAACCAATACTACATCATTTTGAATAATGACACAGATAGGCCAGGCACAACATTTCTAACAAAATAGGCATTAAATGTGGGCCTTTCAATTTGGGCATTAGATGTATTTCATAAATATGTTGAGTCAAATGTCACAAGAATATAAATATTTAAAGTGGATTAAGAACCGGAGGCAAAATTCTGATGCGAAGAACAAATTACTTACCTTCAGTAATGCCTTATCTGGTAGAGACGATCTAGCCTCAGATTCCTTACCTTAGAATAATCCATAGTTGCCAGACTGGATCCAGAAAATGTTCGTCAGCAGTACCCCTGGGCGCTGGTAGGTTGCGTCGTTCCGGTCCATGTGGTGTCGCTGGCATCATCTGCGCTACAAGTGACGTGTGCAGTGCCAATATAGGCGCCACCCCAGCGCGCTGACACCAGTTTCTTTTCACATCTTCCCACGCCAGGAGCACAGAGCCACAAAGAACACGGACCACTGGTGTGTGAAACTAGGGCTCTGAAAAGGGAACAGCCCTTTACCTAAAAATCTGTTTGAAGAATGGGAAGGATGGGTGTGTCGGTAAGGAATCTGCAGCTAGATAGTCTTTACCAGATAAGGCATTACCAAAGGAAGTAACTTTCATAGAGTGCCATGCTTGAAAAATGCTAAAGCTGCAGAACTGTACTTAAAAGTAAATTATTTCTAACTTACCTGTGACAACAATGTTTGTGGCATGTGTAGCTGTATATACAGTTGCTCTACATACTTCTGCCATCTAGTGTTAGGCTCGGTAATGTACAACTTGCTATTCTTCTAAGAAGTCTTTCGAGTCACAAGGTATTGTGACTCCTATAACTGGGATTGTGCATGATCATCGGTTCCATTGTTGGATTGTTTTCTTCTGCCGTCGGGTTCGGACGTGGGACGCTGAAACTCTGAGTCGCTGCCGCGTGGCTCATGTCATCAGGGTCTTTTGGTGGTTCTACTCCCGTTTGCATGAAACAATTGCATTTGAAGTTTGTCCGTCTTAGTCCTTTTGGGTCGGCTCTGGGATATTCATCGGCATTCGACCCCCTCGGCCTTACTCCTCGGCCACCCACTTTGAGAATGTGCACGCCATGTTGGAAAGCAACCACTTTCAGCATTGCTTGTAGTGCCATTCCTATTACTCGTGGCACGATCACCACCCAGCCTGCAACCTTTGCTTGTTGTCGGAGCACGACAAGACAGCCTGCTCCTCTTGCCTCGCGTTCCGGTTCAAAAAGACCCTCAGATACCCATGTAACTTACAAGGCGCAAGATGGCACAGCGGCAAGATAACGACACTCCCCACATCTTCGGTGCAGACGTCGAAAAGGAAGCGGGCATCTCTGAATCTGTAGGGCAACCAGCCTGTTCCAGTCCAGAGCCAAGCTCTCCTTCGAACTCCAAGGGCAATGACCAGCAACCCCTCACCAGACAACACCATACTACGCCGACCGTGAGTACTGTGTCCCATCACTCACACCAACCGGTAGACCACCGCACTTCAGGGGGATGGGCGTCAAGTCCACCACTGCCCCAGCAGCCTTCTGGGCCACCACTGCATCCCAGCCATGGCCGTCACCAACACAAGTAACTTATTGATCTGATAGAGATTTCTAGCTGCAGATTTGTTACCTTAGAATAGATGCCAAAGCAATACTTGCCCGGCGGGGGGTCTGCAAACTCGATTTAAACTAGAAAGTCCTGCATAACCGAACGGGCAAAGTGCCCATTCGGATGGACCGGACTGTCCAGGAAGTAGAGTTTGGTGAACATGTGCAACAAAGCCCACGCTGCTGCCTGACAGATGTCCAGAACCGGGACTCCGTGTGCTAATACAGTGGTCGCAGCCTTTGATCTGGTGGAATGAGCACGCAAGTTCTGCCGAGGTTAATTCTTGGCCAATGCGTAGCGGATCTTAATGCAGAGCACATTTCATCAGGAGATTGATTGTTTCTGAACCACCTTCCCTTTCTTGGCTTCAATATACCCCACGAAGAGTTGATGACCACTCAGAATGGTTGTATGCGGTCAAAGTAGAACGACAATGCTCTTTTTGGGTCCAGCTGGTGGAGTCTCTCCTCTTTGTTAGAGGGATGAGGCATAGCGTAAAATGTAGGCAAGGTGATGGACTGGCCTTCATGGAACAGAGTGACTACCTTTGGCAAGAATGGTGACAGAGTCCGTAGGGACCAGTTTGTCTGGGTAAAAAGAAATGTACGGAGGCTGAGATGACAGAGCCTGCAGGCCACTGATCCTCCTTGCAGATGTAATTGTCACCAGAAAGACCGTCTTGATGGTGAGGAGCCTAAGGGGGCAGTTATGAAGTAGCTCAAAGGGAACGCAAATCAGAAAAGCAAGAACCAAATTGAGGTTCCACTGAGGCATAACGAAGGGCGCTGGAGGAAACGTGTTGAAGACCTTTGCGGAATCGATTTACAATAGGGGACTTCAAAAAGGAAGGCTGATTTGGCAGCTGCAGAAAAGCGGAGATAGCAGGCAAATAACCCTTCAACTTGCCCAATGCAGAACCCTGCTGGGCCAGAGTAAGGATAAACAAAAGGACTTGGGAAAGGGGTGCAGATAAAGGTCAACCTGTTTGTCTGTACACCTTGCCACAAACTTGCTCCAAAGGCCGGTGTATACTGTCTTGGTGGAGGGGTGCCGAGCTGCCACAATAACATTGCAGACATCGGTCGGAAGGTCAAAAGCTGTCAACTATCGCGGCTAAATCACCACGCATGAAGGCGAAGTGTTGACCAGTTCGGTGGAGAAGCATTCCCTGCTGCTGTGACAGGAGATTCTCCTGAAGGGGCAGCCTGATCGGAAGATCGTTGGACATTCTCAACAGCTCGGGATACCAGACATTCCGAACCCAGTTCGGAGCCACAAGGATGATTTGGGCCCAGTCGTTTCTGATCTTCTTGAGAACTCTGTAGAAGAGTGGTATTGAAGAGTCTCCGAGCGAGAGCGGCCTTGGAAACTCTAGCGCACAGAACTGTTGACATTGCACGTTCGCAGCAGTGGCGAACAGATCTAACCACGGATCTCCCCACTGCTGAAAGAGACCTAGCACCACCTCTGGCTGAAGTTGCCAGTCGTGATCCGCTAGGCACCTTCGGCTGAGTTCTTCTGTTCAGGCATGATAGAGAGTACATAGGCTTTCAATGCCAGCCGGATCGCTCGGAGCTCCAACAGGTTGATGTGGAGTCTGGATTACGCCAGACACCAGAGTCCTCTGATCTCCACCTCTTCCTGATGGCAGTTCCAGCACAGAAGTGACGCATCTGTCAATAGCATCAGATCTGGCCGGGTAAACGAGAGGGGTCTGCTGCTGACCCAACTGCGGTTCGGAAGCCACTACTGCAGATCTGTTATAGTGCTCTCAAAGATCCGGACCAAGTCGGAGAGATTCCCCTGATGCTGCACCCACTGGAACATCTGGTATCACTACAGACCCTGCATATGCCAAAAGGCACGCATCGCAACCAGGATACAATAGGCCATGAGGCACAGCAGCCTTTAGAGTCAGTCTCCCTGAAATCCAGGCTAGAGGCTGCAACATCAGTATCATAGCCTGAATATCCTGGACTCGCTGCTCAGGAGGATAAGCCCGTAACTGCACAGTGTCCAGAACAGCACAGATGAAAGGGAGCATCTGAGAAGGGATCAGGTGTGACTATGGCACGTTGATAGTGAACCCCAGCGAATACAGGAGGTTCGCCGTAGTTTGGAAGTGGGAGAGGACTGCCTTCGGTGAGCCCGCCTTCAACAGCCAGTTGTTGCGATAGGGGAAGACTGGAACCCGTGCCTCAGCAGGTGAGCTGCAACCACCGCCATCAATTGGTGAGCACACAAGGGGCGCTGGTAAGGCCAAAAGGGAGCACAGCAAACTGAAAGTGCTCTTTGGCCCACCGTGAACAGCAGGTAACGTCTGAGGGCAGGCAGGATGAGAATGTGGAAGTATGCGTTCTGCAAGTCCAATGTTACCATCCAATCTTCCGGATCCAGGGAGGACAGGACTTGAGAGAGTGTGCGCATTTTGAATTTCTCCTTTTTCAGGAAGACATTGAGATGGCGCAAGTCTAGGATAGTACGAAGGCCTCTGTCATTTTTGGGCACAAGAAAGCAGCGGGAATAACAACCACAACGTACTTCTGATGAAGGTACCCTCTCTATGGCTCCCTTGGCCACGAAAGCCTGCACTTCCTGGCGGAGTAAACAGATGTGGTCCTCCGTCAGCCTGTCGCAAGTAGTTGGCTTGGGTGGAGAGGTAGTCACAAAGGGAAGAAGTAGCCCCTTTGGACAATTTGGACAACCCAGAGGTCGACCTCCCGTAGTGCAGATGATGGCGTAGCCTTCCGCCTACTGGGTGCCCATGATGGTCAGAGGGCAGACTAAAGGGGCGTGGAGGCTGTGGCTGCTTGAGAGGTGGTGGACTGGCCCGACCTCTGGCCACCTGACCCATGAGGCTTGTTGGTGCAGCATCCTTGGCCACGCAAGGACTGGAGTTTGCTGGCATTGGCCGCTTGGAAATTAGTAGACGCAGCTTTAAACCTATTACGTTGCCACAAAAGGAGCGGAAGGCAGACAGTGGTTGGCGGGGGCCATGGAAAGGCCCAAGGACCTGGCCGCGGGTTTGCGGTCCTTGTAGTGAATGTAGCATGGAGTCCGCCTTGTTTCCGAAGAGACAGGAGCCATCAAAGGGTATGTTCATAAGTGAGGCCTGGACATCAAGAGAAAAGTCGGTCATGCTCAGCCAGGCTTGGTGACGCAAGGCTACCGATGATGAAACCGTTCTGCCTAGCGAGTCAGTTGTATCCTGCCAACAGAGTATGGCAAACTTAGCTGCGT
The DNA here is from genome assembly GCA_963921515.1 of Calotriton arnoldi. Taxonomy (NCBI): domain Eukaryota; kingdom Metazoa; phylum Chordata; class Amphibia; order Caudata; family Salamandridae; genus Calotriton; species Calotriton arnoldi. The sequence goes on along the minus strand of CAWUFW010000484.1, from coordinate 3,620,719 downwards.
CCACCCCCCTCCCCGGTCAGCAGAAGATTGAAAGAGTATGGCTCGAGCCTCCTCTAACCTGCTCAACCGAGTGGGAGTATCAGTCCAAAAGGCACGCGCTGTTCATCTACCACAGTGCCAGGCTGGTGGAAGAGAACATCATCTTCTGCAGCCTCCTGGATTCCCTGTCCGGGGGAGTGGAACGGAATGAGCCAGGATTTAATTTGAAGTGGAGGCTTTGACCACCAAGCTCTCCGGGTGGAGTGTGTTGTGAGGAAGCTGGGGTCTCCTGGGGCAGGGCAATGGTCAATCAACTTATTCACAGGAGCTCCTGTGCAGGGCATGGACCAGGACCAGAGTAGGACGTCCATGAGGGATTCAATAAATAGGAGAAGCAGTTTGGATGTGGTCACTCGCTGAAGCACCTCAGTCAAGACATTCGTCTTTACAGCTACCAGGATCACCAGGAGCTACTAGGACCTCAGCCACCCTCCTCACCACCATAGCGAAAGAGGCTCCTTCCTTCATAGCTAAGATAGGAGGCGAAACCAAGCCAGTATCTGGGGAGGTATCCAGTCCACTGCCCACAGCCAGATCCTCACAGCAGGTGTTCCTTGGTGACATCTAGGGGCTGGTATTCATCAGGGTCCAGTGGCCCTTCAGAATCATCCACAAATCCTAGCCCATAGAAATAGGGCTCAGGCTCCGATTCGGCACAGTATCAGAGTCGGGGATGAGTATGGGGACTGCAAAGCTGGTGGACACTGGCGGCACCGGGGTCGTCGGCAATGGCGCCAGTGAAGGTTGGGGTGGCTCGACTGGAGCCGGTCCAGATCCATCCATGGATGCAAAGGGCCCGGCTGGTGTCGGAGGCGTACCTGCCAGCAGCAGACCAGTAGGAGCCCCTTCCGAGCCCACATGACCCGAAGGAGTTCCGGCTGGGACGGGCCTCCAAAATATGAGGTGCATGGCCTCTTAAAATTCACAAAGTTGGGTGGGGTCGCTCTAGCTCCTGGAAACTCGAGGATGCGGGCCAGGCTCAACCGCGGAGCCAGGCCTCAAATGCCGACGCTCCCTTATCTCGTCGGATGACTTTGACGGGTGGGGGGGGGGAAGAGTCAAAGACCTCTTAGACTTCTTGCTCTTCTTCCATTTATGGGACTTACCCAAACGCCCGGACGACTTTGACAACGAGCACTTAGAGTGGCTCCACGACCGATCCTAGGACCTTCTAGACGGGGACAAACCGTTGCGATGTTGCACATCGAGACCCAAGGAGCTTGAGGGACCACTCCCTCAAGGTCTTGGGGTGCATGGCGTGACAATCGACGCAGGTCTTGGCATCATGGTCACGCTCGAGGCACCAAAGACAGACGAGGTGTGAATCCATCACCAACATTTGTCAGTGACAGGCACCACAGGGCTTGGAACAAGCCTTTCTTGTGGACATCCCTGTCACACCAGGAGACAGTCTCAAACGTCTTTGACAAAAGGGTCAAAACAAAGGTCAGTCAAAAAAAGACTGGGGGTAGCTCTTCTCTGGATCTGCGCTGATTGTCACAGAAAGAAAACAACTGAAGTCTTTGCGCTGGGGTTGCGCCAATATAGGCACAGTGCACATCACATCCATTGCAGATGCCGCCAATGACATGACGCGGAGCCCAACGACGCACCTACCGGTGCGCAGGGGTAATACTCACAGAAATCTTCTGGACCCAGTCTGATGGCTGGGGATTATTCTTAGCGAAGGAATCGGCGTCTAGGAGTCTATCAGATCGTGTTGAGCGGTCTGCAGCACCCATTCCCTACGAAGTTATAGTACACCAGCTGGACAGGCAAAAATAAATTGTCTCCTACCAGTCAGGCATGACCATGGAAAAGGGAATCAAAGAGGCTTAGCCGGGGCGGGAGATGAGGACTGCTAGCAGGAGAGGGGACTTTTTCAAATGCATCAAGATTACTTTTCTCTGTCTAGCGACGTGAAAGATATGCACTGGGGTTTACTGTGCTAGTAGAACTTGGAACTACCAAGCTCTCAGGAGTCAGGTGTGGAGTAAAAAGATGAAAAGAAACAAAATCAGAATCTCCAGTGGCTGGTCTATGACGCCTATTGAGCAACTTACTGTGGGAGTTGAATGCAAGTGAGACTAAATCGTCATCAAGTTTCTGATAGGCTTGAATCCTAAGATAATACTGGTGTTGTGGGAGAGGATTAGGTTCATCCAGAACTCCTTGGTAATCTAATAGGGAGCCACCCAGCTGCCATGGGTTTATGCTGGCTCCAAATTGAAAACGGGCACAGGAGTCGAATTGGATACGGGTGCCGCTGGAGCCTAGGCTGGCAATGGGACGGTTGGAAACAATGAGGCCTCTGGTGCAGGAGTGGAGGCATCAGCTAGCATGCTCAGTCGACGCTGGGTCGGGCCTGCCAGTGGACGTCTGACTGGGGTCCCCAGCTGCTTTATGGGGCGTAAAGGCTCTCCAGAGGGAGCCGACATGAACCTGCAAACTGATGCATTGCCCTGTGGAATAGAGCAGCTGCTGAAGCAAACCCAAAAGACACATGTTAAATAAGCTCATTCAGGTATAAGGTATTCAGAGTGCAACATGACCTGATGATATTCTGAAGACAAAATTAGACCAAATTACGTCTGCTCCTTTAAGTGTCATCAGCATCTTTATTTTGGGCAATGAGTCCCAATCTAACCAAATCTCAGTATTTAAATTAAGCAAATCTACTGTCTCAGCCGCAAAATTTCCATACAGCTGTTTGCATTGTGTGCACCAGTCACATATTGACACAGAGGACTGGTAGTATGTTTAAGTACTGCTGCCGCCTCCATGAGAAGTCTAAATTTCTGCAGCGCGTGCCTTATCTCCTGTATTTGTGCTGCTGCTACCTGTGTTCTATGTGCACAAACAAGTGAGTGATAAGAGAGCTTGAACTTATACTTACTTTGTGTTAGTGAAGCTTAGGAAATCCATTATCATACAAAAGCCATTTAAAAAAAAAAAAAATTATGCCTTGGTTTGTGCTACATATCTATTCTCCTTGTAATATAAGCAAGAATGGGGCCTCACGTGACAAAGAAACCAGATAGTTTGATCTGACAGTATTTCAAGCGCTAAATAAACGAGATTTATAGCACCTACAATGTACACCATTATATTTCCATCAATATGATAAGCAACAGGAGATTACCAATAACATATTACCCTAAATCCACCGGCTTCCAGTTTGAAAACATTAAATGTTCTCAGAAATTCTCACGTTTAGGAAACTATGAAGTGAGTGCAAGTACAATGTATCCATTTGACCCAACAAAAAAGGACAAGATGCCAAGTGTTGAAAAACAATTCAAAGTTAAATTACTTACAAATAAATAATACACACTATATAATAGAGATTACTACACTAGTATGAGTGGCAGATACAATGCACAGTCTCTTGCAGTTTGCTTTATATCTCCAAATTTTTGAACCACTAGAACTTGTCAGGCACATATTTCACTTTGTGATTACACTCCAAATTAATACTCTGTTCAAGTTGCTTGACTCAGAGTCAGAGAGCGTTAAAAAATAGGTCTATCAAGCAATAGCCCTAATATGATTTGTTTGTCCACAAATGAAGGCCAACTGGTGTCAAAGAATGAAAAAAGGTTGTGCTTCTCAAATGCTTTGTAGATCAGAGAGAACGGCAATGCATTTTGACAGTAGATTGTAGACCTGGGTTATTTGGCTGTTATGTTTGAAGGCATGATCCTATCGTCCTGTTTCACGTACATCACTAACAAAAAAAAAACCTGCTGTGATCTGTGTTATCATCAGTTCAATTACAAAACATCATATACAAACTATGTAAATACAGTATGCAGGAGTGTAGGACAGTTTAAATGACTTGCTTTATACACAAAATATTTTAAAAGATTAAAAGTACAGCACAGAAATTGAGACCAGGAAACTCCCACTTCCTTATCAGGAGACCACCACCCAACCAAAAGGTAGGTGTACAAATTGAAAACAGCTGGGGGGATAATCCTGAAAAAGTGGCATTATATTAAAATAAAGCACAATTTAACAAAAGACTGCTCACCTATGTTGAAGTGCATTTAAGAACACCAGAAAGGATAGAGTTCACCCAGTCCACTAGGACGGTATCTCCCTCCTTTTAAAACTTTTCATAGATTTCATTAAGAAGCAATGCATAAAATAGCAGGGCAAGTGCAATGCATTCTACATAAAAACTATATAAAAATAGCGTGTAATATAGTCTGATCTGTCAACTGTGAGTCATGTAGCAAAGCATTCAGCATCTTACATGCGTAAGACTTTACACTGTAGCCAAGACATTTGTAAAATTGGTGTGCCATTTTAATAAAGTATAGTGACTTGGAAGAAACGTTAAGAGTGATATCCAAACATAAACAAGGGCAGCACGAGATTCAAATGCACTGACCAAGGAAAAGCACAGCTAAAACGCTCAATGGGGATTTGATATAGCTATTTCAGTCTGCAGTAAGCTCTGGTATTGCTGGCCTGGATATTAACTCTCACAGAGCACCAAAAAACAGCATCAAGTTAAGCATGTTTGGTAGTTTGGATAATGAACCTAGCACTCAGCCACACAAGAGACCACTGATCGTCTCCATACTGCGATAGTGAGACAGAGGTCATACCATGTGTTTTTCCCTCTCTTTGGTGAGGTGGATAGATGTCCCCCATTCAGTCTGCTTGGGAAATCTCCAAAAGAATACACCGTTTTAATTTTTTTTAAACTTTTACATGCTAAAAGCTCAAGAAAAATGAAACATGGCCTTTGCTTTACAGACTATGTATTCTTCAAAGGTAATTAAAAGAAGTCTTTATAAACGTAAAAAATAATGTAGTATTTGCGGGTTGAGAGCAGTTACCTTTTTTCTCCATTCGTTTCATATCCATCAGCTTATCTACATTATTTGGATCGTTCAGCCAAAGCTGCATGCGGACAAAGGGCTCCCTTCCTTTCAAGCTCAGTTTGTGCCAGGGCTTGGGGCGAGCTAGAAGGTCTGAGACGGAGCCTTGAGTTAGACCCAGGATTGTCTCCCCAAACAAACGCTGACCTGTGAAAAAATTATACGTCTAGTGAGAAGAAAGTGGGCAAAAGAATGCACAGGGATAAGGGAATTCTATTTAAGGTTAAACAACATGGTTGGCAAAAGACAATGTCCACCTAGTTTATTGTTTGTAAGACTAATTTAAGGGAAGATTTGGGAGAAAAGTTGAGGCTTTAAAAGATATGTCTTGAATTTTACTTAACAGTTCTGGAAATTACAAAAATGTGAAGGCTTGGTCATAAAAAGTATAATTTATCCTCATAGTCAAGGCGAATTTTAAAGTCTGCCAATTTGCCATCCCAGTGTCTGTTGAACCCACTAATGAGGCCAGCTGCATTTCTTTCCCAGCTTAAGAGTGAGAACATTATACTTGCCTGTAATGTTAATTCTCATTTTGGTTCATTCTCTTTGCAGACTACTATTTTAACTGGTATTACTATGGGGAATTTATCATTTGTGATGAAACATAGAAAACAACTACAGCAAGGAGTGCACAAGTGCCTTCTCTAACCAGAGCAATAGATTTACACCGGCATTTCTGGTCAATCAATGCTGCTAAACAACTGCCTGAAAGGACTGGATAAAGGTGCCAAGAACCATGTGACTTTACCAATAAAACTGCCATGATTAATTCTCCACCCTCCCCTTGTAGTCTCGCTATGCTTGCCAACAACCTGGATATGATCTTTCGATGAACAAAAGATTAAGCGTGCTGCAGCATAGCTGTCATGAACACGCTTCTGCTCAAGTCAAAGGTTAAGAAAATGTCACCAAAAACAATTAGAGGACGTAGACCTGATCACAGATCTGAAAATCTCCATGGCAGATGCTACCCCGAAGAAAGCCAACATGGTGCCCTTTGCTTTAAAGGAAGAGGGAGCCAAACTCTCAACAGTGATATAAAAGGGTTGCAACCAGCAAGGCATTTTAGACCACATGTCCATTGTGACATTACTTAACAACCCAAACATATGGAATATTTCCAACCCCTCCTTACTGAGGTGTGAACACAGAAAAGTAATGCAAGAAAACATGCAAATGGCAAAATGACACCTCAGATCAATCCTGTGTGACCGTTATCTATGTATGCAAACATGTATGTAAAAACACAAAAATCATCTATGCTACTAGATTTTATCCAGCCGCAAAATGGTTCCACAACATCACAGAAGATATATGCTGAACATTGTTCCTGGTCATAGAATTCGTGTAACTCGTATATGATACCTAACAAACTAACACAAACTCTTTGGGCCTGCAGCACAATGTAGAACATTTCTTTCTACTAATTTTCCTCTATTTGTTATAGCGACACATTAACACCATAGACTGTGATCTATTGTTGAAACACACTACTACTGTGGACCTAATCTAAGTCACCACTACAATGAGTCTACTCCTTCCTTGTTAAAAAAAAAAAAAAGTCAATGAGCCAAACTGAAATTTACACTTTTATTTACAATTCAGATCTCACACAGTCCTCACTGTTTGCACTCTTTTTGAGTCTTCATTTGTACTAATCATACCAAGAAGCCTTCACTTTAACTTCCGGGTTTTCACATTGTTTGGATGAGGGTGCCAGGAAGAATCATAGATGTCTAAAATGGACATGCTACTAGTCCCATAGTAGCTACTAGTCACAACAGTAGTCCCCGCATAACCTACTTAGTTTGAATTTAAATGCTCAGTACCCTGGAAAAGAAAAATATTTAAGTGTCAGAAATCAATTTGGATGCTAGCTTAGTTTCGATTCCGACATTGTAGCAGTCATCCAAACCTTTTCCATTTAGACAACTGAAAATGGGGCTCCCCTTTACCAGCTCGGTCTACAATAAAGGAGTGGTCAGAAATCTCATTAACATTAAATTGAATTATGCCAGGACAATTTTTAGCGGGCTGCCAGCAAGCAAACTGGCTAGTCTGTAAAATACCTAATCTGCCGCTGCATGGCTCATTTTGCAGATTGATACGTTTGATAAAAATCTCATTGGTAATCCTCAACTACTCCCAAAAACGAGAATTTTAAGATGGTTTTCCTGACTTCATATTCGTATTGCTTAGTCTCGATGTGCTGCAAGGAAAAAAGGAATAGGAATAGAATCTTTGACATTTGCATGTAGATTGTTTCCTACCATCAACATGTGGGTATGCATGCATAAGTTATATGCACCTATTCCTGCTTGAATGTGCACCATCGCCAGTAAAGGAGCCAATCAGTGTGTCATTGTTTAAGTGGTCAACAGTAGTTCTTGGATAATGGGAAAGACCACATGGACTCAAGAGTGAATGAGTCACCTTAAGGGTAACTTAATCCTTATTTTACATCATATCTCTTTCCAATTCTCAACCTGTGTGTAGATTCTTTGTAAATTTAGAGATGCAATAGGGATGAAAAGACAGAAGGCAGCTTCGGGCAGCTTAAATCTATGCATAGAGGTTTCACACCATTTTCCGACCAACTTTAGCATCGCTCCAGGACGAAACCTCTAGGCCCTAATTTCACCAAACAAACCCAGTAGACACCCTGCATGCATCGCTACATCACCAATATGGTCTCATCAACATAGGTTAATGTTTTCCACTAATGCCGTTATGCTGTAATATTCTCCCTTGCTCCACGGACAAAAAATCTCTCCCCTAAGGAGACAGGTGAGGTGTCTATGCAAAAGGTGGAGTAGATCAGAGGACCAAATCTGGCAAGGCTAGGCTGAAACAACTAGGATCACTGCACACCCAGCTGACATTAAAGTAGAGCCTCGTGGATCAGAGGGTTAGGGAGCAAACCGTACATAAAAGCCCTGGTCCGTGACATTATCAGACCATCCCCCAGGCAACTGGGTCCCCTGCCAATCCAAGACACAAACTAATCACATGAATTGAGAAAGTCACATACAGACATGCGGAATTTCCATTTGCATAATTATGTGAAATTTCTGGGAAATTATGTAAAATGAAATTCAGTCATTTAGCACTATATTTTAGCATGATTTGCATTCGCAAGTCAATTTTTGACATAAGGAAATGTTTTGTGCTAATAATAAAAGTGTGAAAAACACAAGTGCCATGAACTTGCATTCTGGTTGCTTTGTGCCCGAGCTCCTGCGTTATAATTTGTCAAAAACAGCGGCATAATAGTATACACATAATTTCATGTAACAACCATAACAAAAAATTTCCAAAATTATTCCAGTGTGATTTAAATTTCACCCGGGCCTCGTCACAGATCCATCCAAAGAAGGTTGACCATTAGCCTCAAAGAAGGAATGAAGAACTATTTGGTGATACCCACCCACGTGATGAGTAAATATGTCTGGCTCTGAAGTTGTCAATCCCCAGAATGTGGGAGAATGGCAGGAACAAGTCTTATTGCAGTGCGTACTCCCACAGAGCTACAAACAGCAGACAGAGCTATGGAAGTAGGTACCCTTTGGTACTGTATGTAAAAGAGGCAATGGTGCTGCTTATATTGACTATAAGCAGCACCATTCATCTCCAACTAAAGTTCTCAGAAAGCCAAAAAGGCAGAGAGGTCATGGGCTATGGAGACTCTGACAGGTGTTGTCATAGCCATTCTTTACCACTAGAGGACTCGTGGGGCTTTGGTTGTCTTATCCCAATTGTGGTACTGGAGGGAAGCATCCCTTTTGCCTGCTTGCTTCCCAGAGAAGATGGAATCTTGGGAGAAAGGGCTTGCTAGCTTGGCTTTGGTGAGACTGGTGCTCTAGCCTTGCCAAACAAAGTTTATCTCCAGATGTAAAACAGGAGGAGGACTGCTCAGTAAAGCTTGGATGGCCCCGAGTTATTTGGACATTACCGTGCTAGACTTGTACCGGGGATGGACATTAAATGTGATGGGACAGATTGAGGTGGAGGAGATTCATGACCTCATTCAAGGCCTCCAGCATTAAGACCGAACACCACAGAGATTACTTACTGCTTAAGTGTCCGAAACTTGGTGCACAGTGACTATGGAATGTCAGGCTCAGAGATAGGCTTCTTCCAAATCTTTTGAGTCTGTCTGAGAACCTGATGACATATGGTCTTGTTAGGTTCTTGGTGAAGGAACCGCTATGACTACCAAAACAAATATTCGTCCATGCCTGCTAGCAGCTACCATAGTGGTTTAAGTACTGACTAAAGCTATACCTCACTTACGAACTCTAAATAGGCTGACACAGGTCTGGTGTTGATTGTGCTCCCGTCTGGAGAGGGCCTGGCAGCTCAGTCTGTACTGTTCCTACTGGAGCAGGACCAAGACTGTTTTGCATATGGCAGTTCTCTGCCAGGAGTCGCCACAGAATCTAAAATGATGGACTGGGATGGTGCCCTGAACAATCGATTAAATTGATTAATTTGAGCATTCCTTCAATTACCTTGTTACTTATGGCAGTAGACGCCATAAGTGTGATTGGTATGCCCACATGTGCACCCTCTTCTCACTGTACAACAGGACGATTGATAAGTAGTCTGAAATTGGTCTGGGGTTGCTTGTGTACTAATCTGGACAAGACATGGCAGTTTGGTCTTGTCTATTTCTATACGAGCAGGACTAAGACTGGAGTATGGCTGTCTAGAGTAGCATAGTGGCTCGAACAATAGTTAGTAGCTAAGATTAATTCAAGTATTTCTTTCATCACCTTTGTTATTTGTTGCACAAGATCTTGACCAGCGGGCCTAATGAGTAAGGGAACTGATCAGAAAGGCGGTCCATAGGGCATCATGTCCTGAAGACTCAGGCCTGTAGTCGGCCAGACTCCTTGAAGCTCAATAGCAGTGTTAGAGAGAAAGCCCTAGTCCTTCTCCCGAAGGAAGTGGATCAGTACACCATCTGGGGCAACCACCCAACATTACAGGAGTTGGTGGAATTTCAGGAGAGCCATAGTGGCAGGATGTGGTGCATCCTTGTGCTTCCATTTACTTTTGTTCCTTCTATACTTCAAAGTGGAAGGGATCATGACAAGAGAGTCTAGTCGGATCAAGTAATCCGGTACTAGAAAATAAATGTTCTTTCAACCAGGCTATTTTCATCTTCTCTGCACCACTTAGGTAACAGCAGTGAAGGGGATCACTATAAAGGATGAAGATGTTGCCTTATTAGAATGCCTTGATACCTATGCAGCAGGGAAGGCCCAGTGGTCAAGACCCTGTACTCACACCTCCTAAATGATCTTCCTAAAGAATTAATTTAATGTATCTCTTGGAATTAGTGCATCCTTACTCTGTCACTAAGCCTGGAAGTTCATAAAGGACCTTGTATCGATGGTAGCACACACAGTGCAGGTGCGTACTGGATGTCTGGGAGGAAACGGGGTGTATTATATGATGTGGTAGTGCGACCTCACCATGTAATACACTTCCCAACCGCTTCAGGACCCTTGAGTTTCGTCTATCAAACCCTCAGCTCAATCCTGGGTAGCTGTGGCACTGAGCAGCAAGTGTAAACAGCACCAAAACAACTGAAGAAATCGACACTAAAACTCAAGAAATCCCACACCAATTAATAAAAATAGATTGTATATTTATAAGATTTTAGATACTAGAATGAAAAAGATCCACCGGAGGGTTCCGGAGATAAAAGCAATAATAAAATCAATACAATTTCACTCAACCGCGAACAAGCCTTGGCAAAGTCAACAAATCCGACATTAAAAAACGTTTTCAAAGAAAACTTAGGTAAGCGTCAATGTGGTCGTTGGAAGTACTTGGTGCAACCAACTCAAGCAGGGAGCTAGTCAGAAGGACCAGCAAGGTCCTCAAGAACAGTTACCTTCACAAGAGAAGCAGTCCTTCAGCAGTTCCAGGTTCTTTATCCGTGTTGCAATGGATTCCTATGGAGTGGACCTGATGTAAGGCATGAAGGATGCTGTGAAAGCGACGCTGTCTTTCTGCAGGGATTCCTCAATCCACGAAGATGGTGAGGGGGTCCTGGTTGCAGGGTTGACGTCTAACAAAGTCCTCTCTGGTGTGGTCGATGTCCAGTTGCCACTGGACTGTTGCCTGCCGTTGCGGTCACAGGCCAATCCTTCCCAGGTCGATACCGTTTCTTCTTAGGGTACCAGCAACTTTCTGACAGCATTCCCGCGCTCAGTGAACTCGGGTGCAACTCTGTGTGTTGGGGCTTGGTCCTCGGTGCTGCACGGCGGCAGTGGTAGCGGCTTGAAGACTTTGGGTTACCAACTTGCCCCAGCAGTTTCTTCAGCTGTTGTAGCCCTGTGCTGCAAACAAGAGGCCAGTTGGTTGGCCCCTGGAATTCTCATTGCTTGACTGGACTCTGGAGACGGCTTCTCCTTGAGCAGGACATGGCAGGAACAGTTCTTCTCTTCGCTAGCCACTAGGTGCAGCATGCACAGTCATCGTTGGTGCAGCAGGGCAGTCCTTCTTCCGAGTCGGTCGAGATCTGAGGTCTGGATGCCAGGGGTGCCCTCTTTATGCTCGGAAAGTGCCCTCAGGGCAGGATGTGGTTGGTGGCCAACGGGCTACCGGGTTCCCTCCAACCTGGTGAACACTTCTTGTGGACTGTGGCATCTGGCTATCCCAGGATGCACCATTCTGCCCACTCTCAAGATGGCGAGACCCCTCTCCAGGTGTACAGACCTCATTAGCCCACCCTTGGGGTGTGGCTACCTCAGGGCTACATGCCCCTGGAGAAACTGCTTTGGCAACTGGTCTCCCCTCTGGTTCACGTACCAGTCTGTCTACCTACACAATGGGGCAGCCCTCCCCCCCTAGTGCTACACATCTGCCCTTCAAAGGCGGCTTCGCCTTTGCAGCTTGCCTTTTGGGGCTAACACCCAAGTGGCTTCCTGCAGGAGGGAGGCGACACCTCCCTGGCCTGCAATCCCTCATTGTTCTCCTTCCTGGGAGTCGGAAGCACGCCTCTCCAGGAAGGTAGAAAGCTGTCTCGTGGAGCAGGTTCCATGTGTGACCGAGAAGGCAAAGGAGTTTTAAAGGAAATAAAGTGGCAGATTTGCTAAAGCGGCACACTGCAACAAGTTACATTAATTTTGACTTGAGATAAAAGTCGGGCCTAATGTAACAAGTTGTTTTATACCTTGGAGTGCCCACTTTGATCACACTGTTCAGGAGTTAGCCCAGCCCACAGTAAAATGGTAGTTTTGCAAATCTTACTGGTACATGTCCTGCCTCTGTCTTATGTTGCACCCAGCATTTAGGGCTCCTTAGGCCAGCCAGAGGCGTGACTTACACACATGTCCAGGGGAAGAAGTGGCTTTGCCTTGGCTTTCAATGGCAAAGTTGGGCTAGCAGTGCATGACTGGTCTACCAGTCTGCAGTGGCAGACTTGTTTTACTTGGGGGACCTCCAGGGTGGCACAATCAGTGCTGTAAGTCCTGGGGTACCCCTCTAACTTACATGCCCTGGGCACTAAAGTACCATTTACTAGGGACTTACAGATAAGTTAGCCATTTCCAATTGAGTACAGCCAATTTGACATACACTTTAGGGTCAGGGCACTGGCACGGAGGTCTGGTAAGCAGGCCTTAGTGTACTCAGAGTTGAAAAACCAGCATCATCAGTCGAAACAATTGGTGGTAAACATACTAAGAGGCATTTCCTTACATGGCCTCCTCTCAGAAGAAATGTGATGAGGAATTAGCCTTTTTCCTGGTGCTACTCATCATTTTAGTGGAAGAACCTGGAAAGGCCAACTGCATTGGCATGGTCAGTCCCAGGTCTGTGTTACACTGTGAGGTCCATCCTCTGTAGGGAAATAGACCACCTTAACAACTAGGGGTTCTCTCCTTTCATCTGCATTTGAGGGGTCTGTGGTCGGTTTGAAACTTAAAGTGAGTCCCAAAAACGTAGAGTCTTAGCTTCTTCAGGTACCAGACCACAGCAAAGTCTTCCCTCTCAATGGCACTCCAACGCTGCTGCCTAGGAAGGAGTCGCCTGCTGATGAAGGTAACTGACTGATCCTGGACCAAATCATTCACTTGTGACAACACTGCACTGTAGGAAAGTGCCCTTTTTGACATGGTTACCCACCACATTTTGCCTGGTATCTGATGCATATTTGACTGAAAGTGTACTAGGTTCCAGCTAACCAGGTCCCCAGTACCAGTGTTCTTTCCCAAAAGTGTACCATTGTTCCACAATCAGCACTACCTCAGGCTCCATGTAAGACCATAATAAATGGTACCTCTGGTACCTAGGGCATTGGGATTAAAGAGGGTCTTCAAAGGCTGCAGCATGAATTGTGCCACCCCAAGGGACCCCTCACCAAGCTCACTGCCACTGTAGCCTGCGTGTCTTGGTGCAGAGAAAAGTGAAGAGTCGACATGGCACATATCCCTGCAAAACATGCCTTCAAAACACTACATGTGGTATAGGTAAGTCACCCCTACAGCAGGCCTTCCACCCCTAAGGAAAGGTACACTATACCCCATGTGTGGGCATATCTGCTGGAGGGGATATGTCCGTGATATATCCAAATCAATTATTAGCTATCACAAGTGCACAGGGAAGCCATAACGAGTACATGGGATGTACACTCATGATGAGTTCCCCAGCTACATGATGGCTTCACTGAACCCCCGATGTTTGGCACCAAACATCTTGAATTAATAAACATACACTGATGCCAGTGATGGATGTATTGCACAAGTTACTACTTGTGTAACGATATATCTGTAAGAGACATTAGTTAGTGATAGATTCCTTACCTTAGAATATCCCCAGGCGTCAGGCTGGATCCGGAAAGTTTTTTCGTCAGCAGTACCCCTGCGCGTCGGTAGGTGGCGTCGTGCGGCTCCGCGTTCGTCGCTGGCGTCGTAAGCGCCGAGATGACGTCACGGAGACTAATTATGCGCCACCCATGCGCGCTGACGTCAGTTCTGTACACGACTTTCCGCGCCAGGAACGCAGAGCCATGCAAGAAACTGACCACTGGTGCCATGAAACTAGGGCCCTGAAAGGGATGACCTTAACCCTAGAATCAGTTCGCAGAACGGGGAGGATGGGTGGGGCAGTAAGGAATCTATCACTAACTAATGTCTCTTACAGATATATCGTTACACAAGTAGTAACTTGGGCATCTGAAAGAGACACGTTAGTGATAGATTCCTTACCTTAGAATAGATACCCCAGCAATACCAACCCCGGTGGTGGGTCTGCGAATAGATTACACCAGAAAGTCACGGAGAACAGAACGGCCAAAGAAGCCATCTCTTCGGACTTGACTGTCAAGGCAGTAATGCTTGGTAAATGTGTGCAGCGAGGCCCACGTGGCTGCCTGACAAATATCCTGCAAGGGAACGCCGCGTCCCAAGGCAGTAGTGGCTGCTGTTGCCCTGGTAGAATGGGCACGCAGTCCCACAGGAGGCTCCTTTTTAGCCAAGAAGTAACACGCTTTGATGCACAAAACAACCCACCGAGAGATGGTGCGTTTGTGCATGGCCCGACCTTTTTTGGCGCCCACGTAGCCGACAAAGAGCTGGTCATCCACCCGGAACTGTTGTGTGCGCTTTCGATAGAACGAGAGCGCATGTTTTGGGTCCAGACGATGGAGCCTCTCTTCCTCTTTTGAAGGATGCGGAGGCGGAAAGAAAGTGGGCAAAGTGATGGTCTGCCCGATGTGGAAGGGCGTGACAACCTTTGGCAAGAAAGAAGGACGGGTCCTTAAAACCACCTTGTCCAGATGAACAGAAAGGAAAGGAGGTTTAGAAGAAAGAGCCTGGAGCTCACTCACTCTCCTGGCAGAGGTGATAGCCACCAGGAAAGCCGTCTTTAGAGTAAGAAGACGTAAAGGACAGCTATGAAGGGGCTCGAAGGGAGCGCACATCAGATAGGTCAAGACAAGATTTAAGTCCCATTGAGGCATTATGAAAGGCACGGGAGGAAACGTGTGTGTAATGCCTTTCAGGAAACGATTAACAACTGGGGACTTAAAGAGAGAAGGCTGATCTGGAAGCCTGAGAAAGGCGGAGATGGCCGAAAGATAACCTTTGACAGTGCCCAGAGCAGAGCCCTGCTGGGTCAAGGATAGTAGGAACAGAAGGACCTCAGAAAGAGGGGCAGAAAGGGGATCCACAGACTTAGCTGTGCACCATGCCACAAATCTGGTCCACCGGCAGGCGTATACCGATTTAGTGGAGGGACGCCTGGCGGCCAGAATGACATCACAGACTTCACGAGGTAAGTCAAATGGAATCAGCTGTCGCCGCTCAATCTCCATGCATGGAGGTGGAGGCTGGACAGGTTCGGGTGGAGGACCGTCCCCTGTTGCTGCGACAGAAGATCCTCCCGAAGAGGCAGTCGGATCGGGGGATCGATCGCCATGTTGAGTAGCTCGGGATACCAGTATCTTCGTGCCCAATCCGGAGCCACAAGAATGACTTGGGCCCGGTCGCGCCGAATCTTCTTCAGCACTCTGGGCAGAAGTGGTATAGGCGGAAAGGCGTACAACAGACCACAGCTCCACTTGCGACGAAAAGCATCGCTGAGCGAGTGCCGCCTTGGAAATTCCAACGCGCAGAACTGATGACATTGCGCGTTCTCTTCGGTGGCGAATAGATCTAACCAAGGCTCTCCCAACTGCAGAAAGAGACCTTGCGCCACGTCCGAGTTCAGACGCCATTCGTGATCCATCAAGCACCGGCGGCTGAATTCGGCCGCCCTGGCGTTCAGAGAACCTGCCAGGTGTTGAACCACCAAGGTAATGCCTTGATGTTCCAGCCATGTCCAGAGGCGCAGAGCCTCCTGACATAGGGTCCACGACCCCACCCCGCCCTGTTTGTTGCAATACCACATGGCGGTGGTGTTGTCCGTGAACACCTGCACTACGCTTCCCCGGACAGAGGGAAGGAATGCCTTCAGTGCAAGTCGGATCGCCCGAAACTCCAAAAGATTGATATGGAGCCGGGACTCCGCCGGAGACCAGAGGCCTCTGATCTCCGCCTCTCCCAAGTGGCCGCCCCATCCCAGGAGGGACGCATCCGTCACCACTGTGTGCTCCGGTTGGGGAAGGGAGAGGGATCTGCCATTGACCCAATCGCGATTCGTGAGCCACCACTGCAATTGTTGTGCAGTGCCCTTCGAGATCTGGACAAGATCGGACAGGTTGCCCTGATGCTGTGCCCACTGGAACTTCAGGTCCCACTGCAGAGCCCGCATATGCCACCTGCCATGTTGCACTAGCAGAATGCAGGAGGCCATCAGGCCCAGGAGCCGGAGGGTCATCCTGACTGAAACCCGGGATAGAGGCTGAAAGATGGGAATCATAGCCTGAATATCCCGGACTCGCTGCTCGAGAGGATAAACCCGAAACTGCGTCGAATCCAGAACCGCTCCGATGAAGGGGAGCTTCTGAGAAGGACTCAGGTGCGACTTCGGCACGTTGATGGAGAACCCCAGCAACTGCAGGAGGTCGGCCGTAGTCTGAAGGTGGGTGACGACTGCCTGGGGCAAGCCCGCCTTCAACAACCAGTCGTCGAGGTAGAGGAAGACTGACACCCCTGACCTGCGCAGATGAGCTGCGACCACCGCCATCCCTTTTGTGAACACCCGAGGGGCACTGGTAAGGCCGAAGGGGAGTACCGCAAACTGAAAATGCTCCTGGCCGACCGTGAACCGCAGGTAACGCCAGTGGGCCGGCAGGACCGGGATGTGAAAATATGCGTCCTGCAAGTCCAGCGCCACCATCCAGTCTCCGGGGTCGAGGGCAGCCAAGACCTAAGCCAGAGTCAACATCTTGAACTTCTCCTTCCGGAGGAAGCGATTGACGTTCCGGAGGACCAAGATGGGGCGCAAGCCCCCCTTGTCCTTCTTGGGGACCAGAAAGTAGTGGGAATAACAACGACTCCCTACTTCTGGCCCAGGAACACACTCGATGGCCCCCTTGGCCAAGAGGGCCGTGACTTCCTGCTGGAGAAGCGCCAAGTGGTCCCCCGACATGCGGTGGTACCGAGGTGGCAGGGCTGGAGGGGCAGACTGAAAGGGAAGGGAGTAACCCTTGCGGATGATCTGCAACACCCACTCATCCGATGTGATAGCGTGCCAGTGGGGGAGATGATGGCGGACCCTGCCACCCACTGGCGTGGGGTGCCCCACAAAGCTCAGATTAGGAAGGTTTGGAGGTGGAAGCAGCGGGGGTGGAGGTGGACTGACCCCCACGCTGATTCCCAGACCCGCCCCTGCGGAAACCGCGTCCGCGCAGAGGCTGGTTCTGTACAGGCTTGCTGAAGGAACGTGCCGGAGCGCCCCCCTTCCGTGGCCACGAAAGGAACGAAAACCAGGAGTGGTTGGGCTTTTCGTGGAAAGACCTAAGGACTTGGCCGTGGCCCGCGAGTCCTTAAAGCGCTCCAGCGCACTGTCGGCTTTGTCGCCAAACAGGCGAGTGCCATCAAAGCGCATGTCCATGAGTGAGCTCTGGACATCTGGCGGGAACCCGGTAGACCTCAACCAGGCGTGGCGACGAAACGCCACAGTCGTAAAAATTGCTCTACCTAGTGAGTCCGCGGTGTCCAAACCACACCGAATGGCGAACTTGGCCGCATCTTTACCCTCTGCAACAGCTTGGGACAGCACAGCTTGGGTCTCCTCAGGACACTGAGGCAACACCTGCGCAACTGTATCCCACACCGCGTGGGAATAGCGGCCCAATAGGCATGCAGTGTTCACCGAACGCAGCCCCAAGCTGGCCGAAGAGAACAACCGCTTGCCGAACTGCTCCAGCTTCTTAGAGCCCTTCTCCGGCGGAGCCGGGGGAAAGGCACTCTGGGACGTCGAAGCTTGGATGACCAGGCTCTCGGGCGTAGGATGAGTGGTCAGAAAGGCAGGGTCACCCGGCGCCGGGCGATGGCGCCTGGCGACGTTCTTATCCACAGGGGCCCCTGTGGCTGGCCGCGACCAAGTGCCCAGTAAGACGTCAGTGAGGGCGTCATTAAATGGCAGCAGGGGCTCCGACGAAGTGGACGCCGTCTGGAGCACCTCAGTGAGGAGATTAGTCTTCAGGGCCACCGTAGGGAGATCAAGGTTGAGGACCTCAGCAGCCCGACGGAGCACCATCGTGTAAGAAGCGCCCTCCTCCATGGTAGGCGGAGGAGAGGCAAACCTCGGGTCAGAGGAGACATCAAGGCCGCCAGCCTCCTCCAACTCGTCCGCCCAGTCGTGCTCGGAGTCACACTGACGAGCAAGAGGGTCCTCGAACCCCTCCCAGTCGTCCTCCGCCGCATGCGGAACAGACCGCGGCGGCAGGGCAGGGACCGGTGAAGGAACAAACTGCGCCGGGAACGGCGCCGGACGGGGCCGAACCGGCGTCGTGTCCCAATGCGGGTCCCAGGTAGGGACTAAATTGTCCTGGAACCTGGGCAGGGGCGGGACAAATGGCATCCACAGCGGCGCCGGAAGCGGAGCCGAGGG
The DNA here is from genome assembly GCA_963921515.1 of Calotriton arnoldi. Classification (NCBI taxonomy): domain Eukaryota; kingdom Metazoa; phylum Chordata; class Amphibia; order Caudata; family Salamandridae; genus Calotriton; species Calotriton arnoldi. Next base: position 3,602,270 of record CAWUFW010000484.1, on the reverse strand, counting down.
TGGCGCTGGGGCCGGAGCTGGCAGCGTGGGACCTTTTGGCGCGGTGGACGGAGCCAGCGGCGCAGGATCCTGCGACGCCGGAGCCGCCGGCAGCGCCAACAGCCCGAAAGGATCCAGACACGGGACCGCGGGGCCCAAGGGCGCGCCGGCGGGAGCCCGAGGCCTAAACAGGCGGTCCATGGTAGCAAGAAAATCTTGCACCTGTGCGGGAGTCGCCGACGGACCCGGGTAAGGCGGGTAGGCCGCGGGACTCCCGGGCTCCAAAGGAGCCTCAGGGGCAGAACCCGTCCCCCTCGTCCGCATCCGGGGACCGACGGGGGGACGTCGGAGAGCGACAACGCTTCTTCGACTTCTTTTTGTGGCGTCTCTTACCCGAATCCGAGGGTGAAGACTTGGAGTCCGAGGAGTGATGGTGGCCCCGCGAGCGTTCTCTGGAGCGGCCCCTAGACCGAGAACAGCGCTGGGACGAGTGCCGGACCTCAAGCAGATTCCGGCGACGCTCCCTCAAGGCCTTCGGGGCCATGGCCAGACAGTCCCTGCAGGACAGGGAGTCGTGGTCGCTCTCCAGGCAGTAGAGACAGACGCCGTGGGGGTCGGCCACTGACATATTGCGACGGCAGGCCCCACAAGACTTAAAACCAGGCATCCCTACGTGCACCAGAGGAACCACAGGAGACAAAAAGTCTCAAAAAGAGAGTCAAAAAGTGACTAAGGTATGTGCTCTAACCGGATCTGCGCTTACTGGCGCGGAAAAAGAAAGAACTGACGTCAGCGCGCATGGGTGGCGCCTAAGTAGTCTCCGTGATGTCATCTCGGCGCTTACGACGCCAGCGACGAATGCGGAGCCGCACGACGCCACCTACCGACGCGCAAGGGTACTGCTGACGAAAAAACTTTCCGGATCCAGTCTGACGCCTGGGGATATTCTAAGGTAAGGAATCTATCACTAACGTGTCTCTTTCAGATAATAAATGCACCTAGAAGACACCTTAGAGGTGCTCCCTGAAAGCCTACTGACTACTAGTGTGCTGACGGACTGGTCTTGACCAGCCTGCCACCTCAGACGAGTTGCTGACCCCCTGAGGTGAGAGCCTTCGCTCTCGGAGCCCAGGAACAAAGCCTGCTATGGGCGGAGATGTTTACACCCGCTCACCTTAAAGCCCCTAAAGAACAAGTTACTTACCTTCGGTAATGATATATCTGTAAGAAACATAGGTTAGTTATAGATTCCTTACCTTAGAATTACCCCCAGGCGTCAGACTGGATCTGGAAAGTTTTTTCGTCAGCAGTACCTCTGCACGTCGAAAGGTGGTGTCGGTCGGCTCCGCGTCCGTCGTTGACGTCGTGGTCGCCGGGATGACGTCGCGGTAGCTACTTCGACGCCGCCCTCGCGTGCTGACGTCAGTTCCTAACTCGACTTTCCGCGCCAGAAACGCAGAGCCATGCAAGACACTGACCACTGGTGCACAAAACTAGGGCGCTGAAATGATGTCCTTAACCCTAGAAGTCAGTTTGCAGAACGGGGAGGATGGGTGGGGAGGTAAGGAATCTATAACTTACCTATGTTTCTTACAGATATATCGTTACCGAAGGTAAGAAACTTGTTCATCTGAAAGAAACAGTTAGTTATAGATTCCTTACCTTAGAATAGATACCCCAGCAATACCAACCCCCGAGGTGGGTCTGCGAACCAAGTTCCCACCAGAAAGTCCTGGAGAACAGAACGGCCAAAGAAGCCGTCTCTCCGGACTTGGCTGTCCAGGCAATAGTGTTTAGTGAACGTGTGTAAGAATGCCCACGTCACTACCTGGCAAATGTCAAGCAGAGGAACTCCTCATCCCAAAGCAGTAGTGACTGCCGTCGCCCTGGTGGAATGGGCACGTAGCCCCACTTGAGGCTCCTTTTTAGCTAGAGAACAGCAGGCTTTAATACACTGAACGACCAATCTAGAAATGGTCCGTTTGTGTATGGCCCGACCTTTCTTGGCGCCCACGTAGCCAACAAAGAGCTGGCCGTCCACCTGGAACTGTTTGGTGCAATCCAGATAAAAGGAAAGCGCACATTTTGGGTCCAGACGGTGGAGCCTCTCTTCCTCTTTCGAAGGCGGAAAGAAGGTGGGCAAAGTGATGGTCTGCCCAATATGAAAGGAGGTGAGCACCTTGGAAAGGAAGGATGGACGAGTTCTTAGGACAACCTTGTCCGGATGGTCAGCCAGAAAAGGAGGCTTGGATGAAAGAGCCTGGAGCTCACTCACTCTTCTGGCAGATGTGATGGCCACCAGGAATGTAGTCTTAAGAGTTAAAAGTCTTAAAGGACAGTTGTGAAGCGGCTCAAAGGGAGCGCACATCAAATAGGTCAAGACTAGATGCACAAGTTACTAACTTGTGTAACGATATATCTGTAAGAGACAGTAGTTAGTGACAGATTCCTTACCTTAGATTCCTTACCTTAGAATATCCCCAGGCGTCAGGCTGGATCCGGAAAGTTTTTTGCGTAGTGTAGGAAAGTGGCTCTGTATATACTGTACCCAAGTAAGGTTCAGGGTGTACAGAGTCCACAGTCCCCCAGAGGGTTGACAGAGGCTAAAGTTGGATATAACCTTACTCTCCAAAGTGGTAGCTTGGTCGAGCAGTAAGGCAGTATCAGAGGACAGTGTAAAGCATTTGTTGTACACACTCAGTCAGCAAATGAAGCCACACACTCAAGAACTGAACTCTAGGCCAATGGTTTGTATATAAAAAATATATGCTTGTTTTATTTTAGAACCAACAATAGGGTCAAAATATACTTTCTCAGTATGAGATGCTTTGGTTATTCACCTTACAGATAGGCAATAGACTTTTTAGATAGTGGTAATCACAGTTGGTGCAAGAGGCAACACAGGGTCAAATTCAATGCAACATTGAGCTCAATGGAAAATTATGCTTAATTACAATTGATTACTTTGCAGAGCACTTTTCTAACCACAGGACTGGATCCTGGATTCAGTCCTGGGACACTTCCTGTAAACAGGTAAGAAAAAGCGTTTTGGTTATTGTAGTGATTTTTGAAGAATATTACTATATTTCAAAAGCTGACACTTAGAAACTTTTCTGGATAAAATTACCAATGTTATCCTATGAAAGGAAATACAGTGTGCAAGCAAAGTATGTTTACGTTACTTTTGTAATCCAGTGCTGGACTCCTAGGTTCAGCACTGGGACATTTACTTAAAACAGGTAAGTAATTACGTTTTTGTAGTTTGTTCGATTTTTAAAGAATATTTGTAAAATACAGAAATCGACACTTAGAAGAAATTTCACAGAAAACCAGTCAATGGATCCCTATGAAGGAAAAGTGAGTTAACGGTAAGTAACGTTGCGATTACTTTTTAGGGCCAGTGTTGGGCACTCGGGTCCAGCACTGAGGCCCCTCCTAATACTAGGTGAGTATTTTCGTTTTCGTGACTCGGTTGATTTTTGGTGAATATTCTAAAGTTTCAGAACTCCACACTTAGAAGAAATTTCGCAGAAAATCAGTCAATGGAACCCTATGGAAGAAAAGTGAGTTATCGGATTTCGGGTAAGTACTTGACTGGCAGGGTTAAGGTTCTGGGTAAGACTCAGGGGTCCCCCAGGATCAGGTAAGTACAGTTTTTACACCCTCAGCGGCACAGGGGCGGCCGGGTGCAGAGTGAGAAGGCCCAATGTTATCCTATGGCAGGCGGGGGGCCCCGGGTTGGTGGCTGCTGGCAAGCAGGCCACGCGACTGTGGGAGCTGGGCTCCTGGTCACTTGCTCAGGGCAAGTAGGGAAGTAGGTTAGGATAGAGGTTGCACTTCCAGGGGCACTCGGGCGGCTGGGTGCAGGGTGCTTTGAGCCGTCGGGCGCTCAATGTTAAACAATAGAGGTCGTGAAAGGTGAAGAAAGGCTGCAGGCTCGGGGACGGTGATTCTTCAGGGACGACCAACACTTCAGGAGGTAAGTTGGGGTCTTGGAGGATAGGTAGACACCCAGGAGTTGGGCACAGGGGGCCGTGGGGCGCCGGGTGCAGGGGTGTCTTTTGAGGTCGGGAAATCTTACCCCCTGCTGGTCGCGGTTGGAGGGGTCCCTTGTCCTGAGGCGGCAGGCGTCGTCTGGGTCGTCGAGGAGGGTCCTTGGCCACTGGATTCCAGGTCAGAATCGCCGGGGGTCGTCCTCGAGATCTTTGGTCACTCAGGCACAGGCTGGACTCGGCGGGTGCAGAGTGTGCAGGTTTCGCGGCTCCGTGCCAGGGCCGGGTCTTTGGTAGGTTTTCTTTTGAGCAGTACCACTGCTCGTGGGAGTCCCTGGGTCGAAGGCTGTAGCACAGAAGTCAGGTCCTCCGGGGTTTGTGAGGTTGCTGAGGCCGGGATTCCGCAGGAGCAGGTTCAGAGGTCGACAGGCCGGTAGGGCTGGGGCCAAGTCAGTTGTTGTCGCCTCCTTTTTAGCAGCTGCACGGCTGGTCTTCTTGCTTCGTCTTCTCTTCTTGTTTTCGGATTTGGGAACTGCGGAAGGAAGGTTCAGGGAGCCCCTAAATACTAAATTTAGGGGTGGTTACAGGTAGGTAAGGGCAGGGACCAATGGGTCCCTTCCTGGGGTGGGTACACCCCTATTCTGTTCCTCTCCAGTGGGAGGGGGACAGGAGCCTGTCCCTGGTTGGCCAGGTCCCCCATCCTCAAGATGGCGGGGACTCGAGTTTGTGCTTCACCTCGCCTCCCCCACCTTAGGGGTGGAGTTGGCAGAGGTGGGCACAACCCATTTCCTGCTTCTGGTTTTCCCGCCGGTTCTCCCGCCAGGAGTGGGGGTAGAACCAGTGGGGACCAGTTTGCTGGAAGCAGCAAATGGTCTGGGTAAACTCCAAAGGCGGCAGGCCTTTGAAGCTCCCCCTGCCCATCCTGGGGGAGGAGGCTTTGGCACCTCGTCCCGGGATGTGCATTGTTTCAGGCCCCTGAGAGCAGAGGCTCTCGACCCAGGGGTCCAGAAACATGTCTGGTGGTGGCAGCCTGGGCAGCCACTCAGTCCGGACACTGGAGGTCGGGTTGGTTTCAGGGGGCATCTCTAAGATGCCCTCTGGAGTGCGTTTACATTAAATCCCACACTGGCATCAGTGGGGTTTAATGTGCTGAGAAGTTTGATACCAAACTTCTTAGTCTTCAGTGGGGCCATTATGGTGCTGTGGAGTTCGTAATGACAGACTCCCAGCACCATATACTCTTAATGGCAGCACTGCACTTACAATGCCCAAGAATGGACTTGGGCACTGTAGGAGCACAGGGCTCATGCCTCTATGCCCTCACCACTGGCATAGTGCACCCAGCTAGAGGGGTGGCTGACCTAGGCCAGGGCAGTGGCTTGTAGGCATGGCACACAGGGATGTGAGCCATGTCGACTCTTCACTTTTGTTCTGCACCAAGACACGCAGCCTGCAAAGGCAGTGTGTGTGTGTAAAGGTGCAGGGTCCCTAAGGGTGGCACAACAAGTGCTGCAGCCCTTAGGGGCCTTCCCTGGTCACAGTGCCCTGGGTACCCATGGTACCATTTACCAGGGGCTGACCTGTGGCCAGGGATGTCAATTGGGTGTAGGTATCAATGCAATTTTAGGGAAGGAACACAGGCCCTGGGTACCTGGTTGGCAGGAGCCCAGGGCACACTCAGTCAAAGTACATCAGCCATTCAGCAAAAAGTGGGGGCATACCATGTAAGAAAGATGGCACTTTCTCACACAACTCCCCCAAACGAAAGATGATGAGACTAACCTTGCCCTATGGAGTCTTCATTGTCTAAGTGGAAGAACCTGGAAAGGCCATCTGCATTGGCATGGGCAGTGCCAGGTCTGTGTTCCACTTCAAAGTCCATTCCCTGTAGGGAGATGGACCACCTCAACAGTTTTGGGTTTTCTCCTTTCATTTGCATTAGCCACCTGAGAGGTCTGTGGTCAGTTTGAACTAGGAAGTGAGTTCCAAACAGGTAGGGCCTCAGCTTCTTCAGGGACCAGACCACAGCAAAGGCCTCCCTCTCAATGGCACTCCAACGCTGCTCCCTGGGGAGAAGCCTTCTGCTTATAAAAGCAACAGGTTGGTCTTGGCCTTCATCATTGGTCTGGGATAGGACCGCTCCTATCCCTAGCTCAGAGGCATCAGTCTGCACAATGAACTGCTTGGCATAATCTGGTGCTTTTAGAATTGGTGCTGAGCACATTGCTTCTTTCAGAGTGTCAAAAGCCTTTTGGCAACAAACTGTCCAGTTTACTTTCTTTGGCATCTTCTTGGAGGTGAGTTCTGTGAGGGAGTCACAATGGACCCATATCCCTTCACAAACCTCCTGTAGTACCCAGTCAAGCCAAGGAATGCCCTGACTTGGGTCTGAGTTGTTGGAGCTACCCAGTCCAGGATAGCCTGGATCTTGGGCTGTAAGGGTTGTACCTGGCCTCCACCAACCAGGTGGCCCAAGTACACCACAGTGCCCTGCCCTATCTGGCATTTGGATGCCTTGATAGTTAGGCCTGCAGTTTGCAGGGCCTTTAAAACCTTCCCAAGGTGGACCAGGTGATCCTGCCAGGTGGAACTGAAGACAGCAATATCATCAAGATAAGCTGCACTAAAGGACTCCAACCCAGCAAGGACTTGATTCACCAACCTCTGGAAGGTGGCAGGGGCATTCTTTAAACCAAAGGGCATAACAGTGAACTGAAAATGCCCATCAGGTGTGGAGAATGCTGTTTTCTGTTTGGCTCCTGGGGCCATGCCAATCTGCCAGTACCCTGCAGTTAAGTCAAAGGTACTCAGGTATTTGGCTGCACCCAATCTGTCTATCAGTTCATCAGCTCTTGGGATAGGGTGTGCATCTGTCTTGGTGACAGAGTTGAGACCCCTATAGTCCACACAAAACCTCATCTCTCTCTTTTCACCCTTTTGATGAGGTTTGGGGACCAGAACCACTGGGCTAGCCCAGGGGCTCTCAGAGGGCTCAATAACCCCTAGCTCCAGCATCTTGCTGACTTCAGCTCTGATGCTTTCCTTAACTTGGTCTGACTGACGATAGATCTTGTTTTTGACAGGTGCACTGTCACCAGTGTCCACATCATGGGTACACCAGTTTGTCAGACCAGGGGTCAAGGAAAAGAGCCCAGCATACTGCTGCAAGACTTGCTTGCAGTCAGTCTGCTGTTGGGCAGTGAGGGTGTCTGAAAAGACAACTCCATCTACTGACCCATCTTTTGGGCTGTGGGAGAGGAGATCAGGGAGAGGTTCACTCTCAGCTTCCTGTTCCTCATCTGTCACCATCAGCATGGTGATGTCAGCCCTGTCATTGTAGAGTTTTAGGCGGTTCACATGGATAACCCTTTTGGGTGTCCTGCTGGTGCCCAGGTCAACCAGGTAGGTGACCTCACTCTTTTTCTCTAGGATAGGGTAAGGGCCACTCCATCTGTCCTGGAGGGCCCTTGGTGCCACTGGCTCCAAAACCCATACCTGTTGCCCAGGTTGGAATTCAACCAGTGCAGCTTTTTGGTCATACCAGTGCTTCTGAAGCTCCTGGCTGGCCTCAAGGTTCTTGGATGCCTTTTCCATGTACTCAGCCATTCTGGACCTTAGGCCAAGCACATAGTCCACTATATCTTGTTTGGGTTCTTGGAGAGGTCTCTCCCAGCCCTCCTTTACAAGACAGAGTGGTCCCCTCACAGGATGGCCAAACAGAAGTTCAAAGGGTGAGAAACCTACCCCCTTCTGTGGCACTTCTCTGTAAGCGAAAAGCAGGCATGGTAGTAGGACATCCCATCTCCTTTTGAGTTTTTCAGGGAGCCCCATGATCATGCCTTTCAATGTCTTGTTGAACCTCTCAACAAGGCCATTGGTTTGTGGGTGGTAGGGTGTAGTAAACTTGTACTGCACCCCACACTCCTTCCACATGTGGGTCAGGTAAGCAGACATGAAGTTGGAACCTCTGTCTGAAACCACCTCCTTAGGAAACCCTACCCTGGTGAAGACACCAATGAGGGCTTTGGCTACTGCAGGAGCTGTAGTAGTCCTAAGGGGAATAGCCTCAGGATACCTAGTGGCATGATCCACTACCACCAGTATGAATTTGTTCCCTGAGGCTGTGGGAGGTTCCAGTGGACCCACTATGTCCACACCTACCCTTTCAAAGGGAACCCCCACCACAGGTAGTGGTATCAGGGGGCCTTTGGATGGCCACCTGTCTTGCCACTGGCTTGACAGGTAACACAGGAGCTGACAAACTCCTTCACCTTTTGGTGCATCTGGGGCCAGTAAAAGTGGCTAACTAGCCTTTCCCAAGTTTTGGTTTGGCCCAGATGTCCAGCTAGGGGATGTCATGAGCCAAAGTTAGGAGGAACTCCCTGTACTTCTGGGGCACTACCACTCTCCTGGTGGTTCCAGGGTTGGGGTCTTTTGCCTCAGTGTACAGTAATCCCTCTTCCCAATAGACTCTGTGGGTACCACTGACATCTCCCTTGGCTTCTGAAACAGCTTGCTGCCTCAGGCTTTCAAGAGTGGGACAGTCTTGCTGTCCCTGGCACAGCTCTTCCCTAGAGGGTCCCCCTGGGCCCAAGAGTTCAACCTGGTAAGGGTCAAGCTCTAGGGGCTCAGTTCCCTCTGGGGCTTCCAGGTTCTCTCCCTGAGGAGAGGGGTCCTGCTCTTGTGACTGTGTAGAAGCTGGTCCGCCAGTCTTCTTTCCTTTTCTCTTGGTAGGCTGGGCCATCATTTCAGGCTCCAACACTATTTCTTCACCCTGCCTTTTGCTCTGTGCTCTTGTTTTTACACACACCAATTCAGGGATGCCCAGCATGGCTGCATGGGCCTTTAGCTCCACCTCTGCCCAGGCTGAGGTTTCCAGATCATTTCCTAGCAGACATGCAGCTGGTAACCTCGGAGAGACCACTACCTGCTTCAGGCCAGTAACCCCCCAGCCTAATGTCACCATGGCCATGGGATGACTAGTGGTGACACTGTCAGCATTGGTGACTGGGTAAGTTTTCCCAATCAAGTATTGCTCAGGGAAACCAGTGTGTCCCTCACCATAGTGACACTGGCACCTGTATCCCTCAGAGCCTCTACTCTAGTTCCATTCACCCAGGGGTATTGCAAATACTTCTTTAAGTTGGGTGGCCACACAGCTACAGTGGCAAATTCCACTTCCCCTAGGGAGACCAGACTCGCCTCAGTGGGTTCCCAGATTTGCTCAGGGTACACTTCTGATCCCATCTGTAAACTTGCTGCCCCAGGAGTAGCTGTACTGGGTGCCTTAGGGGCTTTGTTGTGGGGGCAAGTTTTGTCTACAGTGAGGTGTCCTGACTTCTTACAGTTATTACACCAGGCCTTCAAGGGATCAAAGTTCTTCCCCTATAGGGTTGAGGCACATAGGGAGTAGTTTGGGACCCACCCCCTGAACAGGTTTTTGGGGCCCTTTGGAAGACTAAGACTTTTTATCTTGGGGATTCTCACCACCTTTCCCCTGGGGGTTTGGTGACCACCTTCTTTTGGTCACCCCCAGTGGTTGTCCTTGTCACCCTAGTCTTGACCCAGTGGTCTGCCTTCTTTCCCAATTCTTGGGGAGAAATTAGACCTAGGTCTACCAAATGCTGATGCAACTTTTCATTTGTGCAATTACTTAGTATGTGTTCCTTCATAAACAAATTGTAAAGTCCAGAAAAATCATGCACATTATGTCCAGCTAACCAGCCATCCAGTGTCTTTACTGAGTAGTCCACGAAGTCAATCCAGGACTGGGTCTGGGTTTTGTGAGCCCCCTGAATCTAATTCTATACTCCTCAGTAGTGAGCCCAAATCCCTCAATCAGAGTACTCTTCATGAGGTCATAGGACCCTGCATCTGGCCCAGAGAGGGTCAGAAGCCTGTCTCTGCAGTTACCAGAGAACAGTTCCCACAGGAGTGCCCCCACAGAGGTTTCTTTACTCTTCTTATTTCACAAGCCCTCTCAAAGGCTGTGAACCATTTGGTGATGTCATCACCTTCCTCAAACTTAGGGACAATCCCTTTGGGGATTTTAGGTTCAGAAGTTTCCTCCCTATCCTTATTTTTAGTATTGCTGCCACCATTGATGGGTGCTAAACCCATCTCCTGTCTTTCCTTCTCTAGAGCCAGGAGTCTGGTCTCTAGGTCCAGTCGTTTGGCCAACCTGGCTAACAAGTTGTCCTCCTCACTGAGGGTATCCTCAGTGTCCTCTCTGGGACCAGGACCACCTAGGTGGCCCCTAGGTCCCCAGAGGTCTATTCTTGGAGTTAAGGGTGCAGGGACCCTATCTTCCCTAGGAAGTGATGGAGGTGGGTTACCATCCCCATCCTCCTCATTCCTTTCCTCCTCTGTTGGGTCATCACCATGCTCAGAGGGGTGGGCTTTAGCATACTCAGCCAGGAGCTCCTGGAGCCCTTGTTTGGTTGGATGCTGGCCCATTGGTATATCTTTAAGTTTGCATAAGGACCTTATCTCTTTGAAAGACAAATGAAGATAAGGGGTGAGGTCGAGCTCCTCAACCAGTTCCTGTATGTCATTATTATCTTCACTAGTAGCTGGGTTCTTGTCTTGAGACATTTTTTTAAAAAAATTCTAACCCCTCTAACCTTGGCTATAGTGACTTTTTATTTTCTAAGATGCTACAGGGACTTAAGCAAGGCCCTAACAAGACTTTTAGTAATTTGGTAAAAAAAAAATGCCAATTAAAAAAATCAGAATTCTAAAGGCAATTTAAGAGTTCTGTCGTGTGATCAGATGGTAACCAAGTAGTCCAACAAATGCAAGTTTGTATCCCACCGCTGATCCACCAATGTAGGAAAGTGGCTCTGTATATACTGTACCCAAGTAAGGTTCAGGGTGTACAGAGTCCACAGTCCCCAGAGGGTTGACAGAGGCTAAAGTTAGATATAACCTTACTCTCCAAAGTGGTAGCTTGGTCGAGCAGTAAGGCAGTATCAGAGGACAGTGTAAAGCATTTGTTGTACACACTCAGTCAGCAAATGAAGCCACACACTCAAGAACTGAACTCTAGGCCAATGGTTTGTATATAAAAAAATATATGCTTGTTTTATTTTAGAACCGACAATAGGGTCAAAATATACTTTCTCAGTATGAGATGCTTTGGTTATTCACCTTACAGATAGGCAATAGACTTTTTAGATAGTGGTAATCACAGTTGGTGCAAGAGGCAACACAGGGTCAAATTCAATGCAACATTGAGCTCAATGGAAAATTATGCTTAATTACAATTGATTACTTTGCAGAGCACTTTTCTAACCACAGGACTGGATCCTGGATTCAGTCCTGGGACACTTCCTGTAAACAGGTAAGAAAAAGCGTTTTGGTTATTGTAGTGATTTTTGAAGAATATTACTATATTTCAAAAGCTGACACTTAGAAACTTTTCTGGATAAAATTACCAATGTTATCCTATGAAAGGAAATACAGTGTGCAAGCAAAGTATGTTTACGTTACTTTTGTAATCCAGTGCTGGACTCCTAGGTTCAGCACTGGGACATTTACTTAAAACAGGTAAGTAATTACGTTTTTGTAGTTTGTTCGATTTTTAAAGAATATTTGTAAAATACAGAAATCGACACTTAGAAGAAATTTCACAGAAAACCAGTCAATGGATCCCTATGAAGGAAAAGTGAGTTAACGGTAAGTAACGTTGCGATTACTTTTTAGGGCCAGTGTTGGGCACTCGGGTCCAGCACTGAGGCCCCTCCTAATACTAGGTGAGTATTTTCGTTTTCGTGACTCGGTTGATTTTTGGTGACTATTCTAAAGTTTCAGAACTCCACACTTAGAAGAAATTTCGCAGAAAATCAGTCAATGGAACCCTATGGAAGAAAAGTGAGTTATCGGATTTCGGGTAAGTACTTGACTGGCAGGGTTAAGGTTCTGGGTAAGACTCAGGGGTCCCCCAGGATCAGGTAAGTACAGTTTTACACCCTCAGCGGCACAGGGGCGGCCGGGTGCAGAGTGAGAAGGCCCAATGTTATCCTATGGCAGGCGGGGGCCCCGGGTTGGTGGCTGCTGGCAAGCAGGCCACGCGACTGTGGGAGCTGGGCTCCTGGTCACTTGCTCAGGGCAAGTAGGGAAGTAGGTTAGGATAGAGGTTGCACTTCCAGGGGCACTCGGGCGGCTGGGTGCAGGGTGCTTTTGAGCCGTCGGGCGCTCAATGTTAAACAATAGAGGTCGTGAAAGGTGAAGAAAGGCTGCAGGCTCGGGGACGGTGATTCTTCAGGGACGACCAACACTTCAGGAGGTAAGTTGGGGTCTTGGAGGATAGGTAGACACCCAGGAGTTGGGCACAGGGGGCCGTGGGGCGCCGGGTGCAGGGGTGTCTTTTGAGGTCGGGAAATCTTACCCCCTGCTGGTCGCGGTTGGAGGGGTCCCTTGTCCTGAGGCGGCAGGCGTCGTCTGGGTCGTCGAGGAGGGTCCTTGGCCACTGGATTCCAGGTCAGAATCGCCGGGGGGTCGTCCTCGAGATCTTTGGTCACTCAGGCACAGGCTGGACTCGGCGGGTGCAGAGTGTGCAGGTTTCGCGGCTCCGTGCCAGGGCCGGGTCTTTGGTAGGTTTTCTTTTGAGCAGTACCACTGCTCGTGGGAGTCCCTGGGTCGAAGGCTGTAGCACAGAAGTCAGGTCCTCCGGGGTTTGTGAGGTTGCTGAGGCCGGGATTCCGCAGGAGCAGGTTCAGAGGTCGACAGGCCGGTAGGGCTTGGGCCAAGTCAGTTGTTGTCGCCTCCTTTTTAGCAGCTGCACGGCTGGTCTTCTTGCTTCGTCTTCTCTTCTTGTTTTCGGATTTGGGAACTGCGGAAGGAAGGTTCAGGGAGCCCCTAAATACTAAATTTAGGGGTGGTTACAGGTAGGTAAGGGCAGGGACCAATGGGTCCCTTCCCTGGGGTGGGTACACCCCTATTCTGTTCCTCTCCAGTGGGAGGGGGACAGGAGCCTGTCCCTGGTTGGCCAGGTCCCCCATCCTCAAGATGGCGGGGACTCGAGTTTGTGCTTCACCTCGCCTCCCCCACCTTAGGGGTGGAGTTGGCAGAGGTGGGCACAACCCATTTCCTGCTTCTGGTTTTCCCGCCGGTTCTCCCGCCAGGAGTGGGGGTAGAACCAGTGGGGACCAGTTTGCTGGAAGCAGCAAATGGTCTGGGGAAACTCCAAAGGCGGCAGGCCTTTGAAGCTCCCCCTGCCCATCCTGGGGAGGAGGCTTTGGCACCTCGTCCCGGGATGTGCATTGTTTCAGGCCCCTGAGAGCAGAGGCTCTCGACCCAGGGGTCCAGAAACATGTCTGGTGGTGGCAGCCTGGGCAGCCACTCAGTCCGGACACTGGAGGTCGGGTTGGTTTCAGGGGGCATCTCTAAGATGCCCTCTGGAGTGCGTTTTACATTAAATCCCACACTGGCATCAGTGGGGGTTTAATGTGCTGAGAAGTTTGATACCAAACTTCTTAGTCTTCAGTGGGGCCATTATGGTGCTGTGGAGTTCGTAATGACAGACTCCCAGCACCATATACTCTTAATGGCAGCACTGCACTTACAATGCCCAAGAATGGACTTGGGCACTGTAGGGGCACAGGGCTCATGCCTCTATGCCCTCACCACTGGCATAGTGCACCCAGCTAGAGGGGTGGCTGACCTAGGCCAGGGCAGTGGCTTGTAGGCATGGCACACAGGGATGTGAGCCATGTCGACTCTTCACTTTTGTTCTGCACCAAGACACGCAGCCTGCAAAGGCAGTGTGTGTGTGTAAGGTGCAGGGTCCCTAAGGAGTGGCACAACAAGTGCTGCAGCCCTTAGGGGCCTTCCCTGGTCACAGTGCCCTGGGTACCCATGGTACCATTTACCAGGGGCTGACCTGTGGCCAGGGATGTCAATTGGGTGTAGGTATCAATGCAATTTTAGGGAAGGAACACAGGCCCTGGGTACCTGGTTGGCAGGAGCCCAGGGCACACTCAGTCAAAGTACATCAGCCATTCAGCAAAAAGTGGGGGCATACCATGTAAGAAAGATGGCACTTTCTCACACGTAGCAGTACCCTTGCGCGTCGGTAGGCGGCGTCGTGCGGCTCCGCGTCCGTCGTCGGCGTCGTGATCGCCGGGATGACGTCGCGGGCAGTACTTAGGCGCCGCCCCTGCGCGCTGACGTCAGTTCTGTACACGACTTTCCGCGCCAGGAACGCAGAGCCATGCAAGAAGCTGACATAGGTGTCTGAAAAATACTAGGGCCCTGAAAGGGATGTCCTTAACCCTAGAAATCAGTTCGCAGAACGGGGAGGATGGGTGGGGCGGTAAGGAATCTGTCACTAACTACTGTCTCTTACAGATATATCGTTACACAAGTTAGTAACTTGTGCATCTGAAAGAGACACGTTAGTGACAGATTCCTTACCTTAGAATAGATACCCCAGCAATACCAACCCCGGTGGTGGGTCTGCGAACAAAGATCAGACAAGGAAGTCCTGGAGGACAGAACGGCCAAAGAAGCCGTCCCTCCGGACCTGACTGTCAAGGCAGTAATGCTTTGTAAACGTGTGCAGCGAGGCCCACGTAGCTGCCTGACAGATAACCGGCAGCGGAACACCGCGGCCCAAGGCCGTGGTAGCAGCCGTTGCCCTGGTGGAATGGGCACGCAGCCCAACAGGAGGCTCCTTTTAGCCAAAGAATAGCAGGTCTTGATGCACAAGGTAACCCAGCGGGAGATGGTCCTCTTGTGCACCGCCCGACCTTTTTGGCGCCCACGTAGCCAACAAAGAGCTGGTCATCCACCCGGAAGTGTTTTGTGCGGTCAATATAGAAAGAGAGCGCACGTTTTGGGTCCAGACGGTGGAGCCTCTCTTCCTCTCTGGAAGGATGCGGAGGCGGAAAGAAGGTGGGCAAAGTGATGGTCTGCCCAATGTGGAAAGCAGTAACCACCTTTGGCAAGAAGGACGGACGCGTCCGAAGAACAACCTTGTCTGGATGAACAGACAGAAAGGGAGGTTTGCAAGATAGAGCCTGGAGCTCACTCACCCGCCGAGCGGAGGTGATGGCCACCAGAAAGGCTGTCTTCAGAGTCAGAAGACGAAGAGGACAGTTATGTAGAGGCTCAAAGGGAGCTCACATTAAAAAGGTAAGAACCAAGTTTAAGTCCCACTGAGGCATCACAAACGGAACAGGAGGGAAGAGGTGAGTAATGCCTTTAAGAACCTGTTAACAACAGGGGACTTGAAAAGGGAGGGCTGATCAGGGAGCCTGAGGAAGGCCGAGATAGCACAAAGATAACCCTTGATGGTACCCAGGGCAGAACCCTGGTGGGCCAGAGAGAGAAGGAACAGAAGGACCTCAGAAAGAGGGGCAGAAAGGGGATTCACAGCCTTTGCTGTGCACCATGCCACAAATTTGTTCCACCTGCAGGCGTATACCACTTTAGTGGAGGGACGCCTGGCTGCCAGAATCACATCACAAACTTCGGGAGGCAAGTCGAAAGGAATCAACTGCCGCCGCTCAATCTCCACGCAAGCAGGTGTAGACTGGACAGGTTCGGGTGGAGGACCGTCCCCTGCTGCTGCGACAGAAGATCCTCCCGAAGAGGCAGACGGATCGGTGGATCTACGCTCATATTGAGTAGCTCGGGATACCAAACTCTTCGAGCCCAGTCCGGAGCCACAAGAATGACTTGGGCCCGGTCGTGCCGAATCTTCTTCAACACTCTGGGTAGAAGTGGTATAGGCGGAAAGGCGTACAATAGACCGCAACTCCACTCGTGACGAAAAGCGTCGCCGAGCGAGTGCCGCCTTGGAAATTCCAACGCGCAGAACTGATGACATTGCGCGTTCTCTTCGGTGGCGAATAGATCTAACCAAGGCTCTCCCCACTGTAGAAAGAGTCCTTGCGCCACTTCCGAGTGAAGACGCCATTCGTGATCCATCATGCACCTGCGGCTGAGTTCGTCCGCCCTGGCGTTCAGGGAACCTGCCAGGTGTTGAACCACCAGGAACATGCCCTGGTGTTCCAGCCATGTCCAGAGGCGCAGAGCCTCCTGACAAAGGGTCCACGACCCCACCCCGCCTTGTTTGTTGCAGTACCACATGGCGGTGGTGTTGTCTGTGAACACCTGCACCATCTTCCCTTTGACAGAGGGAAGGAATGCCTTGAGTGCAAGTCGGATCGCCCGGAGCTCCAGAAGGTTGATATGGAGCCGGGACTCCGCCGGAGACCAGAGGCCTCTGATCTCCGCCTCTCCCATGTGACCGCCCCATCCCAGAAGGGACGCGTCCGTCACAACTGTGTGCTCTGGCTGGGGAAGGGAGAGGGATCTGCCCATGACCCATTGCCGGTTCGAGAGCCACCACTGTAACTGTTTTGCAGTCCCCTCCGAGATCTGGACGTGATCGGACAGGGCGCCCTGGTGCTGCGCCCACTGGAACTTCAGGTCCCACTGCAGAGCCCACATATGCCACCTGGCATGATCGACCAGCCGGATGCAGGAGGCCATGAGGCCCAGCAGCCTCAGGGTCATCCTGACTGAAACCCGGGATAGAGGCCGAAAGATCGGAATCATAGCCCGAATATCCCGGTCTCGCTGTTCGGGAGGATAAACCCGAAACTGCACCATGTCCAGAACCGCTCCGATGAAGAGGAGCTTCTGAGAGGGGGTCAGGTGTGACTTCGGCACATTGATGGAAAACCCCAGTGAATGCAGGAGGTCGGCCGTAGTCTGGAGGTGGGAAACGACTGCCTGGGGCGAGCCAGCCTTCAACAACCAGTCGTCGAGATAGGGGAAGATGAGCTGCGACCACCGCCATCACTTTCGTGAACACCAGAGGGGCGCTGGTAAGTCCAAAGGGGAGCACTGTAAACTAAAAGTGCTCGTGGCCTACCGTGAACCGCAGGTAACGCCAGTGGGCCGGCAGGACGGGGATGTGGAAATAAGCGGCCTGCAAATCCAACGCTACCATCCAGTCTCCAGGGTCGACGGCAGACAAGACCTGAGGCAGGGTCAACATTTTGAACTTCTTCTTCCGGAGGAAGCGGTTGACGTCCCTGAGATCCAAGATAGGACGCAGGCCCTTGTCCTTCTTGGGCACCAGAAAGTAGTGGGAATAACAACCATGCCCTACTTCTGGGGCAGGAACGCGCTCAATGGCTCCCTTGGCCAAGAGAGCCGTAACTTCCTGTTGGAGAAGGGTCAGATGATCCTCCGACATGCGATGGTACTTGGGTGGCATGGAGGGAGGGGTAGTCTCGAAGGGGAGGGAGTAGCCCCTTCGGACTATTTGCAAAACCCACCTGTCCGACGTGATGGTGCGCCAGTGGGGGAGGTGATGGCGAATCCTGCCGCCCACTGGCGTTTGGTGGCCCTGAAAGGTCGGACTAGGAGGGTCTGGAGGCTGCTGCAGAGGGGGCGGTGGTGGACTGGCCCGCTCGCTGGCCCCCAGAACCATAGCGATGGTTCCCACATCCCCGGCCACGCTGAGGTAGAACAGCTTGCGCTGGCCTGTGGCTCTGATAGGAACGTGTTGGGGCACCCCTTCCATGGCCAGAAATGGTCCTACCCAGTGAGTCGGCAGTGTCCAGTCCACAACGAATGGCTAACTTTGCTGCGTCTCTCCCCTCAGCAACAGCACGGGAGAGCACGGTCCGGGCCTCCTCCGGACACTGAGGCAGCACTTGCCCCACCGTATCCCACACAGAGTGGGAATAACGGCCCAAGAGGCATGCGGTGTTCACCGACCGCAGCCCTAAGCTGGAGAAAGAAAAGAACTTTTTCCCGAGCTGATCCAGCTTCTTGAATTCCCTGTCCGGTGGTGCGGCAGGGAATGCGCTTTGGGACACTGAGGCTTGGACCACCAAGCTCTCGGGGGAAGGGTGTTGGGAGAGGAAAGTGGAGTCGCCCGGAGCCGGGCAACCATCCTATCCACAGGAGCCCCTGTGGTGGGCCTGGACCAAGTGCCCAAAAGGATGTCCGTAAGGGCCTCATTAAACGACAGCAGGGGCTCCGAAGAGCTCACTGCCGGTTGAAGCACCTCTGTCAGAAGGTTAGTCCTGACTGCCACAGTAGGTAGCTCGAGGTTTAGGGCCTCGGCCGCCCTACGCAACACCACTGCGTAAGACGTTCCCTCCTCTGTAGCCACGGTAGGAGGAGGTGTACAGACCACTGGCATCCCCCAGGTCCTCTTTCCAGTCCTGGTCGTACTCCAATTGAGCAGTGAGAGGGTCCTCAGACCCCTCCCAATCTTCCTCATCCTCCTCTGGCTGCCAAACTGGCTGAAAATGGCCAGGGTGGAATGCAGGCACAAAAGTACCCATCGGCGTCGGGTCCGGCGCCTGTCCGACTCCGTATCCACCTGGAGGTGGGAGCCGGGTTCGACGCCGGCTGGAGGTCCAGCCGGCGCCAGCGGACTCGGTGCCGGTGGAGTCGGCGCTGGTGTCACAAGGTCGCCGGTAGGGAAGGCCTAGGGCCCCCAACCGAGTCCACGGGGCCCGAAGGCGCGCCGGCGGAGTCAGGCTGCCCAAAGATGGCATGCATGGCTTCGTAAAACTGACGAAGCTGGGAAGGGGTCGCTCCGGGTCCCGGAAAGGGAGGGAAGCTCGGAGTCGACCCTGCAGGCTCCGCAGCTGCGGGAGTGGCACCGCCCGCATCCCTCGTCGCGTCAGCCGACCGACGGGGAGAAGTCGAAAAGCGACGATGCTTCTTCGACTTCTTCTTGTGCTTCGACTTACCTGACCCAGAGTGCGAAGACTTGGATGACGAGTGGTGATGGCTCCGTGACCGGTCCCTCGCGACCGGGACCTCGAATGGCACGGAGCTGACTGCCGGCGCTCAAAAAGCTTTCGGGACCACTCCCGCAAAGACTTCGGAGCCATGGTCCGGCAGTCGGAGCACGACTTGGGGTCATGGTCGCGCTCCAGGCAAAAGAGGCACACGCGGTGCGGATCCGTTACCGACATCATGCGGGAACAGGAACCGCAGGCCTTGAAGCCGGGCATCTCTACGTGCACCAGGAGTCAGTAAGACTCAAAAAGACGTCGACAAAAGTCGCTCAAAAAGTTCAGTCAAAAAATGACTGGAGGTACCGCTCTCTCCGGATCTGCGCTGGCTGGCGCGGAAAATTAAGAACTGACGTCAGCGCGCGAGGGCGGCGTCTAAGTAGCTACCGCAACGTCATCCCGGCGACCACGACGCCAACGACGGACACGGAGCTGACCGACGCCACCTTTCGACGCGCAGAGGTACTGCTGACGAAAAAACTTTCTGGATCCAGTCTGACGCCTGGGGGTAATTCTAAGGTAAGGAATCTATAACTAACTGTTTCTTTCAGATTTGAGTATTTAGGTGTTACCTCGGAGCCCAATAACTCAAATTCGATGGATCATGAGAAGAAGGACGAACAAAAGTGACTGCCTGGTGAGAACTGCGAACTTTTGGCACGAAACCTTGCTCACTCGCAACTCTCTTGACAATCGCAACCGAGTGACTTGTCCTGCAAGCTGGCGATCTATCACAAGCCTTGGGTAGTCTGCCAACACTTCAATCGCCTACAGTTGGTCCACCACCTTGAAGCTTCCCGGCCTGACCGACACCGAAGATGACTAGAAGAGGTACTTGTGCTCCAGAAGGTCAGATCTGTCTCCCCACCAAGTGAGAAGACACCAGGACCCACCGGAGCCGTGCAGCACCAACACCCGGGGTACCGGATGCCCTGCACTAAGCACCAACAGTGGGAGTCCAATCTGGATTCTCACTGCACCACGACCGAGCAGCCGTCGAGGGACGTCAGCATCACTGAGACCCATTTCGTGAGTGGCCCGGCTGTCCTGATTTTGCCCCTGCATGCTGTTTGTCCCTAACCGCGAAGACCACTTTTACACGCCTAGCCCAGCCGCTCTATCTACTGTACACCGAGCTGCCCGGCTGGGTCACCGAAGAACCAGCTGTGGCCCTTTCTTAAAGGACCCTTGCGACGGAGCCCCTGTTTGGGAGCTCTTGGACTTGTCCCCAAGTCCCTCTTTGCAGCCTGTTTCTAGGTGGCTCTCCTTCTCCGTAGCACACACAGCTACCAACCTCACCAGCACCCTGCTCCCAGCTAAATGCGGGCAACTTCAGACGAATTGCTGGTAGAACTTTGGACCTTGGCACACTACAACCCGGAACCAAGAAGGTGAACCCTTGAAACCGACGGAACTTACAGTTATGCATCAATGTCTTGCATTGTGCGTAAAGCTGCACAACTATAAAGAGTTTTCTTACCAGTAAAATTGCTAACAAAAACATTACTTACTTTTGAACTGATTTCTTGATTTTACAAAATATATATAAACAAGTGCTATTTTTCTAATTCTCCGATTTATTCTTTGAGTGTGTCTCATTTATTGCCTCTGTGAGTACAACAAATAGCACTACCCTCTGCTCGCCCATACTACCACAAAAGAGAGTATTAGTTTTTATCTACTTTAGCCTCTGTAAACTATTAGGGGATCCACTAAACTCTTTACACAGTGTACTTATTTTGGTGCACTATATAGAGAGCCAGCTTCCTACATGCACCTATCCCATGTTCAGAGGCACCTGTGTGGACAATAAACTCTTTACTAGAGTCAGGGGCCTTCAAGACAGGTGCTGAGCACAGTACTTCCCTTGAGTGTGTGAAATGCTTTTTGACACTGCTCAGTCGAGATAACTTTTCTGGGCTGCTTTTTGGAGCTCAAGTCAGTTAACGGTACCGCCATGTTACCATAACGTTTTGCGAATCTCCTATAGTATCCAGTCAGGCCTAAGTAGGCTCTGACCCGAGCCTGGGTCTTAGGAGGCTGGTCTGGATCTTGGGCTGGAGAGGTTGTACATGGCCTCCACCAACTTGGTGGCCCACAACAGAGCCCTGCCCTATCTGGTACGTATTTGCCTTGATAGTCAAGGCCTAAAGCACTTCCTTGAGGTGGACTTGGTGACCCTCCCAGGTGGAGCTAAATACAGCTATATCATCAAAATAAGCTGCACTGAAACTCTCCAAACCTGACAGTACATGATTCACCGACCTCTGGAAGGCGGCAGGGGCATTCTTCAAATCAAAGGGCATCACTCCGAATTGAAAGTGGCCGTAAGAAGTGGAGAAAGCAGACCTCTCCTATGCTCCTGGAGTGAGGGATATCTGCCAATAACCCGATTCAGGTCCAAGGTGCTCAGTTTATAGCTGCCACCAACTTATCAATGAGCTCATCAGCTCTTGCAATGGGGTGGGCATCACTCTTAGTGACTGCATTGAGGCCCCTGTAGTCCACACACAATCTCATCTCACCAGCTTCAACAAGTGATAGCAGTCCCTCTGTCGCTAGTTTGACAGTGTAGGGAGATAATTACTTCCTCCACCATTCCATCTTGGGCATTAGTACATAGGAAGTCTGGGAGAGGGTCACTCTCTTCTTCCTTGCCTCTATTTGTTATCATCAACATGGTGATGTCTGCCCTTTCATTGAGTAGCTTGAACCTAGTCCCATGGATCCCCGTGTGAGTCTTCCCGGGAGTACCCACGTTCACTAAGTAGGTGACTTCCCCCATCTTCTCTAACAAGGTGTAGGGCCCAGTCCATGTGTCCTGTAAGGCGCTTGGTGCTATAAGATTTAAGACCCACACCAACTGTCCTGGCTGGTATTTTACCATGGCAGAGTTTTGGTCATACTAGTGCTTGACAAGCTCCTGGCTGGCCGGCCACCAAATTTTTGTTTGCCTTTCTCATGCATTCGGCCATTCTTGAGCGAAGGCCAAGCACATATTTCACTATGTTCCTGCTTAGCTTAGGTTCTTTGAGGGGTATCTCCCATCCTTCCTTAACCAAGCTGAGTGAATCTCTCACAGGGTGTCCAAAGAGTAGCACAAAGGGACTAAAGCCAACTTCGTTTTGTGGGACCTCCCTGTATACAAACAATAGGCACAGGAGGAACATGTCTCATCTCCTCCTGTGTTTTTCAGGCAAACCCATGATCATGTCTTTTCTGGCTTTGTTAAATCTCTCAACCAAACTTGTAAGTCACCCCACATTCTTCCCACATTTTTCCTTCAGATAGGCGGACATGAAATTTGTGCCCCTATCTGAATAACCTCCTTAGGGAACTCAACCCTGGTAAAGATTCCAAAGGGGGTTCTAGCCACTGCAAGGGCAGTGACTGTCCTAAGTGGAATAGGCTCAGGATACCTAGTGGCATGGTCCACTACCGCCAGGATGAACCTGTTGCACAAGTTACTAACTTGTGTAACGATATATCTGTAAGAGACAGTAGTTAGTGACAGATTCCTTACCTTAGAATATCCCCAGGCGTCAGGCTGGATCCGGAAAGTTTTTGCGTAGCAGTACCCTTGCGCTGCCGGTAGGCGGCGTCGTGGCGGCTCCGCGTCCGTCGTCGGCGTTGTGGTCGCCGGGATGACGTCGCGGGCAGTACTTAGACGCCGCCCCTGTGCGCTGACGTCAGTTCTGTACACGACTTTCCGCGCCAGGAACGCAGAGCCATGCAAGAAGCTGACATAGGTGTCTGAAAAATACTAGGGCCCTGAAAGGGATGTCCTTAACTCCTAGAAATCAGTTCGCAGAACGGGGAGGATGGGTGGGCGGTAGGAATCTGTCACTAACTACTGTCTCTTACAGATATATCGTTACACAAGTTAGTAACTTGTGCATCTGAAAGAGACACGTTAGTGACAGATTCCTTACCTTAGAATAGATACCCCAGCAATACCAACCCCGGTGGTGGGTCTGCGAACAAAGATCAGACAAGGAAGTCCCGGAGGACAGAACGGCCAAAGAAGCCGTCCCTCCGGACCGGAGTGTCAAGGCAGTAATGCTTGGAAAACGTGTGCAGCGAGGCCCACGTAGCTGCCTGACAGATATCCTGCAGCGGAACACCGCGGCCTAAGGCCGTGGTAGCAGCCGTTGCCCTGGTGGAATGGGCACGCAGCCCAACAGGAGGCTCCTTCTTAGCCAAAGAATAGCAGGCTTTGATACACAAGGTTACCCAGCGGGAGATGGTTCTCTTGTGCACCGCCCGACCTTTTTGGCGCCCACGTAGCCAACAAAGAGCTGGTCATCCACCCGGAAGTGTTGTGTGCGGTTGATATAAAAGAAAGCGCACGTTTTGGGTCCAGACGGTGGAGCCTCTCTTCCTCTCTGGAAGGATGCGGAGCCGGAAAGAAGGTGGGCAAAGTGATGGTCTGCCCAATGTGGAAGGCAGTAACCACCTTTGGCAAGAAGGACGGACGCGTCCTAAGAACAACCTTGTCTGGATGGACAGACAGAAAGGGAGGTTTGCATGAAAGAGCCTGGAGCCCACTCACCCGCCGAGCGGAGGTGATGGCCACCAGAAAGGCTGTCTTCAGAGTCAGAAGACGAAGAGGACAGTTATGTAGAGGCTCAAAGGGAGCGCACATAAGAAAGGTAAGAACCAAGTTCAAGTCCCACTGAGGCATCACAAACGGAACAGGAGGGAAGAGGTGTGTAATGCCTTTTAGAAACCTGTTAACAACAGGGGACTTGAAAAGGGAGGGCTGATCAGGAAGCCTGAGGAAGGCCGAGATGGCACAAAGATAGCCCTTGATGGTACCCAGGGCAGAACCCTGTTGGGCCAGGGAAAGAAGGAACAGAAGAACCTCAGAAAGAGGGGCAGAAAGGGGATTCACAGCCTTTGCTGTGCACCATGCCACAAACTTGTTCCACCTGCAGGCGTATACCACCTTAGTGGAGGGACGCCTGGCTGCCAGAATTACATCACAAACTTCGGGAGGCAAGTCGAAAGGAATCAACTGCCGCCGCTCAATCTCCACGCAAGCAGGTGGAGGCTGGACAGGTTCGGGTGGAGGACCGTCCCCTGCTGCTGCGACAGAAGATCCTCCCGAAGAGGCAGACGGATCGGGGATCTACGCTCATACTGAGTAGCTCGGGATACCAAACTCTTCGAGCCCAGTCCGGAGCCACAAGCATGACTTGGGCCCGGTCGTGCCGAATCTTCTTCAACACTCTGGGTAGAAGTGGTATAGGCGGAAAGGCGTACAACAGACCGCAACTCCACTCGCGACGAAAAGCGCCGCCGAGCGAGTGCCGCCTTGGAAATTCCAACGCGCAGAACTGATGACATTGCGCGTTCTCTTCGGTGGCGAATAGATCTAACCAAGGCTCTCCCCACTGTAGAAAGAGTCCTTGCGCCACTTCCGAGTGAAGACGCCATTCGTGATCCATCATGCACCTGCGGCTGAGTTCGTCCGCCCTGGCGTTCAGGGAACCTGCCAGGTGTTGAACCATCAGGAACATGCCCTGATGTTCCAGCCATGTCCATAGGCGCAGAGCCTCAAAGGGTCCACGACCCCACCCCGCCTTGTTTGTTGCAATACCACATGGCGGTGGTGTTGTCTGTGAACACCTGCACTACCTTCCCTTTGACAGAGGGAAGGAATGCCTTGAGTGCAAGTCGGATCGCCCGGAGCTCCAGAAGGTTGATATGGAGCCGGGACTCCGCCGGAGACCAGAGGCCTCTGATCTCCGCCTCTCCCATGTGACCGCCCCATCCCAGAAGGGACGCGTCCGTCACAACTGTGTGCTCTGGCTGGGGAAGGGAGAGGGATCTGCCCATGACCATTGCCGGTTCGAGAGCCACCACTGCAACTGTTTTGCAGTCCCCTCCGAGATCTGGACGTGATCGGACAGGTTGCCCTGGTGCTGCGCCCACTGGAACTTCAGGTCCCACTGCAGAGCCCGCATATGCCATCTGGCATGAGTGACCAGCAGGAGGCCATGAGGCCCAGCAGCCTCAGGGTCATCCGTACCGAAACCCAGGATAAAGGCTGAAAGATCGGAATCATAGCCTGAATATCCGTTCGGGAGGATAGGCCCGAAACTGCGTCGTGTCCAGAACTGCTCCAATGAAAAGGAGCTGTGGAGAAGGAATCAGATGCGACTTCGGCACATTGATGGAGAACCCCAGCGAGTGCAGGAGTTCGGCCGTAGTCTGGAGGTGGGAGACGACTGCCTGGGACGAGCCCCCTTCAGCAGCCAGTCGTCGAGGTAGGGGAAGACTGGAACCCCTGCCCGGCGCAGATGAGCTGCGACCACCGCCATCACTTTGGTGAACACCCGAGGGGCACTTGTAAGGCCAAAGGGGAGCACGGTGAACTGAAAATGCTCGAGGCCTACCGTGAACTGCAGGTAACGCCGGTGGGCCGGCAGGACGGGGATGTGAAAATAAGCGTCCTGCAAGTCCAACGCTACCATCCAGTCTCCAGGGTCGAGGGCAGTCAAGACCTGAGCTAGGGTGAGCATCTTGAACTTCTCCTTCCGGAGGAAGCGATTGACGTTCCGGAGGTCCAAGATAGGACGCATGTCCTCCTTGTCCTTTTTGGGCACCAGGAAGTAGTGGGAGTAGCAACCACGTCCTACTTCTGGGGTCGGAACATGCTCGATGGCCCTCTTGGCCAAGAGGGCCGTGACTTCCTTCTGCAGAAGTACCAAGTGATCCCCTGACATGCGGTGGAATTGAGGTGGCATGGCTGGGGGGTGGTCTCGAAGGGGAGGGAGTAGCGCCTTCGGACAATGTCCAAGACCCACCTGTCCGAGGTGATGGGACGCCAGTGGTGAAGGTGATGGCGGACCCTGCCCCTACTGGCGTGCTGTGCACCGGAAAGGAGGGACTAGGAGGGCTTGGAGGCCGCGGACGGGTTGGAGGTGGTGGCCTGACCCGCACGCTGGTTGCCCGAACCGCCACGGCGGTATCCACGTCCTCGGCCACGCGAAGACGCTTGCTGCGCGGGCCGGTGGCTGGGCAGCTGACGTGACTGGGCGCCCCTTCCGTGGCCAGGAAAGGGGCGAAAAGCAGAGGTGAGCGGAGGGCGTACAACAGAAAGGCCCAGGGACTTGGCAGTAGCCCGTGAGTCCTTAAACCGCTCCAGCGCATGGTCTACCTTTGAACCAAAAAGACCGACTCCATCAAAGGGCATGTCCATGAGTGTATTCTGGACATCACCGAGAAACCAGTTGTTCTCAGCCAGGCGTGGCGACGTAGCGCCACCGTCGTCGCAAGCGATCTGCCCAGCGAGTCGGCGGTATCAAGGCCACAACGTATGGTGTATTTAGCCGCATCTCGCCCTTCCGCAATGGCGCGGGTAAGCAGTGTCTGGACCTCCGCAGAACACTGCGGCAAAACAGCCGCCACCGAATCCCACAGGGAGTGGGTATATCGGCCCAAAAGGCAAGCGGTGTTGACGGACCGCAAGCCAGCACTGGAGGAAGAAAAAGCCTTCTTCCCAAATTGGTCCAGGCGTTTGAATTCCCTATCCGGAGGGGCGGTAGGGAAGGCGGTTTGGGAGGCAGAGGCTTGGACAACAAAGCTCTCGGGGGTGGGATGTTGGGAGAGAAACAAGGGGTCGCCCGGAGCAGGGCGATGGCGTCGGGCCACGTTCCTATCCACAGGAGCCCCTGTGGGGGGTATGGACCAGGCACCCAAAAGAACGTCAGTGAGTGCATCATTAAACGGCAGCACAGTCTCCGGGGAGGAAGCCGCCGGCTGAAGCACTTCTGTCAGGAGGTTAGTCCTGACGGCCACAGTAGGCAACTGGAGATGTAAGGCTCCAGCTGCTCTACGCAACACCGTTGCAAAATTAGCTCCCTCCTCCGTAGCCACGGGAGGAGACAGCATGCCAGTGTCAGGGGAGGTGTCTAGACCACTGGCATCCCCAAGTTCCTCAGCCCAGTCCAGATCATACTCACACTGTTGTGTGAGAGGGTCCTCAGACCCCTCCCAGCTCTCCTGGTCCTCCTCTTGTTCAAAATATGGAGGAGGAGGGACATTTGGGACCCAAGGTCTCATCGGCGCCGGAGCCGGCGTCGAGCGACGTCGGTCTGGCTCCATGTCCGGAGCCGGAGAGAGCCGGGGACCGACGCCGTCCGGAGCCCCGGACGGCGTCAGGAACGGCACCGGGGACGTCGGCAGAGGCGTGGTTAGGTCAACCGGCGTCGATGGGGGTTGCGGTACCACCGGAGCCGGGATCGAGGCCGGGGCCGGAGCCGGGATGAAGGCTGGTGGGACAGGCGACGCCGGGACCATAGTCGAAGGCGGCGCCGGGGCAACCCCATCAGGGCCCGCGGGGCCCGAAGGCGCACCGGAGGGACCAGAAGGCCCGAAGAGGCGGGCCATGGCCGACAGGAATTCCTGTATTTCGGCCGGAGTCGCCCCCGAACCCGGAAAGGACGGTTAATGCGGGGGCGGCTCTACAGGCATGTCCGGGGCCGCGGGGACGGTGCCGACTGGGGCCTCAGCCGAGTCGCGAGACCGGCGAGGCGAAGTCTTAGAGCGATGATGCTTCTTAGACTTTTTGTGCTTCGACTTACCCGAGGAGCGCGAAGACTTGGACTCCGACGACCGGCGGGGACTCCGCGACCGGCCTCTCGGCCTCTCCCGGGACCGGGGCTTGGTGCGGCGCGGAGCCGACTGCCGGACCTCGAGTAGCTTTCGAGACCGCTCTCGCAAAGCCTTCGGATGAAGTTTCCGGTAGTCAGGGCACGACTTCGTGTCGTGGTCTCGGCCGAGACAGAAGAGACACTCGAGATGCGAGTCCGTGATCGACATCATGCGACCACAGGCTCCGCATGGCTTGAAGCCGGGCATCCCTACGACACCTAGGAGTCGTGAAGACTCGATGAAGAAACAGTGAAAAAATTCACAAAAAAAGTTAGTCAAAAATTGACTAGGGCACTGCTCTTTCCGGATCTGCGCTTACTGGCGCGGAAAAAGAAGAACTGACGTCAGCGCGCAGGGGCGGCGTCTAAGTACTGCCCGCGACGTCATCCCGGCGACCACGACGCCGACGACGGACGCGGAACCGCACGACGCCGCCTACCGACGCGCAAGGGTACTGCTACGCAAAAACTTTCCGGATCCAGCCTGACGCCTGGGGATATTCTAAGGTAAGGAATCTGTCACTAACGTGTTTCTTTCAGATCCCCGAAGCAGTGGGTGGGTCTAGGGGACAAACAATATTAGTCCCTACCCTCTCAAATGGTGTCTCCACCACTGGTAGTGATATGAAGGGAGCCTTTGGCTAGCCTCCTGCCTTACCACTGGCTTGGCAGGTCACACAGGAGCGACAAAACTCCTTGATCTTGTCAGTCATCTGGAGCCAGCAGAAGTGGTTGACCAGTCTTTTCCCAGGCCTTGGTCTGCCCCAGGTCCCCAGCGAAGGGGATATCATGGGCCAGGTTAAAGAGAAACTCCCTGTACTGTTGAGGGACCACCAGTCTCCTCGATGTCCTTGGTTTGGGATCCCTTGGCTCCTCCACCGGTTGTACGACGGAACAACGCAGGGAAATACATTGCATGCTTTAACAATGCATTTTTTTACCCCACATTTTTTTACGCTTATGCTTTTACAACATATGCCATTACCACACATTGTTTACATATTTACCCACCCACACCCCCCAACTTACTTTAAATGCGTGGTAAAGGCATGCGTTGTAAAAACATACACGTGGTAAAAACATGTGTGCTAAAAATGCATGGTAAAAACCTCGTTGTAAAGGCTTTTTTCCCATTACACCCAGTTGTCAGGTTCCATCAGGGAAGACACTGACAGAGGTCACGCCCGTGACAGGAACCACAAATCCCATGATACCATGCGGTGGTTACGTTACTGACGTCATCACGCTGCCGGATGGGCGTTATTTAGACTCTTCAGAGGGAGCTGCGGGTGCCGGTTAATCTACCCGCTGAGTCGTCGAGTCCTCGAGGTCTGGTAAGGGTGCAGCATTGCACCGCTTTCCTTTTCTTCTTTATTCTTAGCCGCTCAGCGGTTGCGGCATACTTCTGTTTCTTGCCTGGGTTTACCGCTCTCCCGTTGGCTGAACCTCATTCCGGGTTCGTGCGGGAAAGCGGAAAGTGCCCGTGTGTCATTGCGAGCCAGCTGATGGTTCTGGATTGCCTTTCTTATTCGTTGAAGGCATTTTCTCATTAAGGATTGGTTTCGTCTCTTGGAGTACTTGTCCTAGCTGTGATTATCCACGGATACGTTCCTAATATATCCTTGTGAATTGCTCTATATCTTACCTTCAAGGGGAGTCTAAGGCTCATGAGGAGGATATATCACCGGTACTTAAAATTATTGGCATTTGTCCTATACTCACGAGGTCAGTGAGGCAGATGCAAGACAATCTGTTCAAACATTATTTGTTCTGAGAATTATCAGAAATTGGAGTACATTAATATCACTTAAACAGATCGTTTACCTTTGGAATTGGATATTGCACATGTCCTGAAATTAAGGATTATCACTGTCTTGCACTATATGTGTACATGTCTATGTCTGGGGGCCCTCTTATATTTCTTCACTACAGGGGAATCTGAAATCACTAAAGTCAGCCCGGCACCCCTGTAAAGCAACACACAGCATATCATTGGGTAGGTGTTAAAAGAGCCAGAAGAGAGGTACGGGTGAATTAGTGCTCCCATAGTATTAAAGTGTTGTTTCATTTTCTTAGATATGCGCTGCAACATGGTAGACAATATATGCTGACTAGAAAACAAAGGATTTTTCTTTACAGGTATATATAGGTTATATGCAATGCAGTTGGTGGATATGTAGTATAAACCAGGTTGTGTGTAATTACGGGGTATAATCTGAATGTACTTGTCTTGCAGGTCTCCCTCCCCGCTGTCCCCATCCTTCCCTTCCCCCGCTTGATCACTCCATGGAGTCTGTGTATTAAATCAGACCGTGGTGGTATCGAGAGGTGGACCATAAAGAGCAACATACGACCCTGAGGATTCAAGGCTGCGACACCAGTATACCTTATGGGTACCACTGGTATCTCCTTGTGCCTGTTTAACGGCTAACTGGTGCAGATCTTCTAGAGTGGGACAGGTCCTTTGTTCATTGTTAGGTCCTACCTGGAGGGACTCGGGACTCCATTGCTCCTTGGAGTTCTGCCAGATCTGACAAGTTTCCAGGAGTCCGTTCTTCAGGCACCATGCCTTCCCCCTGAGGGTTGGGCTTTTTCCCGGCCTGTGGAGTCTGGGCTGCCAACCTTCCTGCCCCTTCTCTTGGCTTTAGGGACCTAATCCATAATTTCAGGCTGCACGATCCCTTGACTCGCTCTCAGGGCCTTCTGTGTTCTGGTTGTGACACACACCCATTCAGGTAGATCCAGCATGGTTGCATGGATCCTTTTCTCTACTTCTGCCCAAGCAGAAGTCTCTAAGTCATTGCCTAACAAACACTCCACTGGGATAGCAGGGGGCACTGTAATAGAATAGAATAAGATGGCGGGACAGTTTATCTTTATTCTCATTACTCTATGATTTTTATATTTTCCGGTATTTGTAACCCCCGGCTATGTAGTTAAGAATGGTGATCATTCGTGCAATAATTAAATGTGGAGGGATGTTTCTTTCTCCATTTTTAAATCGCGGAATTATTGATGAACGATGAAGTTAGCAGGTAATTTGAGTCACTCTAAGATGGCGGTCGATTTTGCCACGTTATACAAGTCCAACGTCTATTTTCATTACCGGAAATGCGATATAAGGAAGTAGTGTGATCCAGCTCAGAACCTGTATTCGGGCCAAGGACGCGTTATATGGAGGAGCCGGTCACACTAACGGTAAGGAGGTGAAGAAATCCTGGTAGAGTGTAGAGAGCAGCAGAACTAGCGGCATTGGTGTGTGGATTGGTTAACAATTCATTTTGTTTTTAAAACTTGATAGGCAGCAAGATCATCTGGTTATAGAGGAAGTTATTAGCTCCCTCGCATAGCAACAATTTGAGAATTTGAGAAGATTATTGAGAGCAGTACCAAACACGGCATTTTCGTTATGGGGTGAGTGCATTTTCAGTTAGAATCGATGGAGATTCATATATTAAATAAAGGCTGTAAATTTAGATGCTGAGAACTCGTTTCCAATTGCGATTATTGTTTGGGGGATTTGGATATGAATAGAATTATTCGGAGCATAAAAGCGGGCAGGTTTCCCTCATTTCTGATATAGTTAAGCAGGAGATAAGACAAAAGATATAGCTTTCTGGTGTTGATATTGCAATCTTGATGTGAAGTTGAATCAGGTCAGATATTTACATGATGCTGATATTTCTCGCTCTTTTTGTGACATTATAGGGTTCCAGGTGTTTAGCACCTAAAGTCTAGAAGGTACTGTTTTGATTATGAGTATGGTAGCATGGGGGTGAATCACAAGGGAATAAATATACTTGTAACATAAAAGTGCACAATTTTTGAAATTTTGAATTAATGATTTGGAGTAATATATATTGGTGGACAAAGAACAAGAAGTACAATATGTTAAGGGATGCTCTTAAGAAAAGCATGAATATCATGAGCTTGGAGAAACATTAATGGGATTGTTTATTTCAATGGAAGGGTTTATAATTTCATGGAATGTTTTACTTAATTAACGATAGGTGGTGGTGTAGGAAGTCACAATTGAATTTCTATGAATATTCATTGTTGTCTTTGCACTGGGTGTTTATAGTGATGAAGGTGGACTATGAGTCCGGATGTATATATTACAATGGAGTTGTTTTTGGTATTTTGTAGCCCTGATGAAGTCGTGAGGGATACATTCCCACTACTGACGAAACGCGTTGGCGCAAGGCTATAAAGAGAAAAAAGAAATAAAGAAAGAAGAGAAGAATAAGAATCGTAGTATCGTCATTATTAGATAACTACAAACTGTAGTTGAAATTGTGTTTTGCGTGTGCCTTGTATTGGTTACATAGCAGGGGGCACAGATGCATTCTTTGGGCCAAGTCCTCTAGTTAACCACAGCCATAGGGTGTGACTTTGTGACACTGTCAGCACTGACAATCTTGTGCAACTCTTCAGATCGGATCTGGTCTGGGGAAAACCAGTTTAGGCATGACCATGGTTATACTGGCACCTGTATTCCTCCGAGCCTTCACCTCTACCCCATTGATTTTTGGCCACTGGCTGCACTTCTCCAGTGAGCCAAAGGCTCCAATGTTCTCCCCACCCAGGGACACTAAGGTGGCCTCTGTGAACCCTTTGGGATCTCTAGGGGCAACTTCCCATGCAATCCCTACACTAGCCAACCCTTTGTACTGGTCACCAGCAGGTGCCTTTTGGCTGCACATGGAATCTCCTCTTTTGTGCCCTGGCTGATTACAGTCAAAGCACTCCCCTGCCTTCAAGGGGTCAAACTTCTTTCCCTGATACCCCTTCCCCTTTGACTGGGATGTGGCTCTGGACACTATCGCAGCCCCAAACCCCACAACCACCAAGGGTGTTTTGGGGGACTGTTTGGGACCATCTTTCTATCATTTCACCACCTTTCCCCCTTGAGAGGGGGTCTGACAAGTTTTCTTCTGGTCACCACTTGGGGTCTTTTTAGGGACCCTGGTTCTTACTCACTCATCAGCTATCTTGTCCAGTCCCATATGGATAGACAGCTTAGAGTCCATCAGATGCTGGTGCAAATTCTCAGAATGACTGTTTGATAAAATGTGCTCCTTAACCAACAGATTGTACAGCCCTTCAAATGTATCCACCTTGTTGCCTTTAATCAACCCATCCAGTGCCTTAACTGAGATGTCAACAAAGTCTACCCACGTTTGTGTATTACCTTTCTGAAGGGTTCTAAGCTTTCGCTATACTCCTCGGGAGTTAACCCAAAAAGCTCAATAAAGAATGCCTTCATGTGGTTGTAGGATTCAGCTCAGTGCTTAATTTGAGCCAGTGGTTTCCGATGCTCGGTACTTAATTGTCAACACTGGCGCTTGTGACAGTCTGCCACAAGGTGGCGCTGTCTAGATAATTCAGAGATGACCACAACAACAATCAATTATTAATTTATTATACATAACAAATGACTATTACCTGCCGCCCAAGCCATTTCTATAGCTTTGGGGCTGGAATAGTCCTAATTGTCACACTGATAGGAGTGTGATGGTTAGTAGTTGTGTTGTTGCGATCCCTGGCAGCATGGCAGGGGCAATGTGTGATGCAAGCTGCAGTGGCCTCTGACGATAGCCCTGGCACTTATTTGTTTACAAATTAAGCACTGATTCAGCTACCTGCTCCTCTACTGTGAGTAGCCTATCTCTACCAACCCCAGGTACTAACTCCCACAGAAGTGTTCCCCAGTGTTGTGTCCCCACCTTTCTCCTCTTGAGAGTTCTCTCATGAGGCCAGCCACTTGTCAATGTTATCCCCTGGAACATAACGAGGGACAATCCCTTTGGGCAACCTTACACCAGGGGCATCCCCATCATCATCTCTAGATCTGCTGCTACCATCTTCTCGGGCCTCCCAGTCTGACCCTCCTTTCCTCTAGGGCCAACCTTCTTTCAGCCAGAGCTATGGCCCACTCCTCCAAGTCCCGGGCTGCCATGCTCTCCTGTATGGACCTCTGGCTGTGTTCAGAGCCAGCCAGGCTCTGGGCCCTGGGAATCCTCCTGGGCCCTCCACGGGGTGGGGGCTGCCTGTCCAAATTGAGCTGTAGGGCTCCTTGTCAAAACTTTTTCAGAAACTCTCTTCCTCTCCTCCTGAAAAGTTTTTGCGAGACAGTACTTTGGAGTTCAGCAACATCCACAGAAAATACTTTTTGGGAGCAGAAACTTCTTTTCTAGGCGTCCAACTATGTGGATTCTCAGATGTCTTAAATTCAACAACTGTATGGTCCTGCTAAATACAAGTTCACAATCTCACCGCAATGTGAGGAAATGGGCTGTATTATATGGTGTGGTAGTGCAACCTCACTATGTAATACACTTACCAACCTCTTTAGGACTTTGGGTTTCGTCTGTTAAACCGTTAGCTCAATCCTGGGTAGCTGTGGCACTGAGCAGCAAGGCGTACACAGAGGAACAAGTTTTAACCATTTAAACAGCACCAAACAATTAAAGAAATCGACAACACTCAAGAAATACGACACCAACTTATAAAAAGATTGTATCTATGCATAGGAGGGTTCCAGAGATATAGACTTTAAAAGCAATAATAAAATCAATGCAATTTCACTCAACCGCGAAAAAGCCTTTGCAAATTCATAAGATTTTTTCCACTAGAACGAAAAAGATCCACCGGAGAGTTCTGGAGATAAAAGTAATAATAAAATCAATGCAAATTCACTCAACCCCAAACAAGCCTTGGCAAAGTCAATGAATCCGACATTAAAAAACTTTCTCAAAGAAAACTTAGGTAAGTCTCAATGCAGTTGGTTAGTAGTACTTGGGGCAACCAACTCTGGCAGGGAGCTAGTCAGGTGAACCAGCAAGGTCCTCAAGAACAGTTACCTTCACAAAAGAAGCAGTCCTTCAGCAGTTCCAGGCACTTTACCCGTGTTGCAATGGATTCCTATGGAGTGGTCGTGATGAAGGATGCGTAAGATGCTTTAAGGATGCTGTGGATGCGACACGGTAGGCAGGGGTCCTTTTACAGCGATTCCTCAATTCACACAGATGGTGAGGGGGGTCCTGGTTGCAGGGTCGACATCCCACGAAGTCCTCTCCGGTCGCCCGTTATTGCTGTCACATGGCAATCCTTACCTTTCCTTCTGAGGGTCCCAGCAACTATCCAACAGCACTCTCGGGCTGAGCAAACTCGGGTGCAACTCTGTGTGTTGGGTCTTGGTCCTCAGTGCTGCACGGCAGCGGTGGTAGCGCAAGAAGACTTTGGGCTACCAACTTGCCCCGGCAGGCTTCTTCATCTGTTGCGCCCCTGTCCTGCTAACAGGAGGCCAGTCGGCTGGCCCTTGGAGTTGGTTTGACTGGGCTCTGGAGACAATTTCTCCTTGAGCACGACACGGCAGGCACAGTCCTTCTCTTCACTACCCACCAGGTGCAGTCCTCGTCGGTGCAGTCTCTCTTTGCTGGTCCCTCGGTGCAGCAGGGTAGTCCTTCTTCCAAGTCAGTTGAGATCTGAGGTCTGGGTGCCTTCTCTATGTTCGGAAAGTGCCCTCCGGAAAGGATGCGGCTGGTAGCCAATGGGCTACCAGGTTCCCTCCCACCTGGAGACCACATTTCGTGGAGTGTAGAATCTATTCTGCACACTCCTGAGATCCCTCTCTGGGTGTACAGACCTCACTAGCCCTTCCCCGGGGTGAGGCTTACCTCAGGACAACACACCCAGGGGGAAACCGGTTTGGGAACTGGTTTCACACCTCTGCTTCCCTTGCCATGTCCTGCCTGTGTCATTTGTTGTACCCGGCCTTTAGGGCCCAGTAGGCCTGCTGGGGGCTGACTTACACACATGTCCAGTGGAATGGTGGCTTTGCCTTTGCTTTCAATGGCAAAGTAGGGCTAGCAGTGCACGACTGGTCTACCAGTTTTGCAGTGGTGGGCTGTGGGACTAGTTCTACCAGGGGGACCTTCAGGGTGGGACAATCAGTACTGCAAGCCCTGGGGTACCCCTCTAACTCACATGCCCTGGGAACCAGGGTACTATTTACGAGAGGGACTTACAGGTAAGTTAGCCAGCCAATTCAACAAAGTTTAGGGTCAGGGCACTGGCACTGAGGTCTGTTTAGCAGGGTACTGGCACTGAAGGTCTGGTTAGCAGACCTCAGTGCACTCAGAGTCGAAAAACCAGCAGCATCAGTCGAAAAACTTGGGGGTGACCATATAAAATGAGGCATTTCCTTACAATGTTCCTTTCCCAAGCATGAGGCACAGAGGTTATGTGGGTCACCTTCTGTCACTAACCCATAGTACAATGCACATGGTGTGCCTCAAAGTGCATGAAGACACGGAGGGAAAAAAACAAAAATAAAGTAGCCCCTGAAAGACTCAAGAATACAGGCTAAGCCCCACTAAAGGCGTTTAACTGAGCACGATCAATACACACTGAAGAGTGGAAAAAATGAGCCTGGTGAGAGATACGTGGGTGCAAAGATGGGTCTGGTTCCACATAACGTAGCAGTACCTGCACACTAAATCACTATATTTAAGGAGCTGCAGAACATGTTAAAGTTCAGCCACCAAGTACCTAGAATGCCCACATGTTAGGAATTGGAAAGAGCAATCTTATCCATATCATCTGTATTTTTCCAACTGGATCCTGCCATAGAGTAGTTTGTTTCTTCTTTGAGTTTTAAAGTTCAAATTTCCTGGGAGGTGTGATCACATTTTTTAATTATTGGAACAGGACGATGGAATGCACTCTCTTCGATTAGCAGACATCTCTAATCTGACCTACAATGTCTGAATGCCTACAGTTACAGTACTAATTTAGCAGACATTTTTTTTTTATTTAGTGCTCCTGCACTTCAGAGAGTATTGGGATGCCTTATAGTTTATAAGAATACATTGTAACAAATGTATAATATTACGTGAAAAAAGTAGAAAAAGAACTGATGATAGAACATGGTAGAGGTCAAGATAGTAATTCGGAAGCCATTTGTTACTGAATATACAGATTGTAGGGTGGGAGATCAGACTAAGTTTATGCAGAAATGGCAGAGGTGAATTTTAGGGCTTTCCAAAGTGTGAGGACAGTGGATTCGTTCTAATTGCAAGAGGCAGAGAGTTCCCAAGCAGAGTTTGCAACACAGAAAAAGAGTGTTTCTGTACACGGAATATCTTTAAGTGAAGGACTCCCACCTGAAAAAAGGTACAACTTTTCAGCTCCTTTTAGGCTGATGGAAATAGTGATGAAATCACACAAATAGTCAATGTACTTATACATTAGTACACATTATTAAAAATAATTCCTCTTCTCCCACCAGCTGGGAGCCTGCCGGAAATTATGAGAGGAGTAGTGAAAAACCAAGCAAAGTGGAAGCAGTCATTCTCACCCAGGTGTCATACATCTGCTATCAGGACAGGTTGGACATCAGCAATAAAGGTTACAAAATTGTAATCCTAGTTCTGCATTGTACAAATCTTCAGTGAAGTCATATATGCTGGAATAATTCTGCACTTCGTGGACCCAGGATCGTACAAGGGCCTATCAGGGTGAAATGTTTACTGAATGCAACTTTTAAGAATACAAAATACTTATTTCAGGCATTTCTGTTGTAAAAGGGATTGAAAGTGTATACATGAAGGACAAAGTGCAGTCCCTAAGCCCAAACTGAAAAAGGCATACTGTCCCTTTCAGATTCCAGGAGCTTCCCCTAGCCATGATGCCCTGTACTGGCAGTTGTCTTACAGGCTCAGTAATTTTTATGGAAAATGTATAATTCGTTTTTAATGCCCACCCCTACCTAGCCGAGAAGGCTTTTATGACTTCATAGAAAACTTCTTCGATGCAGAAATAGAACTACAAGTGAGTAACCTTTTCTTGTGCACCCTATGATCTTCATTGATAGTCATAAATGCTTGAAGAGAGTGGAAAACAAATTTCAATCATAGAACGTTTTTGTTGTGCAGCAGTAAAAAAAACTATAACTATAGGAACATTAATACTGTCCATAGATGTAAGTGTATGGATCACTAGAATAGATTTTGAAGTGTTACTTGCCTGTGTCTTAGTCTAGGCAATAATGTCTGGGAAATGTATGTACTGATATCTAAGCTGCTGCTTTACAAATGCCAGCAACTGGAACATTCCTGAGCCATGCTGTAGTAGCTATTTTGGCCCTTGTGGATTGTGCTTTAGGTCTGCCTGCTACAAGAAAGTACATAGTAATGCAAGCAAGTTTCCACCTAGCAATAGCCTGCTTAGAAGCTGTTAAACCCTGTCTAAGATGGCATAATTTACGAAGCGCTGATTGGATTTTCTCAAGGCTATAGTCTTGTCAAGCTGGAAAGGAAGTACACTTCATATGTTTAGTGAGTGAAAGAACTGCTCACTAAGTGTCAAGAGGTTTCAGTAGATGGTGGGTAGTGTAGTGGTTTTATTGATATGAAACTCAGAAAAAACCTCTGGAAAGAATGAAGGGTGTGACCTCATCACTATCCTGTTAGAGTGGAATACAGTGTAAGTCTCGATGGAAGAAAGAGCCTGTATCTCTCTCAGAGCAGAGTGATGGTTACTAAAAAGGCTACATTCCTTGAAAAGGTGCTATAATGAAGCTGTATGAAAAGGCTCGAAAGAAGGGCTGAATCAGTTCCCACAGAGGTGGTCTTGGGATGGGTGAGTATACTTTTGAGTCTCTTCAAAGAGGTAAATTACTAGAACCTTGAATGTCTTGTAGGCAAGGTAATGGAACGCCCCTTTGACAGGCAATAGGGCTGTGACCATTGTTCTGGCACCACAAACAGGACTGCTTCCACTTCATGGAGTAACAAGATTTTGTCGAGGGACATTTAACCTTTCATAAAATCTCCATGAAAGCGGGGTCGGAAGGCTGATTTAGATGCCCATAATGTCACACCTGAGGAGCAATTCTGCAAATTCAGCAAAGAAGTTCGAATGTTGAACTTGCACC
The DNA here is from genome assembly GCA_963921515.1 of Calotriton arnoldi. Taxonomy (NCBI): domain Eukaryota; kingdom Metazoa; phylum Chordata; class Amphibia; order Caudata; family Salamandridae; genus Calotriton; species Calotriton arnoldi. The sequence goes on along the minus strand of CAWUFW010000484.1, from coordinate 3,563,923 downwards.
TCATGTCTCGTTAGAAGATTGGGTTTGGTTGGCAGCCTCATTTGTGGTTTGATGGGCATTTGCAGCAGGTCTGTGTACCCCCATTGACTCTGCCAACGCAGAGCTATTAAAAGGAAAATGCTACTTACCCAGTATGCATCTGTTCTTGGCATATACAGCTGTAGATTCATATGCGTTAGCATGGATCGCTATCTGGTGTTGGGCCTGGATGTTTGCAATTTGTTTTTCTTCGAAGAAGTCTTTGTAGTCACAGGGTAGGCGACTCCTCCTTTTGGTGATAGTGCGCATGGGCATCGACTCCATCCTTAGATTGTTTTGCCATAACGGGTGATGATGGAGTTAGTAAGAGAAGTAAAGAGATGTCCATGTAGAACGTATCTAAGTAAGATATTACTGCAACAGATAGAGGTACCCGGGAAGGCGGGTGGGTGCATATGAATCTACAGCTGTATATGCCAAGAACAGATGCATACTGGGTAAGTAGCATTTTCCGTTCGAGGCATATGAGCTGTAGATCATATGCGTTAGCATAGACTACACAGCAGTTATTCCCCAAGCGGTGGTTAACCTGTATCTGTTGCAGTGGTCTGAAATAGTGTTCTTAAAACTGCCTGGCCCACACTAGCTTGTTGTTTTGCTAACACATCTACACAATAGTGCTTTGTCAATGTGTGTGGTGTAGACCATGTTGCAGCCTTGCAGATGTCATCTAAGGGTATGTTCCCTAAGAATGCTATAGAAGCCCCTAGTTTGCGTGTAGAGTGTGCTCTAGGGGGAATTGTTAAGGTGCGTTTAGCTTTAAGGTAGCATATTTGGATGCATTTAACTATCCATCGTGCAATACCTGCTTTTGAAATGGGATTGCCTTTATGTGGTGGGGAAAAAGCAACAAAGAGTTGTTTAGTTTTCCTAAAAGATTTGGTTCTTTCAATGTAATAAAGTATCGCTCTTTTCACATCTAATGTGTGAAGAGCACATTCTGCTGCGGAGTCTGGTTGAGGAAAGAACACGGGTAACTCAACAGACTGGTTGAGATGAAAAGCAGAAACGACTTTGGGTAAACATTTTGGGTTAGTCCTAAGAACCACTTTATTTTGGTGAATCTGTAAAAATGGTTCTAGTATGGTTAGTGCCTGGAGCTCACCAACTCTTCTAAGAGATGTGATGGCTATAAGGAAGGCTACCTTCCAAGACAGAAACTGTAGTTCGCATTTGTGCAAAGGCTCAAATGGTGGGCCCATGAGTCTTGTAAGGACTATATTAAGATTCCACACAGGAGAAGGTGGAAGTCTAGGAGGAATGATTCTTTTGAGTCCTTCCATAAAGGCTTTGATAACGGGTACACGAAACAAAGACAAGTGTTGCCTGTTTTGTAGGTAAGCCGCTATTGCGGCAAGATTTAATCGTATAGATGTATATGCTAAGTTAGCACGCTGTAGGTGTAACAGATAGCAAATGATGTTTTGAGTTGAAGCATCTAGCGGATTGATTTGATTGTTAGTACAATAAATTACAAATCGTTTCCATTTTGCTGCATAGCATGCCCTTGTGGTAGGGCGTCTAGCCTCTTTAATGACGTTCATGCAGTCTGGCGGGAGATTAAGGTAGTCAAACTCTATGATTTCAGGTGACAGATCGCAAAGTTGAGTTGACTGGGATCTGGATGTCTTAGCTCTCCTTGGCTCTGAGTGAGAAGCTTGGGGGAGAGATGCAACTTTTGATGAGGAACTACTGATAGTTCCAACAGGGTTGTGAACCATGGTTGTCGAGCCCATGTGTGAGCAACTAGGATCATTGTGAGGGAATGTTGTTTGAGCTTCCGAACCAGTAAAGGAATTAGCGGGAGAGCGGAAAAGCGTAAGCAAATTTCCCTGACCAATTCATCCATAGCGCATTGCCTTTGGACAATGGGTGTGGATACCTGGACGCGAAGTTTGGGCATTTTGCGTTGAGGTGTGTGGCGAACAGATCTATTTCTGGGTAGCCCCACATGCGGAAGAATGGGAGGAGTACTTGAGGATGTAGTTCCCATTCGTGGATCTGTTGTCTTTGACGACTGAGCAGATCTGTGATCTGATTGTTTACTCCTGGGAGATGTTCTGCAAGGAGATATATCTTTTGAGGTATGGCCCATCTCCATATGCTTTGAGTTAGTTGTGAAAGCTGTAGAGAGTGTGTCCCCCATGTTTTTGTATGTATTACATTGCTGTCATATTGTCTGTACGGACTAGGACAGCTTTGCCTACTAGATGTAGTTGAAAAGCTTTCAATGCAAGAAAAATTGCTAGCAGCTCCAGATGGTTTATGTGGAGTTGTTTTTGTTGTAGTGTCCATATGCGTGAATGGTATGTTTTTGAAGATGAGCTCCCCAACCAGTGAGCGATGCGTCTGCTGTTAGCACTATTTGTGGAACCGGGTCGACGAATGGCTGCCCTTTGGAAAGGTTTTGTGTATTCCACCACTGCAGAGAGGGATGGGTGCGGCCGTCTACCAACACCAGATCGGTTAACTGACCTTGAGCCTGGTTCCACTGACGTGCTAAGCATTCGTGTAGGGGACGCATTTGGAGTCTTGCGTAAGTAACGAGTAGAATGCAAGATGCCATCATTCCGATGAGTTTCATGAACTTTTGGGCTGGTAATGAGTGTTGAGGCTGAAATTGTGATATCAGGGTTTGTATATTGTGTATCCTGAGAGGGTTGGGGTATGCCAGAGTCTTGCAAGTGTCTATTGTGGCTCCCAGGTATGCTTGCGTGTTGGAGGGTTGGAGACTTGGTGAGGTTTACAGTGAATCCCAAGTCGTGAAGCAGCTGAACTGTTTTGTGAGTGTGTTGTATGCAGCTGTGTTGTGACTTGGCTTTTATTAGCCAATCGTCCAAGTAAGGGAAGACGTGAATGTGTTGTCTTCTCAAGTGTGCTGCGACTACTGCCAGACACTTGGTGAACACTCTGGGTGCTGTAGTTACCCCGAACGGGAGAACTTTGAATTGGTAGTGTTGTCCGTCCACCACGAACCTGAGATATTTCCTGTGAGCCGGATGAATGGGAATATGGAAGTAGGCGTCCTTTAAATCTAGAGTGGAAAGGAAGTCGCCTTGTTGAAGATGTGGGAGCACCTGTTGAAGTTTGACCATGTGGAAGTGATCTGATTGAATATAGAGGTTTAGCTTTCTGAGGTCTAATATAGGCCTGACAGAGCCGTCCTTTTTTGGAATCAAAAAGTATAGGGAGTACACCCCCGTCCCCCGATGGTGTAATGGGACTGGTTCTATTGCATGTTTTTGTAACAGGGAGAGAACCTCTTGTTTTAAGAGAGTGAGGTGTTCTGGTGACATTGCACGCTCTTTTGGAAGGAGAGTTGGGGGAGTGCATGTAAGTTCCAGGCAATAACCATACTGGATAATCTGTAATACCCACTTGTCTGTGGTGATTGAATTCTAGACAGGTAGGAACTGTGAGAGACGTCCCCCGACAGGTGTTAAATGATCGGGGGTAGTGGAGGGAAGTCACTGCTTATTGGCAGGGGAAGTGCGGGTGGAGTTACCTCTGCCTCTTCCCTTGTTATTATTTCCCCTGTAGCCTCCTCGAAAATTACCTCTGGAGGAGGTGGATTGGTTGTTTTTATAAGAGGAGGAGGGAGTCTCCGACGACACTGTTTTTGAGCCACCTCTATAAAAGGAGCGGCGAAAGGAACCCCTGTTATGTTATGTTAAATTATATTTATAAAGCGCCAAATCACCAGAAGGTCTCTAAGCGCTACAGCATAGATCAAGAGGTCGTGAATCCTTTAGTCCAACTGTACTCAGCACACAGTAGGGTAGACTTATCCAAACGCCTCAGTGAACAAAATGGTCTTAAGTTTCCTCCGGAACGGGAGTAAGATGGCTTCCTTGCGCATACTGTCCAGCAGCTTGTTCCAGATCTGGGGGATGAAGACTGAGAAGGCCCGCCCCCCCAAGGTAGCTCTATTGAAACGTGGGCAAGCCAACAAGATAGACTCAGATGACCGGAGACAGCGTCGAGGCACATAAGGCCTCAGGCGGTCTTTGATGTAATTGGGTGCCTCTCCGTACTGTGCTTTATGAGCAATGCACAGACCCTTAAACCTGATCCTTTGCTTGATAGGGAGCCAGTGTAGCTGTTGTAGCAGGGGGGTGGCGTGTGCTCTTCTTCGCAATTTATAAGTCAGCCTTGCCGCATCATTTAAAACCACCTGAAGTTTCCCCAGAAGTTTATCAGGAAGCCCAGTGTAAACTGCGTTGCCGTAGTCCAAGCGTGACAAGATTAATGTCGTCACGACGGCCCACATGGTGGAGAATGACAACAGGGTCACAAGTTTCCGGAGTTGCTGCATCAGACTGATACAGCTCCCCACTACAGCAGACACCTGGCTGTTTACGGTTAATCCAGTGTCCAGCTTGATACCCAGGCTCTTCACGGCAGGCACCGGTATCGGGGTGGTGCCCAGCTCTTGCTGGAAGGCAATTGTAAGGCCCCCATGGACTTAGCAGTTTCGGTGTCCTTTTTCATCTTTTCAAGTGTAGTGTCGAAGGTCGGCCCAAAAAGATGCTCTTTATCAAAGGGCTGATTGAGTATGGAGGATTGGACCTCCTGCTTGAATCCAGAGATTCGAAGCCTAGCGTGCCTGCGTAATAGTTATGTTACTGAAGTTTATAACGCGCACAGATAGTCCTGGGAGTGTCCCGGCACGAACCTTGAGGTGCAGCTAAAAAAAAATAAAAAAATCGCAGATTAAAACAGAAGTGTTTTGAGCTGTTTTTTAAAAAGACTAAGATCATGAGTGTTACGCACCAAGTAGGGTAGCAAATTCCAGGCTGTGGCCGCCCGAAATGCAAGAGGCACAAGTTACTAACTTGTGTAACGATATATCTGTAAGAGACAGTAGTTAGTGACAGATTCCTTACCTTAGAATATCCCCAGGAGTCAGGCTGGATCCGGAAAGTTTTTGCGTAGCAGTACCCTTGCGCGTCGGTAGGCGGCGTCGTGCGGCTCCGCGTCCGTCGTCGGCGTTGTGTTCGCCGGGATGACGTCGCGGGCAGTACTTAGACGCCGCCCCTGCGCGCTGACGTCAGTTCTGTACACGACTTTCCGCGCCAGGAACGCAGAGCCATGCAAGAAGCTGACATAGGTGTTTGAAAAATACTAGGGCCCTGAAAGGGATGTCCTTAACCCTAGAAATCAGTTCGCAGAACGGGGAGGATGGGTGGGCGGTAAGGAATCTGTCACTAACTACTGTCTCTTACAGATATATCGTTACACAAGTTAGTAACTTGTGCATCTGAAAGAGACACGTTAGTGACAGATTCCTTACCTTAGAATAGATACCCCAGCAATACCAACCCCGGTGGTGGGTCTGCGAACAAAGATCAGACAAGGAAGTCCTGGAGGACAGAACGGCCAAAGAAGCCGTCCCTCCGGACCTGACTATCAAGGCAGTAATGCTTTGTAAACGTGTGCAGCGAGGCCCACGTAGCTGCCTGACAGATAACCGGCAGCGGAACACCGCGGCCCAAGGCCGTGGTAGCAGCCGTTGCCCTGGTGGAATGGGCACGCAGCCCAACAGGAGGCTCCTTCTTAGCCAAAGAATAGCAGGTCTTGATGCACAAGGTAACCCAGCGGGAGATGGTTCGTTTGTGCACCGCCCGACCTTTTTTGGTGCCCACGTAGCCAACAAAGAGCTGGTTATCCACCCGGAAGTGTTTTGTGCGGTCGATATAGAAGGAGAGCGCACGTTTCGGGTCCAGACGGTGGAGCCTCTCTTCCTCGCTGGAAGGATGCGGAGGCGGAAAGAAGGTAGGCAAAGTGATGGTCTGCCCAATGTGGAAGGCAGTAACCACCTTTGGCAAGAAGGACGGACGCGTCCGAAGAACAACCTGGATGAACAGACAGAAAGGGAGGTTTGCAAGATAGAGCCTGGAGCTCACTCACCCACCGAGCGGAGGTGATGGCCACCAGAAAGGCTGTCTTCAGAGTCAGAAGACGAAGAGGACAGTTATGTAGAGGCTCAAAGGGAGCGCACATTAAAAAGGTAAGAACCAAGTTCAAGTCCCACTGAGGCATTACAAACGGAACAGGAGGGAAGAGGTGTGTAATGCCTTTTAAGAACCTGTTAACAACAGGGGACTTGAAAAGGGAGGGCTGATCAGGGAGCCTGAGGAAGGCCGAGATAGCACAAAGATAACCCTTGATGGTACCCAGGGCAGAACCCTGTTGGGCCAGAGAAAGAAGGAACAGAAGGACCTCAGAAAGAGGGGCAGAAAGGGGATTCACAGCCTTTGCTGTGCACCATGCCACAAATTTGTTCCACCTGCAGGCGTATACCACCTTAGTGGAGGGACGCCTGGCTGCCAGAATCACATCACAAACTTCGGGAGGCAAGTCGAAAGGAATCAACTGCCGCCGCTCAATCTCCACGCAAGCAGGTGTAGACTGGACAGGTTCGGGTGGAGGACCGTCCCCTGCTGCTGCGACAGAAGATCCTCCCGAAGAGGCAGACGGATCGGGGGATCTACGCTCATACTGAGTAGCTCGGGATACCAAACTCTTCGAGCCCAGTCCGGAGCCACAAGAATGACTTGGGCCCGGTCGTGCCGAATCTTCTTCAACACTCTGGGTAGAAGTGGTATAGGCGGAAAGGCGTACAATAGACCGCAACTCCACTCGTGACGAAAAGCGTCGCAGAGCGAGTGCCGCCTTGGAAATTCCAACGCGCAGAACTGATGACATTGCGCGTTCTCTTCGGTGGCAAATAGATCTAACCAAGGCTCTCCCCACTGTAGAAAGAGTCCTTGCGCCACTTCCGAGTGAAGACGCCATTCGTGATCCATCATGCACCTGCGGCTGAGTTCGTCCGCCCTGGCGTTCAGGGAACCTGCCAGGTGTTGAACAATCAGGAACATGCCCTGATGTTCCAGCCATGTCCAGAGGCGCAGAGCCTCCTGACAAAGGGTCCACGACCCCACCCCGCCTTGTTTGTTGCAGTACCACATGGCGGTGGTGTTGTCTGTGAACACCTGCACTACCTTCCCTTTGACAGAGGGAAGGAATGCCTTGAGTGCAAGTCGGATCGCCCGGAGCTCCAGAAGGTTGATATGGAGCCGGGACTCCGCCGGAGACCAGAGGCCTCTGATCTCCGCCTCTCCCATGTGACCGCCCCATCCCAGAAGGGACGCGTCCGTCACAACTGTGTACTCTGGCTGGGGAAGGGAGAGGGATCTGCCCATGACCCATTGCCGGTTCGAGAGCCACCACTGCACGTGATCGGACAGGTTGCCCTGGTGCTGCGCCCACTGGAACTTCAGGTCCCACTGCAGAGCCCGCATATGCCATCTGGCATGATTGACCAGCAGGATGCAGGAGGCCATGAGGCCCAGCAGCCTCAGGGTCATCCGTACCGAAACCCAGGAAAAAAGGCTGAAAGATCGGAATCATAGCCTGAATATCCCGGACTCGCCGTTCGGGAGGATAGGCCCGAAACTGCGTCGTGTCCAGAACTGCTCCGATGAAAAGGAGCTGTGGAGAAGGAATCAGATGCGACTTCGGCACATTGATGGAGAACCCCAGCGAGTGCAGGAGTTCGGCCGTAGTCTGGAGGTGGGAGACGACTGCCTGGGACGAGCCCGCCTTCAGCAGCCAGTCGTCGAGGTAGGGGAAGACTGAAACTCCTGCCCGGCGCAGATGAGCTGCGACCACCGCCATCACTTTCGTGAACACCCGAGGGGCACTGGTAAGGCCAAAGGGGAGCACGGTGAACTGAAAATGCTCGAGGCCTACCGTGAACCGAAGGTAACGCCGGTGGGCCGGCAGGACTGGGATGTGGAAATAGGCGTCCTGCAAGTCCAACGCTACCAACCAGTCTCCGGGGTCGAGGGCAGTCAAGACCTGAGCTAGGGTGAGCATCTTGAACTTCTCCTTCCGGAGGAAGCGATTGACGTTCCGGAGGTCCAAGATAGGACGCATGTCCTCCCCTTGTCCTTTTTGGGCACCAGGAAGTAGTGGGAGTAGCAACCACGTCCTACTTCTGGGGTCGGAACATGCTCGATGGCCCTCTTGGCCAAGAGGGCCGTGACTTCCTTCTGCAGAAGTACCAAGTGATCCCCGGACATGCGGTGGAATTGAGGTGGCATGGTTGGGGGGGTGGTCTCGAAGGGGAGGGAGTAGCCCCTTCGGACAATGTCCAAGACCCACCTGTCCGAGGTGATGGGACGCCAGTGGTGAAGGTGATGGCGGACCCTGCCCCTACTGGCGTGCTGTGCACCTGAAAGGAGGGACTAGGAGGGCTTGGAGGCCGCGGACGGGTTGGAGGTGGTGGCCTGACCCGCACGCTGGTTGCCCGAACCGCCACGGCGGTATCCACGTCCTCGCGAAGACGCCTGCTGCGCGGGCCGGTGGCTGGGCTGCTGACGTGACTGGGCGCCCCTTCCGTGGCCACGATAGTGGCGAAAAGCAGAAGGTAGCGGAGGGCGTGTAGCAGAAAGGCCCAGGGACTTGGCAGTAGCCCGTGAGTCCTTAAAGCGCTCCAACGCATGGTCTGCTTTGGAACCAAAAGACCGACTCCATCAAAGGGCATGTCCATGAGAGTATTCTGGACATCCCCTGAAAAACCAGTGGTTCTCAGCCAGGCGTGGCGACGCAGCGCCACCGTCGTTGCAATAGATCTGCCCAGCGAGTCGGCGGTATCAAGGCCACATCGTATGGTGCATTTGGCCGCATCCCTTCCTTCCGCAATGGCGCGGGAAAGCAGTGTCTGGACCTCCTCAGAACACTGGGGCAAAACAGTCGCCACCGAATCCCACAAGGAGTGGGTATATCGGCCCAAAAGACAAGCGGTGTTGATGGACCGCAAGCCAGCACTGGAGGAAGAAAAACCCTTCTTACCAAATTGATCCAGGCGTTTGGATTCCCTATCCGGAGGGGCGGTAGGGAAGGCGGTTTGGGAAGCGGAGGCTTGGACAACCAAGCTCTCAGGAGTGGGGTGGACAGAGAGAAACAAGGGGTCGCCCGGAGCTGGGCGATGGCATCGGGACACGTTCCTATCCACAGGAGCCCCTGTGTTGGGCTTGGACCAGGCGCCCAAAAGAACGTCAGTAAGTGCATCGTTAAACGGCAGCACAGTCTCCAAGGAGGAGGCTGCCGGCTGAAGCACTTCCGTAAAGAGATTAGTCTTGACCGTCACCGTAGGGAGTCGGAGATGTAAGGCTCCAGCTGCCCTACGCAACACCGTTGCAAAATTGGCTCCCTCCTCCGTAGCCACAGGAGGAGACAGCATGCCAGTGTCAGGGGAAGTATCTAGACCACTGGCATCCCCTAGTTCCTCTGCCCAGTCCTCATCATACTGATACTGCTGTGCCAGAGGGTCCTCAGACCCCTCCCAGTCCTCCTGGTCCTCCTCCGTTTCAAAATAAGGAGGAGGAGGGACATTGGGGACCCAAGGTCCCATCGGCGCCGGAACCGGCGTCGAGCGACGTCGGTCCGGCTCCATGTCCGGAGCGTACATGGGGACGACGCCGCCCGGAGCCCCGGGCGGCGTCAGGAACGGCACCGGAGACATCGACGCAGGCGGAGGCGTGGTCAGGTCGACCGGCGTCGATGGGGGTTGCGGTACCACCGGAGCCGGGATCGGGGCCGGGGCCGAAGCCGGAGCCGAGGCTGGAGGCACGAGCGACGCCGGGACCGGAGTCGGCGGCGACGCCGGGGCAACCCCATCAGGGCCCGAAGGCGCACCGGAGGGACCTTGAGGCCTGAAGAGGCGGGCCATGGCCGACAGGAATTCCTGTACTTGGGCCGGATCCGCCCCCGAACCCGGGAAGGACGGGTATTGCGGGGCCGACTCCACAGGCATGTCCGGGGCCGCGGGGACGGTGCCGGGAGGGGCCTCAGCCGAGTCGCGAGACCGGCGAGGCGAAGTCCTAGAGCGATGATGCTTTTTGGACTTCTTGTGCTTAGACTTAACGGACGACGAAGACTTGGATCCCGACGACCGGTGAGGACTCCGCGACCGACCCTCGACCTCTCACGCGACCGGGGCTTGGTGTGGCGCGGAGCCGACTGCCGGGCCTCGAGGAGCTTTCGAGACCGCTCTCGCAAAGCTTTCGGGTTGAGGGCCCGGCAGTCGGAACACGACTTCGTGTCGTGGCCTCGGCCGAGGCAGAAGAGACACTCCAGATGCGGGTCTGTGATGGACATCATCCGAGCACAGGCGTCGCAACGTTTAAAGCCGGGCATCCCTACGACACCTTGGAGTCGATCCGAAAGAAACAGTGAAAAAATTCACCAAAAAAGTTAGTCAAAAAATGACTAGGGCACTGCTCTTTCCGGATCTGCGATCAACATCTCCTTCGAGAATAATCAACATCTCCTTCGAGACAGCAACCTTCCCGGAAAGCTGGAAGCACGCCGAGATCACCGCCTTACTCAAGAAACCCAAGGCAGACCCCAAGGACCTCAAGAACTTCCGACCCATCTCTCTGCTCCCGTTCCCCGCGAAGGTCACCGAGAAAATCGTCAACAAACAACTGACCCGCTACCTTGAGGAGAACAACATCCTGGACCCTTCCCAGTCCGGCTTCCGCAGCAACCACAGCACCGAAACCGCCCTCATCGCCGCCACCGATGACATCAGGACCCTGCTAGACAACGGAGAAACAGCAGCCCTCATCCTCCTGGACCTATCAGCCGCCTTCGACACGGTCTGCCACCACACACTACGAACACGCCTTCACGACGCCGGGATCCAAGAGAAGGCCCTGGACTGGACCACATCCTTCCTTTCCGGCAGAACACAAAGCGTCCGCCTCGCCCCTTCCGATCCAAGGCCACCAAGATCATCTGCGGCGTACCCCAAGGCTCCTCCCTCAGCCCAACGCTGTTCAACTTCTACATGGCACCCCTCGCCCACGTCGCCCGACAGCACAACCTCAACATCATCTCCTACGCCGACACCCAGCTGATCCTCTCCCTCACCAAAGACCCTCACACCGCCAAAGCCCACCTCCACGAAGGAATGAAGGCCGTCGCCGAATGGATGAGGACCAGCCGCCTGAAGCTGAACTCGGACAAGACGGAGGTCCTCATCCTTGGTTCCAACCCTTCAGCCTGGGACGACTCCTGGTGGCCAACATCACTGGGAACAGCCCCGCCACCGACCGACCACGTACGCAACCTAGGGGTCATCCTCGACCCCACCCTCTCCATGACTAAGCAGGTCAACGCCGTTTCCTCATCCTGCTTCAACATCCTCCGAATGCTCCGCAGGATCTTCAAGTGGATCCCCACCGAAACAAGAAAAACAGTCACCCAGGCCCTCGTCACCAGCAGGCTGGACTACGGAAACGCCCTCTACGCAGGAACGACGGCTAAGCTCCTGAGACGGCTGCAACGCATCCAGAACGCCTCTGCACGTCTTATCCTCGACATCCCTCGACGCAGCCACATCACACCCCACCTGAGAGACCTGCACTGGCTCCCTGTCAACAAGAGGATAACCTTCAAGCTCCTCACCCACGCACACAAAGCAGTCCACAACTCCGGACCAGCCTACCTCAACAGACGACTCAGCTTCTACACCCCCACCAGCCAGCTCCGCTCGACCAGCCTCGCCCTCGCCACAGTCCCCCGCATCCGGAAAACGACCGCCGGCGGCAGATCCTTCTCCCACCTCGCCGCCAAGACCTGGAACACCCTCCCCACCAACCTCCGACAGACCCAAGACCTACTGGCCTTCAGAAGACTCCTCAAGACCTGGCTCTTCGATCAGTAGCAGCACCACCCCCCTCTTCCCCCAGCGCCTTGAGACCCTCGCGGGTATGTAGTGCGCTTTATAAGTGACATGATTGATTGATTGATTGATTGCTGGCGCGGAAAAAGAAGAACTGACGTCAGCGCGCAGGGGCGGCGTCTAAGTACTGCCCGCGACGTCATCCCGGCGATCACGACGCCGACGACGGACGCGGAGCCGCACGACGCCGCCTACCGACGCGCAAGGGTACTGCTACGCAAAAACTTTCCGGATCCAGCCTGACGCCTGGGGATATTCTAAGGTAAGGAATCTGTCACTAACGTGTCTCTTTCAGATATCTGCCCCCCACTCTTTGACGGCGGACACGAGGTATCCGGGCAAGGAGCTGAGATGCTGACCTCAGATCTCTGGTAGGGGTATAGAACCCAAAGCGCTTCCTTAAGTAAGCTGGCCTTGATCCGTGCAGAGCACGATGGGCAACCACAAGGGCCTTGAACTTAATGCGCTTAATGACCGGCAGCCAGTGCAGAATGCGCAGGTGTTGTCTAACGCTGCTTCTGATGGGGATGTTAAACAAAAGCCTGGCTGCTGCATTCTGGACGACCTGCAACTTATTGAGTGAATAGTCCGGTAGGCCAATGTACAAAGCATTGGCGTAATCAAGGCAGGACAAAATCAACGCCCTGGTCACTGTTTCCCTCTCAGTCCTGGGAAGCAGGGGGAGAAATTTCCTGAGGGACTTCAATATCCCAAAGCAGCTCCCGGCCAGCAAAGTATGCTGGTGTTGATGGCACGAGATGCTGTGTCTGCTGCATCCAGTGCACATTTTATGGAAGTATTGGTGATAAGCTTCCCTTCTTGAATGAGGTCGTTAGCCTTTATCTTGTATTCATCAGGCAAGTGTTGGATGAGTTTTTCTAACTCATCATAGTGAGCTCTGTCATAGCGTGCTAACAGGGCCTGAGCATTGGCGATTTGCCAATGGTTAGCAGCCTGTGAGGCCACTCGTTTGCCTGATGCATCTATCAATTTAGACTCATCAGGAGGAGGGGCGTCGCCTGTAGCTTGTGAATTAGCTCTCTTGCGGGCGTTAGATACGACAAGAGAGTCTAAGGGCAATTGTCCCCTAATATATACAGGGTCTGTAGGAGCGGGCTTGTACTTTTTATCCACTCTAGGGGTCAGTATTCTGGCTCTGAATGGGTCCTTAAATACCTCATCTACGTATTTTATCATGCCCTTGAGTATGGGCAAAGTATTAGTGGACTTTTGTGAATGAGTGAATGTCTCAGAAAGAAAATCCTCCTGTAGAGGGTCTGAGTGTAGCTCCACCCCGTGGTATTGAGCAGCCCTGTTAATAAGCTGTGCAAAGCCTATATAGTCATCAGGTGGAGAGGGTCTGGAGGGATACAGGTCAGGGTCATTATTGTGATGTGGTTCCTTATTGTAATCCTCCCATGGATCAGTGTCATGTGGAATGTCCTGGTCTTGTGGTATGTCCTGATCCTCGTCCCCATCGCCGTCCCCATAATCATCATCATCCTGTGGTTCAGGTGAAAATGTGGGTGGTGGTGAATTTGATGGTGTGATTAGCAAATTTGGGTTAGGTGGAGGAAAAGGAGGTATGTAAGGGGGAGAAGGGTTAGTACCCATGTCCTTCTTCATCAGAGGAATAGGAGTCCTCTGAGAAATCCAGCTTCCGTTTCTTTGGAATAGTGGCTGTAAGGCGTCCAGTATTGGGATCAATACTGAGTCTCTTCTGTTTTGGGTCCAAAACTGTGTCTTCGGATGGAAGTTCTTTGGAAGGAGTGTCTTTCTCCTTAGGAGCGGGTTTCGGCGTGGAAGATTTATAAGGGTCTGAGCGCCAAACGTTCCGAGTCCGAATGCTTACTTTTGGTGTGTTTAGAACCAGAATGTTTTGGAGCGGGATGTTTCGGCTCCGAATGTTTCGGTGCGGAGTGTGTCGGCTCCGAGCTTTTCGGTGCCGAGGATTTCGGTATGGACGATTTCGGCTCCGAAGCGTTTTTCGGATCCGAGGCCTTCGGTGCCGAAGGTGTCTTCTGTGCAGGCGGTTTAGGGGGTGGCACATGAGGCGGCTTATGTTTCGGTGCCGAAGGTGTTGTTTCGGTACCGGAATGGGGCAGGCTCGAGCCCGAAGGCTTGTCCTTATGTTTCGTAGCCGGGCTGGAGGGTGGGTTATTAGAAACTTTATGTCAGTGTCGACCCGAGCCCGAGGGTGATGCCGGTGCCTTAGTTTTCTTGGGTTGCGTGGGCACATGGGGGTTTGTACTCGCGGTACGTTGACCCGGGGTGATGTTCATGTCTTCCTCCATGTCAGAGTGGGCTTCGGAGACGGAGACCGGTTCTTCTTCCTCGGCCTCTACGTCTGTACGGGGAACCTCTGATTCTTCGCCGAAGTTGTCCGTACGGAGCCACTGTCTAGTTGCATTTCGGGCGTCGAGCCCGACGGTCACGAAGAGTCTTCTTCGATCGGAACGATCGACACGCTTCGCAGTCCTTCTCGTCGTGTTCAGGGGAGAAGCACAGGTTGCAAACCTTGTGCAGGTCGGTGCGTGGGAACTTAGCACGACACCCAGGACATAGTTTAAATGGAGTCCGTTCCATGGACTGCTGGCGTGGTTGGCACGGGTAGGCCCGACGGCCCGCCTCAAATTTCCAGACCGAAGGTTTTCACAAATTATACGATGCGCGTCGAATGGGAAACCGCGATCGAAAGACAATACCGTCCAGGGTAGAGGATTGCGCGTCGAAGGGGTTCGAAAACGAAACCGGAGCGCAGCAATACACATCCGAACCCGATGGCGGAAAAAAACAATCTGAGGATGGAGTCGATGCCCATGCGCACTATCACCAAAAGGAGAAGTCACCTACCCCGTGACTACAAAGACTTTTTCGAAGAAAAACAAAGTGCAAACATCCGGGCCCAACACCAGATGGCGATCTATGCTAATGCATATGATCTACAGCTCATATGCCTCGGACATCATCTTTCCTGTAGACACTCTGTTTCACTATTACAGGGAAAATCAATGTTATTGGGAGAAAAAGCATAAAGAAAATCATCCAAAGAGCATTACCTCTTGATCTCCGTTCTGGTTGCCTTGATGTGCAGTCTCTGCATTTTCTGTTTTGTGACATTGAGAGGAGGTCTAAGGAGGGAGTACTCCACTCTTCAATGTCTTCTAAAACCGCATCACCCAGGACCCATTCATGACTCTCCTGATGACGGCCAATGAGAAAGTCAGCTTTTTGGTTCGTCATCCCTGGGATGTAGATCCCTGTTGTGAAAAGATCGCTTATTAGGGCTCTATGCCAAATTGACTAATCTTCAATGGAAAGCGGTCAAGATCTGGTGCCCCCTTGTTTCTTTATATAGTGCATGGTGGTATCTGCCTAAATCCAGATTATTGTCTACCTGTGCAGAGACTTTGAGGAAAAGATTAACTGCCCTCAGCTCGAGGGGGTTAATGTGACATGTTTTTGCTTTCTCTGACCTTGAAAAGACAAATTATTCGAGAGAGTACCCCATCCTAACAGGGATAAAACACTATTGTTAGTAAGGGAAACTGTCTCCGGGCAGAAAGGACCTGGGCCACAGTGAGCATTTTGAATTTCTTCTGAAGGAAGAGACTGACGGTACGGAGGTCTAGGATAGGACGCATGCCTTTGTTCTTTTTGGGCACTAGAAAGTAATGGAAATAACAACCACGTCTTACTTCTGGCACAGGGACTCTTTCTATGGCCCACTTGGCCAAGAGAGACGTAACTTCCTTGTGGAGAAGCGCCAAATGATCCTCCGACATGCGGTCGCAAGAAGGTGGCATGGATGGAGGGTTAGTCTCAGAGGGGAGGGAGTAGCCCCTTCGGACTATCTGTAGAACCCACCTGTCTGACGTGATGGACTGCCACCGGAGGAGGTGATGGCGAATTCTACTGGGTGGTGTCTATGTAGGTCCTGCCGTGTCATTCCAGCACGCACAAGGCAGAAGACTGACGCGGAGCTGACCGATGCCAACTACCGACGCACAGGGGTATACTGCTGTTGAAAAACTCTGGATCCAGACTGACGCCTAGGGGAAATTTTAAGGTAAGTAATCTACAACTAGAAGTGTCAATCAGATATTTAGCTATGCAGTTTTATACAGAGTATACATTATGCAAAGGTGTTAGAGCTCTTTACAATAGAAATGTAACATTACATAAGGCACATATATTACATAAACCTAAATAATGGGCAGCGGAGAAAGCACAGGTGCAAAGCTGGAATGGTGCCAAATAATATTGAGGCACAACGGAAGGTCCCAGTGCATAGAGGATAATTGCAGCCATTTCCAGGTGTTCAAGAGCTTTCTGTTATACAGTATTACATCTTGAACATAGACTGCACAGTTAGAATTATTGAGTGGCAGAATGAAAGATTGTGCAGTGTTAGGAGGAAGCAAATCATATCAAGACAGAGACTGGATTGTCCAGGCATGTGTCATTAGGCAGTATCACACACTAGTTGAGAAGGGAAGACTAGAAATTAGCTAAAATGTCTTTCAATTAGAAGGGTTTCAGTTCTGTGTTAAAGATTTCTAATGAGGAGATGGTAAGTAGACTCAGAGGCACAAAATTCCAGACTCTGGTTGAACTACCTGAGCCATAGGTGTAGGAAAGTGGGTTTCTGTTGCAGTAACCCCTCCCCCCCCCCTTTTTGCCAGACTACTGATGGACTTTTACTTGATGTGTCCTGGGTCCCTGCCAATCAGGTTCCCAGGGCCTGTGTTCGTTCCCCAAAACTAAACCCAATTGGCCTCTCTGGCCACAGGTCAGCCCCTGGTAAATGGTACCACAGGTACCCAGGGCACTGTGACCAGAGAAGGTCTCTAAGGGCTGCAGCACTTATTGTGCCACCCTTAGAGGTCCTGTACCCTTACACACACACACACTGCCTTGCAGGCTGCGTGTTTTGGTGCAGAACAAAGTGAAGAGTCGACATGGCACACATCTCTGTGTGCCTACAACCCACTCCCCTGGCATAGATCAGTCACCCCTCTAGCTGGGTGCACTATACCAGTGGTGAGGGTACAGGTGCATGAGCCCTGTACCCCTACAGTGTCTAAGTCCATTCTTAGACATTGTGTAAGTGCAGTGCTGCCATTAAGAGTATATGGTGCTGGGAGTTTGTCATTACGAACTCCACAGCACCATAATGGCTACACTGAAAACTGAGAAGTTTGGTATCAAACTTCTCAGCACATTAAACCCACACTGATGCCAGTGTGGGATTTAATGAAAAATGCACACAGAGGGCATCTTAGAGATGCCCCCTGAAAACTAACCCACCTTTAGTGTCTAAGCTGAGTGGCTGCTTTCAGCTGCCACCACCAGACATGTTTCTGGACCCCTGGGTCGAGAGCCTGCTGTTCTCTGCGGCCTGAAACAATGCACATCCTGGGACGAGGCCTCCTCCCCCAGGATGGGCAGGGTTCACGAAGGGGAAGCTTCAAAGGGTTGCTGCCTTTTTGAGCTTCCTCAGGCCACTTGCTGCTCTCAGCAACAGGTCCCCACTGGTTCTGACCCCCACTTTGGGCAGGAGAACCGGCGGGAAAAACAAGTGAGGAAGAGAGGTGTGCCCACCTCTGCCAAATCCACCCCTCAGGTGGGGGAGGCGAGGTGAAGCACAACTCTCAGTCCACGCCATCTTGAAGATGGGGGGACTCAGCCAACCAGGGACAGGCTCATGCCCCCCTCCCACTGGAGGGTGGCATAATAGGGGGTGTACCCACCCCAGGGAAGGGACCCATTGGTCCCTGCCTTTTACCTACCTCTACCGCCCCTAAATCTAGTATTTAGGGGCACCCCTGAACCTTGCTTCCTCAGACAAGAAGAAACTACAAGAAGAAGAAGGACCGAACAGTCGTGCAGCAGCTAACAAGAGGAAGATGCCCACTGACTTGGCCCCAGCCTTACCGGCCTGTCTCCACCTCGATGCTGCTCCTGCGAAGTCCCGGTGTGTCCTGCAGCCAGCAACCTCGAAAACCCTGGAGGACCCGCCTGCCTTCAAGCACAAAGACTTTGTCTCCTGTGAACACCGGATTTGTTCACCTGCAACCTCTGGCTCCGGCCGGACACCGCAAATCCGCACCACTCTGCACCCGGCGTCCACGGCCCGAGCTCGAGTGGGCAAACACCACGAGGAGGTCACCGCGGCGATCCTGACCCGAGATCCGCGAACCCCTGACCTGCCTTAAGCCTCCAGCCGACGCCTGCAGCCTAAATCCAG
Organism: Calotriton arnoldi; assembly: GCA_963921515.1. Lineage (NCBI taxonomy): Eukaryota > Metazoa > Chordata > Amphibia > Caudata > Salamandridae > Calotriton > Calotriton arnoldi. Next base: position 3,545,876 of record CAWUFW010000484.1, on the reverse strand, counting down.
AAGGCCCCCCTAACCGCGACCAGGAGCTGGTAAGAAGATCCGACCCCAAAAGGCACCCCTGCACCCGACGCCCCACGGCCTTGTGTGCCTAACCAACCCCTAACTTCCCAACTTACCTCTCGAAGTGGTGGTCGCACCCAGAAGACCTTCGTCCCCAAACCGGCAGTGCCTTTCCAAACCGGAGGTTCTCCATTGAAAACAACAGGGGGTCCGATGTCGAAAAAGCACCCTGCACCCGGCCGCCCTAGTGCCGCTGAGGGTGTACCTTTGGTGCTACTTTGTTTCCCCCTTTGCCCTGAGCTAAAGTCCAGGAGCTTTGCTCCCACAACCTAGTGGCCTGCTTGCCAGCAGCCACCAACCGGAGGTCTCCTATCCCCCATTGGATAACATTGGGCCTCAGCACTCTGCACCCGGCCGCCCTAGTGCCACTGAGGGTGTAACTAGAGTGCATCCTTGACCCTGGGGGACCCCCTGAGTCTACCCCCAGAACCTCAACTCCCACTACCAAATACTTACCTCAAAAGCGATAACACTATTTTCCTCCATAGGACAACATTGACTGTTTTTCTGTGAAAAGTTTCTAAGTGTGGAGTTTGAGAAACTAAAGAAATTGTTTAAAATGGCATAGTCTAACAAAAAAGATTTTACTTACCTGTTTTCAGGAAATGTCCCAGAGTAGTATCTAGGTATACTACTCTGTGTAAGCCTAGTAATCTCAAAAGTTACTTACCTGCTAATTTACTAAAAAGCCTAATCAAGTCTATGTACTGCATTTACTAAGTATTGCATTCCTCTGCATCCATACTGTAAATCAAATCAAAGTGCACATACAATTATCATTCAAACTGTATTTCAATTGCATTACTACTGTAAAGTACTTATTGCTTACCTGTGCCAGGCTTGCTTGGTTCTAGAAAATAAAATAACTAAAAGAATATTTTTATACAAATACAATTGGTCTGAAGTTCAGTCTTTGAGTGTGTGAATTAATTTGCTGACTGAGGGTGTACAACAAATGCTTAACACTGTCCTCTGATACTGCCTTGCTGGTCGACCACACTACCACAAATAGAGAGTAAGGTTCTATCTAACTTTACCTCTGCCTACCTTTGGGGTTCCACTGGACTCTGTGCACACTATACCTCACTTTGGTGTAGTATATACAGAGCCAGCTTCCTACAATAGGTCGTCCCTTTTTGAAGGTCATGGGTTCTAGAAGGAGAGTTAAAGCATTCCTTGATGATCTGTACCCACACAACAATCTTCACCTTTGCAGCTAAGTACTGTGGAGTTGATGTGTGAAGGGCATTGTGTGTCATGAAAGCTGTTTTTTGCATATCTCTGGCTTCAATCGGAAGCCAGTGAGGTGCTAACAGTACAGGTATTATATGGTCTTTTCTTAAGGCCCCAGAGACTTAACATGCTGCTGTATGTACAACTGCTTTCAGTGGAGTGAGATGAATTTTGGGAAGACCAGTTAGGAGAGAATTGCAGTGGTCTGCTCCACACAATAGCTGTGATTGAGTTAGTGTTTTGAGAGCTTGTTCCAGAATAAAGCGGAACATTCCCCAGAGAAGACTATTGAAAGTGAGCAGTTGTGGCCATACTGTTTGCTTGTGACAGTAGACTGAGTTTTTTATCTAAATAACTCCAAGTTATTTGGCACTATTGGCAATGGTGGACTTGTATTTTAAGATGCTGACTGAGCCAACCATGACTCTATTGCTGGTAGTGATTGAGATGTGGAAATGAGGAGGAATTAGGTTTTGGATAGGTTTATCTTAAAATGATGGCAAGTCATCCACTCTAACTGTATTTAGATTATAGGCTAGGTCGAAGATGTCGCTTGGAGAGGAGACCTTCAGGTTCTGTTGGGTGTCATCGGCATATTGATGGTAGATTCCAGATTTTCTTAGTAAGCCTCCTAGGTGTTCAATGTAGAGGTTAAATAGGTTTGGAGCTAGGATAGGATTGAGGAACCCCTTTCGTAAGGGCAATAGGTTTAGATCTGCACAAGTCTATTTTTAGCCTCTGTGATCTGTCCATGAGGCATGTTCTGAACCTTGTGGGAACCACTCCATCAATGTCCATCTGATCTTTGAGAGTGTCTTGAAAAGTGTTATGATTAACTATGTTGAAGACTGCAGACAGGTTGAGTAGAATCAGGAGGCATGAGGAGCCTGAATCCAGGATGCAAAGTGCATCATCGACAATTTGAAGACATCCTTCATTGAATCCCGATTGGCATACATCTATGAGGTTGGTGTCTTGTATGCGTTGTTAGTTGAAACTCTACACATATTTAAATTACTTTTGCAAGCAATGGGAGATTGGAAACTCAAAGAAAGCTGTTGAGGTTTTTGCATATACTGAATATTTTTTGGCCAGTGGGGCGACTTGTCCATTCTTGAGGCAGTCAGAAATCACTGTCTGGGTGAGAGAGAGATTCAATAGTTTGGTCCAGTACGGAAGAAAATGTATGGCAACATTTTTAGTTAAATTAAGGGTTCTTTGTGATGGTCTTTAGGAATTTGTCCTCCACTATTTTGTCTAAGAGATGCCAAGTGGTCTTGGATTCATATGTGGTGAGCTGGTTGGGTTTTTGATTAGGTCATCTAATTAATGATTGATCAATTAGTTTCACCGTAAGATCCAAAAACTGCACATTCTACTGCTTTAGTAGTTGGGTCATCAAATTTAATTTACCTGGGGGTGTTGTAAGCCATTCTAACCAATTGTAGAGCTTTTTTGAAAGCTTTTCAGCCAAGTCGATGAGTGATCTAACGTGAGCAGCTTTTGCACCGAACATGTAACTCTTATAAATGGATCTCGAAGTTCTGAGGTCAGCGAGGTTGGTGTGGTAAATGGTGATTGTCTTTATTGTTTTTCTAGCAGTTTCAGAGCTTTCTTTCCTCAAAGAGAGCCTTGTAAAACCACGCAGCCAATGTTTTTGATCTTTTATTTTTTACTCCAAAGTAGTGCTACATCCTTAGATATTTCAGAAAGTCCAAGTCAGAATTCACTGGTGGAATTACATTCTGTACCCTGTTGCCAGGAATGTTGAGGTCCATATTCTTGAAATCGCAAAACCATGCTCAATCCTTTTTAGGTTGGTGTCTGGTAATGTTGTGAGAGGGCAACAAGGAGGAAGGGATGAGATAATGATCAGATCAATCTACAGGTATGGGATTTTTTACTATGAGCATGTCATGTCAGATATAACTAAGTCTAGTTTTGATTGTAATTATTATGTAGGACTGAGTCTGTGTTGTATCAAATCAATTAATTTCCAGCGTGGAACCAGGAGAGGAAATTGACCCCAGAGTTAACTTTGTTGCTCCAAGAAAAAAATGTCACATTAAATTTATTAGTTGGTAATGAGCTTCATGAATTCCTTGATAAAAGATTTATTCACACTAAGAGCGTGATAAATGATGTTGAGTTGAAGAGGGGAGTAGTGCTGTTTGTGTAGTTCAAGTTTCATGCATTAGAAACAAGGAAAAGGAACTATCTGATATCTCTTTGCACTGTAATGAGTTTCTGAAGACGACCAACTTCTCCTTCAATTCTCCCATTATGGTCGCCTCTAATGATTGAGAGTTTCAGAGGGAGCAGAAAGTCCATTATGTTTTGAGACCTATGTCTCGGTAAGGAACATTTTTTAATGCTTTCCCACCCTTTTTTCCATCCAAAGCTGCATGTCTCGAAAGAGCTCTTGAACAACACCTAAATGATTAAATTGATGCTGTTTTTCACATTGTCTTTTGTTCCTAAATCTCCCTCTTATGAAGTCTCTTTCAAGCGCTCTTTTGCTTTTTCTTCTCAACTTCTACTCTTACATCTTGGAGCATCACTTGGAGCCTTATGCGTTCCCAGTCATTAATGTCCTGTTCAACATTTTGTTTCATATATAAGAGTCTTTCACAGAGTGTAAAGCAGGGTGAGATACCACAGAAAACCTTGTGTGGGTCTGAAACTGCAATCTTCTTTCCACATGAAGGGCACTCTCAAACAGAGAAGACATCTTGACTGGAAAAGAATTCCAGAAATGGAGGAAAAAACAATCTCGCTCGGTAAATGTAAAAAAACATGAAGTAAAGGTGAAAATTTTGCAAAGACAACTGAAAAATATGTATACATTTTTGAAAACAGAGGGGAGAAACCTCACGTGTTCTGAGATCCAATTCACAGGAGCCAAAAGAAAGGCTCTGTAAGGCAAATGCCTGAACAGCCTTTGAAAAACAGAGGGGAGAAACCTCACGTGTTCTGAGATCCAATTCACAGGAGCCAAAAGAAAGGCTCTGTAAGGCAAATGCCTGAACAGCCTATCATGTGTAGGGTAATCTCTTGGAATCTTAACAGGGCAACATTTGTCTTTCAGGGTATACAGTTAACCCCCCTCTCTTTTTCTTGAAATGGGTATTTTTCCAATTTTATAACGTTACATTCGGGACAAAGGTCCCCCTTTAGAGGAGTGCTATTCATCAAATGGATACTAGCATCCTATACTCATCTATGCACAATATGGGAAATGTTACTTACACTGTAACTATCTTTTCTTAGTGTGTAGTTCTAAACATTCACATGCTCTTCATTCTCTTGCCATCTGGCTTTGCCCCTGAAAATGTCAAACTTGTTTGCCTTCGAAGAATTTTGAGTGTGAAGACTTGTTGTGACTCCACATTTTGTCCTCAATGCAACAGCGCACTGGCTACCACCTCAGATTGCTTCCCACTCAACGGGAGAGTAGTATAAGTGAAGTGTAGTTTCAAAGACAGAGTGTGGTGTGCATAACAAAGGAATCTAAAAGTACATGGAGAACAACTGTAACCATTGTTTGCTTCTGAGGAGGGTAGGCACGTGAGTCTACAGCACTACACACTACAAACATTTGGCTACAGGGTAAGTAACATTTTCCATTTGTAAAACGAATGGCTGCAGACAGACCTTCTCTGCTTAGACTATAAAGCAGTCTCTCTCCAAAGCCGTGGCTAGCGAGCAGATGATGTAGATGTTTGAAAAGTTTTTCTGAAGATCACTTTGCCAACCAAATCCTGTTGACGTGGACTATCAGCCATCATGAGTGTTATACGAGATCAATTTCAATCAAAGCAAAGGAATAGCCTTTGTATTGAACAAAGTAGCTAGAAATCTCACTGGAGCCTCTAAACGCTGTTACAATTGCTTAGAGTTATAAATGCCAAGTACTTATGATCATACACTTACGGACTTAAAGCATTCCCTGATAAATTTGGGGATGGCTTAACCAGGCACAATCCAGGCTGTATAAAACCATCTTCAGACTCACAAATTCCATGATAGAAGTTTAGGTTCGCTTAGAGTTTGGCCTCATGGAGCAGATATTAGCCGAAAAGGCATCATTGTTGACATTTTGGTTTAAATTATTCAAGCATGTAAGGGCACTTTTAAATACCAACTTGGTAAAGAACTCACCAGTTGGTTCTACTCTTAGTGAAGTCCGCAGACACTTAATATCACATAAGATAATTTTAGAATTCTTAAGTAAAACCATAAAAGCAAATTTGCAGGTGATACATCATAATCAGTTTACTGTGGTAACCTACATACATTTGATACTACAGGAATATTTAATGATGCCCATATCTATGTAACGCAACTGGTGCTCTTGTAAAGCTCTCTGATACCTTCAGGTCTAGTTCGCACTATATAAAACTCCAAAATAAAAAATAAAATAAATTATAATTTATGTTGGGAACTTAAACATAAATTTTAAAGACCGCATTTTGGGTCTAGCATAGCTTGCCACTTTTGTACTTACAGTAAGGAAACAATGGCGCACATTCTTTGCACCTGCCTAGCCTTCATTTGTGAAAAAAGGAAATTGGTCAAGACTATTTTTTCCGCGAATTGTGCATGCAATAGCGTATTGTTTTCAAGTAATCGATTGTAAGTTAAAACTAGATTTGTTAAATTTATGGGCAAAGGTTTAGATGCAATACCTAAACAGCACAACAGTCACTAGATAATCAATGCACGTAGAATATTGGATTTACCTGCAATGGCATCATCCCAACTTAGACCTCCAATTCAATAAAAGATCCAATGATTGAGATATTATAAAATAAAAGGAAAATGCTACTTACCAGTATGCATCTGTTCTTGGCATGTAGAGCTGTAGAGTTGTTTACTTAGCATAGATTGCCATCTGGTGTTGGGCTCGGATGTTTGCACTTTGTTTTTGTTCGAAGAAGTCTTTGTAGTCACGAGATAGGTGACTCCTCCTTATGGTGATAGTGCGCATGGGCATCGACTCAATCTTCAGATTGTTTTTCGCCATAAAGGGCGATGATGGAGTTAGTAAGAGAATAGAAAAGGATGTCCATGTAATGTATCTAAATAAGATAATACTGCAACAAATAAAGGTACCCGGGGAGGTGGGTGGGCGTATACAACTCTACAGCTCTACATGCCAAGAACAGATGCATACTGGTAAGTAGCATTTTCCGTTCGAGGCATATGAGCTGTAGATTGTATACTTAGCATAGACTATACAGCAGTTTTCCTCCCTAGCGGTGGCAACCTGTATCTGTTGCAGTGGTTTGAAAAAGTGTTCTTAGTACAGCCTGGCCCACAGTAGCTTGTTGTTTTGCTTGCACATCTACGCAATAGTGTTTAGTGAAAGTTTGGGGTGTAGACCAAGTTGCTGCTTTGCAGATGTCGTCTAGGGGAATGTTCCCTAAGAATGCCATAGAAGCCCCCAGTTTGCGTGTGGAATGAGCTCTAGGGGGAATGGTTAATGTGCGTTTAGCTTTAAGATAGCATATTTGGATGCATTTAACAATCTACCTTGCAATTCCTGTCTTTGAAATAGGATTGCCTTTGTGAGGTGGGGAGAAAGCTACAAAAAGTTGTTTTGTGTTTCTAAAGGTCTTAGTTCTTTCGATGTAGTAGAGTATCGCTCTTTTAACGTCTAGCGTGTGGAGAGCGCGTTCTGCCACTGAGTCTGGTTGAGGGAAAAATACTGGAAGTTCAATCGACTGATTAAGGTGGAAGGCAGATACTACTTTAGGCAGAAATTTTGGATTAGGCCTAAGAACCACTTTACTATGGTGTAATTGTAAAAATGGTTCTTGTATGGTTAATGCCTGGAGTTCACTAACTCTCCTAAGGGATGTGATAGCTATCAGGAAGGCTACTTTCCAAGTAAGGAACTGTAACTCGCATTTGTGCATAGGTTCAAATGGGGGACCCATGAGTCTGGTAAGGACTATATTGAGATTCCATACGGGAGAGGGTGGAACTCTAGGTGGAATTATTCTTTTGAGTCCTTCCATAAACGCTTTGATAGCGGGTACTCGAAACAAAGATAAATGTTGTATGTTTTGGAGGTAAGCGGCGATTGCAGCAAGATGTAGCCTTATAGATGTGTATGCTAGGTTACATTGTTGTAGATGCAAAAGAGAACAGATAATGTTTTGGATAGAAGCATCTAGCGGATTGATTTTGTTATTTGTTCAATAAATGACAAACCACTTCCACTTTGCTGCATAGCATGCTCTAGTGGTAGGACGTCTAGCCTCTTTAATGATGTTCATACAGTCTGGCGGAAGATTGAGGTAGCCAAACTCTAGGACTTCAGGAGCCAGATCGCAAGAGTGAGTTGATTGGGATCTGGGTGCCTTATCTCTCCATGGTTCTGAGTGAGGAACTTGGGGGAGAGGTGCAGCTTTTGATGAGGCACTACTGAGAGTTCCAACAGGGTTGTGAACCATGGTTGGCGTGCTCATGTTGGAGCAACTAGGATCATTGTGAGGGAGTGTTGTTTGAGCTTCCGAACCACTAATGGAATGAGCGGGAGAGGCGGAAAAGCATATGCAAATTTTCCTGACCAGTTCATCCATAGCGCATTGCCTTTGGACAATGGGTGTGGATATCTGGCGGCGAAGCTTGGGCATTTTGCGTTTTGATGTGTGGCGAACAGATCTATGTCTGGAAGACCCCACATGTGAAAGAATGGAAGAAGAACTTGAGGATGAAGTTCCCATTCGTGGATCTGCTGTGTTTGACGACTGAGCAGATCCGTGATTTGATTGTGTACTCCCGGAAGATGTTGTGCGAGGAGGTAAATGTTTTGAGGAATAGCCCATCTCCATATGCTTTGCGCTAGTTGTGAAAGCTGAAGAGAGTGTGCCCGCCCCTGTTTTTGTATGTAGTACATTGCTGTCATGTTGTCTGAACGGACTAGGACAGATTTGCCTACTAGCAAGAGTTGAAAAGACTTTAGTGCTAGAACGATTGCCAGTAACTCCAGGTGATTTATGTGGAGTTGTTTTTGTTGATGGATCCATATGCCCTGAACGGTTTGGTTTTGGAGATGAGCTCCCCAGCCGGTGAGTGATGCGCGTCTGTTGTTAGCACTATCTGTGGAACCGGGTTGAGGAACGGCCGCCATTTGGACATGTTTTGTGTGTTCCACCACTGCAGAGAGCGATGTGTGCGGCCGTCCACTAACACCAGATCTGTCCCCTGACCTTGAGCCTGGTTCCACTGATGTGCTAAACACTCCTGTAATGGCCGCATCTGGAGTCTTGCATAAGGAACGATGAGGATGCAAGAGGCCATCATTCCGATTAACTGCATAAAGACTCGAGTTGGCAAAGAGTGTTGAGGCTAAAATTGGGATATTTGAGCCTGCATGGTGCGGATCCTGACTGGATTGGGGTATGCTAGGGCTTTTGAAGTGTCTACAGTGGCTCCTAGATACTGTTGTATGTTGGATGGCTGGAGGTGAGACTTGGTGAGGTTTACTGTGAACCCTAAGTCGTGAAGCAATTGGATCGTTTTGTGTGTGTGTTGTACACAACTGCTGTGAGATTTGGCTTTTATGAGCCAGTCGTCCAGATAAGGGAGCACGTGGATGTGTTGCCTTCGTAAGTGAGCTGCCACCACTGCGAGGCATTTGGTGAAGACTCTGGGTGCAGTGGTCACCCCGAATAGGAGGACTTTGAACTGATAATGTTGACCGTCCACTATGAACCTGAGGTATTTTTTGTGAGAGGGATGAATAGGAATATGAAAGTAGGCGTCCTTTAGATCCAGAGTGGAGAGAAAGTCGCCTTGTTGAAGTAGTGGAAGCACCTGTTGGAGAGTGACCATGTGGAAGTGGTCTGACTGAATGTAGAGGTTTAGGGGTCTGAGGTCCAGTATTGGCCTGAGAGAACCGTCTTTCTTTGGGATTAGAAAATAGAGGGAGTAAACCCCTGTGCCCTGATGAGGTAAGGGGACTGGTTCTATAGCGTTTTTTTGTAAGAGAGAGAGAACCTCTTGTTTTAGGAGAGTCAAATTTTCCGTGACATTGGACGGTGTTTGGGAGGGATGTGTGGGGGATTGGAGGTGAGTTCCAGGTAGTAACCATACTGGATAATTTGTCGTACCCACTTGTCTGTGGTGATGGAATTCCAGACCGGTAGGAACTGTGATAGACGTCCCCCGACAGGTGTGGAATGTTCGGGGGGAAGTGGAGGGAAGTCACTGCTTGGTGTTAGGGGAGGTGCGGGTGTTGTTACCGCGCGCTCTCCCTTTATTATTGATACCCCTGTATCCACCCCTAAAATATCCTTTGGAAAAGGAACCTTGGTTGGGGCTTTTGTAAGATGAAGAGGGTTGCTCTGATGTTTTGGTTTTGGAGCCACCCCTATAAAAGGAGCGACGAAAGGAGCCTCTATGGGAAGGTAGTTGCAAGGCCCCCATAGATTTAGCAGTCTCTGTGTCTTTCTTCATCTTTTCTAAAGATGTGTCGACTGTAGGGCCAAAGAGATGTTCCTGGTCAAAAGGCTGGTTAAGGATACTGGTTTGCACCTCCTGTTTGAAACCAGATACCCGGAGCCAAGCGTGCCTGCGTAACAAAACGCTGGTATTAACGGCACGAGAAGCGGTATCAGCGGCATCAAGAGCACATTTAATAGATGTATTTGTGATTAATTTGCCTTACTGTATAAGTTCATTCGCCTTGTCCTTATATTGGTCAGGGAGATGTTGGAGAAGCTTCTAAAGTTCATCGTAATGAGCCCTGTCATATCTTGCCAACAAAGCTTGGGTGTTGGCAATCCTCCAAGAATTAGCAGCTTGTGACGCAATGTGTTTGCCGGATGCGTCCAAAAGTTTTGACTCCTTATCAGGAGGTGGGGCGTCTCCTGTGGTTTGCGAGTTGGCCCTTTTACGTGCATTAGACACCACAAGGGAGTCTAAAGGCACCTGACCCTTGATGTATATGGGGTCGCTGGGAGCTGCTTTGTATTTTTTATCTACTCTGTGGTTAAGAACCCTGGCCCTGACAGGGTCTTTAAACACTTCCGGTGCATGTTTAAGTAAGCCCTTTAACATTGGTAGGGTATGTGAGGACTCTTGTGGCTGAGCGAAAGTCTCTAATAGGAAGTCTTCTTCCAAGGGATCTGAATGTAATTGTACCCCGTGATATTGTGCAGCCCTGGTGATTAGTTGCGCAAATCCCACATTGTCATCTGGTGGGGATGGTCGAGAGGGGTATAGGTCCGGGTCATTTTGTAGATCCGGATCAGTATTATAATCCTGCCAGGGATCTGGATCTTCTGGGGTGATATGTGTGTCATCATCATCCCCTTGTGGATGTGTGTTCCCATCCACACCCCCATAATCACGATCATCATCTGGTGGTGGAGGTGAAGATGTGGGTTGTGGGGAATGTACTGGAGAAATTAGTACATTGGGATCAGCAGGAGGAGTAGAGGGGGGGGGGAGGTGAAACAGGTGGAGAGGTATTAGTGCCTATTTCTCTTTTTTTCCAGAGGAACTGGAGAGTCTTGAAAATGGTCCGGTTTCCTCTTTGGTGTGGACGTAATCTGACCAGTGGTTGGGTCAATATGTATAGTCTTTTGCTTCGGATCCGGGAGATCTGGTACCAAAGGTTGTTTTGATCCAGTGTCCTTTTTTGGAGTGGAAGATTTGTGTTCAGGCTGTTCCTTTGCCTTTTGAGGGTTTTTTGACTCTTTAGGCTTAGATGTTGGAGTTTTGGGCACCGACACTTTTTTCGGCTCCGAAGACTTCGGTTTAGATTGTTTCGGCTCCGAAGGCTTGCCTGTTGGCTGTTACGGCTCCGAAGGCTTGTGTTTCGGCTGTTTTAACGCCGAAGGTTTCTGCGCCGAAGGTGTTTTCGGTGCCGGTGATGAAGGGTGTGGCACATTTATGGATTTGGGCTTCGGTGCCGGAGGTGTTTTTTCAGTACCGGAGTGGGGTTGGCTCGAGCCCGAGCCTGAAGGCTTGTCTTTTGATTTCGTAGCCGGGCCGGAGGGCGGGGCATCTGAAATATTTGGTCGGTGTAGACCTGGGCCCGAGGGCGAAGGTGTTACCGGAGCCTCTTGTGTGGGACTGGGCAGGACAGGGGTCTCAGTACTCACGGACCGCTGAGCTGCAGTGACTGCGTCGTCGGAGTCATCGGCCTCGGAGACTGAGATCTGTTCTTCCTCGGCTCCGTGTTCTGGAAGGGTATCAGGACCTGGTTCGAAGATGTCCGGAATCGAACTGCTTCCCGGGACATTTCGTGGCGTCGAGCCCGACGATCACGGATTGTTTTCTTGGACCTGAAAGATGAACAGGCCTCGCAGGTGTTTTCTTCGTGTTCCGGAGAAAGGCAGAGATTACACACCTCGTGTAGGTCCGAGTGTGGGAACTTAGCACCACACTGGGGACATTTCTTTAAAGGAGTTTGTTCCATCGACTTCCGACGTGATCGGCGCGGGTAGGCCCAACGGCCCGCGTCGAAGTCTAGGTCGAGTAGCTTGATTGTAGGAGAATGCGCGTCGAAAGGGAAACGCGATCGAGACAATACCGTCGAGCGGTGAGTGATTGCGCGTCGAGGGGGGGGGGGGTGTCGATAACGATACCGACCGGAGCGCAGCAAGTCACATCCGAACCAGATGGCGGAAAAAACTATCTGAAGATGGAGTCGATGCCCATGCGCACTATCACCATAAGGAGGAGTCACCTATCTCGTAACTACAAAGACTTCTTTGAACAAAAACAAAGTGCAAACATCCAAGCCCAACACCAGATGGCGATCTTTGCTAAGTATACAATCTACAGCTCATATGCCTCGAACAATTACTTATTGACTCAGATTTGAAATGTATTGATTGCTCCATAGTTTAAACTGATTATCAGAGATCAACTTTGGCTTTGATGGCTTTGCACCTGCATCCACTAGAGTAACACTGTTTATGTGGGTTATAGATCGATACTACCACTATAGCTCAAAGTTACAGGGTCTTAGAGGGCAATAGCACTTCAGTGATGCATTCATTAACTTTATGGGGTATATTATTTTAGTATTTTTGTAATGGGTTTTATTGCGGATTTGTAACAGTTTTATTTACTAACCAAATAAAGGTTTCTTTGTCGATCTTACAGTTGACGTTAAAGGACATCAACACAATGCTTTATATAGGTATGTGGCATAGACCAAGTAGCAGCCTTGTACACATCCATTAAATGGCTGTTACCTAAAAGGATAGCGATGCATCATTTGTGTGTGTAGAGTGGGCTCTAGAGAGCAGAGGCAATGTGCACTCACACTTTGCATAGCAAGTTTCAATACACTGTACTACCCACCAAGCAATGCCTGCTTTGGAGATGGCAGAGGCCGTGTGGGGTTTGGCAAAGGCCACACAAAGTTGAGCACACTTTCTAAAGGCTTTAGTTCTATCAATATAGTACATAAGCACTCTATTAACATCCAGAGTGTGAAAGGCCCATTTCAACACTGACTCTGGACGTAGGCAGCTCAATGGTTTGGTTCATGTGGGAAGGTGAAACATCCTTGGGCAGAAAATTGGGGTTGGTACAAAGAACGACCCTGTCTTTATGAACCTGAATTAAGGGTTCTTGAATTATGAAAGCCTGAAGTGTCAGGGGGAAGGGAGGTGAGACTGTGATTCAGAAGAAACCTTCCAAGACAAGAATTCTAACTGACATGAGCGCAGGGGTTTAAAAGGGGGAGCCATGAGTTGTGTGAGAACTACAGTGAGGTTCCATACAGGTGCTGGTGTTGTCTTTGGGGTTATTCACCTCTTTAGATCATGCATGAAGGCTTTAATGACTGGTAGTCCAAACAGGGAAGAGTGATCTCTGTTTTGGAGGTAGGATACAGCTGCTTTTTTGAAAGTGGGGAATAGGTCTATTGTTGGAGTCCCCCTCTATTGGAAGTACTTGTGGAGGACTTATGGGTGGAGTTCGTACTTGTGAGCTTGTTGATGTGTTCTACTGTGCAGATCCGCAAAGTCATTCCCCACTACTGGCTAATGTTCCACCAGTAGGTGAATTTTGTTACGGTTTACCCACCAGTACAAAATTTCAAGCAATAGCACAGAGAGCCGAGGGGGGTAGGGGATGCTGTTTCGTAGGTAAAACAAGGCTGTCATGTTGTCTGTCTTAAGTAGTGCTGTTTACCTCTGTACAGGTGAGAGGAACACAGACCGTCAGTTTGATGGCTTGTGGTTTACATGGCACCCCTGATGAGTGGTCGAGATTCCCTGGACAGTCATTTTGATGACGTGACCTCCCCAACCCATGAGAGACTCATCAGCAGCCTATGAGTCGAATTTTACTATAATGGGAGATTTTAACTTTCATCTGGAGGCTAATAACAAGGACTCTGATCGCCTCATTATGGAGTTGGGATCAGTTGGGCTTTTGCAGAAAGTAGGCCTACCCATCCACTCTGCGTGACATACCCTAGACGGCCTTTTCACTAACAATGACGCCATAATTTTCAAGGAGGTTCTTTTGTTAGTTTGGTCGGACCATCATGCACTCCTATTTGACATCTGTCTTCTGAAGGTGAACTCCCTCCACCCTAGGCAGGTGCCCTTCAAATAATTTAGAACATGGAAGAATATAGACCATGGGCTTCTTAGAAAAACTTATCAGATACTAAGCCGGTTCTTTCCCATGACCTAGGGCAGGCAGCCTTGAACTATATAGATTGGCTTCATGCCTCTTGCCAAATTAGTTCCCTACAAGACAGCCTCCAAAAATAGAAACACGCCCTCATCCCCATGGTTTTCGGAAGCCTTGAGAAACAGCATTGTAGGAATCAAGAGAGACGCTGGCGACGGGATTAAGATAGCCAGGAGAAACTTCTCTATAAACAAGCCTTGGCCAATTATAAACATCTCCTGTTTAAGGAGAAAAGCAGCTACTTTATAAGAGAAATTGAAGCTGCTCAAGATTCTACTAAACTTCTATTTCAGGTGGTATCCAAACTCGGGACCCCTACTTGTAATCTGGCCAATCTAGCGACTCAATCATTTTGCAATTCAATGGCCCTTAGCTTTCAGGCTAAAGTAGATTCCATCTATTCCCACGTTAACACCTCTTTCGTCTCTCCAACCAGGTCAGATTGCCTTACAGAATACTTATGAATTTCTCTATGAGTGAGTTCACCCCTGTCTCCCCGGAGCTAGTAACGAACCTGGTGAGGGCTGCTAAATCAGGATCACCTTCGGACCAGTGTCTGCCTGTTATTCTTTGGGAATCTTCTGAGCTGATTGTGCCTGTTCTGGCCAACATCTCTAATTCTATGCTTACTGTTGGTGTTTATCCTTCTCAATGGAAAAAAGCTTCCATTCTGCTCCTACTAAAGAAGTCATACCTGGACCCAGAAGACACTAACAACTATCAGCCAACTGCACGTTTGCCTTTTCCCGCCAAATTGGCTGAAAAGATCATAAATGACCAACTGACCCAATATATTCAGTCCCACAATTTGTTGGATGAGACGCAGTTTGGCTTTAGGAAGGGTCATAGTACAGAAACAGCGCTCATCAAAGCTACGGAGGAAATAAGGTCTGCGTTGGATAAGGGTGGTGCAGCTGCGTTGGTCCTTTTGGACCTATCAGCCTCCTTTGATGCGGTTGATCATGGCCTCCTGATCAACTGCATCTCTTCCTTATGCATCAGGGACAAGGCCAAAGATCTCTTTGCGTCTTTCTTATCCAACAGAGCCCAATCAGTTAAATTCTCCTTAAAACCTCCTTTTTCTCTTCCATGTGGAGTCCCACAGGGCTCCTCCATCAGTCCTACCCTTTTTAATAATTACGTGACTGACCTGGCACGAGTGATCAAATCAGCTGGCTTGAGTCTTACATATTATGCAGACGATACTCAAATTGTTTTCGCCACCCATAAGGACGGAGACAGTGTCTTATCTAATTTTCATGATGGTATGTTGGCGGTGAGTACCTGGATGGCCAATCGCTGCCTCAAATTAAATTCCTCTAAGACTGAGGTGATTGTGTTTGGTAATCTCTCTCCGGCATGGTCCTCTCGTTGGTGGCCAGACTATCTCGGACTGCCTCCCGTCCCAGTTACCAAGGCAAAAAATCTTGGGGTCATTCTTGATGACAAGCTTTCGTATAAATATCATGTCAACTCAGTAGTCCGCTCGTCTTTTTACATCCTCACAATGGCTAAGAAACGGTTTCCTTTTATACCCATTGGAGCCAGGAAAACAATCATACCGGCCTTGGTTCTGTGCAAGGTAGACTATTGTAATGGTCTACTGATTAACGCTCAGAACAAACTGCAGCTAATTCAAAATGCTGCTGCTAGTTGTTGTCCGGCACACCGAAATTTCATTCTGTGTCTGAAGTGATCAGACAACAGCACTGGCTGTTTATCAGAAACAGAATACTGTACATTGCCTATAAAGCCACACATAACATAGGACCCGAATTTGTGAAGAAATTGTTAAAAATGTACACCCCGAACAGGTCACTGCACTCAGCCGGCGCAAATCTATTGGTTGTTTCCAGGACATACAGATCCAATTGGGGCGACAGAAGCTTTGTGGTGGCTACTGCTAAGCTCTGAAATTCTCTTCCTGGTCAGATTAGAGATCTGCCTTCACTTTTTATGTTCAGAAAAAAATGAAAAACTTGGCTTTTAAATAATTAGGTTTTTTTCAACTGTCTTCTCTCTCGGTTCTGTTTCAGGAGTAGCCAGCACTGAGACACTTTTGTTGGTATTTGTGCGCTCTATAAATAGTCATAACATAACATCAGTGCTAATGGTTACTTGCGGAAGGGGGTCTAGAATGTGTCTGCCCAGCAACAGTTTGTTGTTCCACCAAAGCAGAGAGTGCAGAGCCCTGGTTGTTACCAACACTAGATCCTCCCAATGCCCTTCCGCTTGTGCCCACTACTTGCAAGGCATTCCAGTAGGGGGCACCTGAGCAATCTGGCATATACTACAATTGCAATGTTTGAAGCCATCATTTCCAACAATTTCAGAATGACAGAACAGTAACAGGACGGTGTGTTTGGAAAAGAGGCAGCAGCGGTTAGAATGCCATCACCCTTTGGTCCATGGGGTATACTTTGTCACTGTGCTGAGGACTGAGCTGAGCGAAGGCTATATTTGCTGAAGCTGGAGATGCAATTTTTCTACACAGATGGTAAAACCTAGGTTGTGAAGCAGAGAGACTGATTTTTGAGTGTGTATTAGGCATTGCCGTTTGCAGCTGCTCTTGATCAGCCAGTAGTGTTCATGAATGGTATTTCTGCCCAAATGGGCTGCTGCCATCACAAAGCACTTTTTTCAACAATGTTGGAGATGTAGTGACCCTGAAGGGTAGCACCTTGAACTGGTAGTGTAGTCCACTTATCACAAACCTGAGAACTGATGATGCGTTGGATGGATCGGGATATAAAAAAATACATCTTTCAGATAGAGTGCTAACATGAACTCGTCTTTCTGCAGCGGGGGGATGATGTCCTGTAGAGTGACCACATGAAGATGTTCGGAGAGGAAGAACTTGTTTAGTGGCTGAAGATCAAGGATTGGCGGGACAGAGCTGCCTTTTTTGGGGATTAGAAAGTACAAGGAATACATCCAATCTGCATTGGTGAGCAGGTACTGGTTCTATTGTAGCCTTTTGAGAAAGGTGGTCTGATCTCAGTACGAGGCAGCAGGGTGGGGGTGTGGTGAGGATGGCGAGCCATTCGAGGCAGTAAGCTTCTTGTACAATAGAGAGTACCCATTGATCTGAGGTGATGTTTTCCCAATGTGGTAGGAAGTGCCTCAGCCTTCCCCCGACTGGTCTTATGTGGTCAGGTGGTCCCTGCTTTGCAACTGAGGAGCTCTTTGCAGCACTACCTCTGCCACGCCCATTTCCTTTTTAGACCACTCTATGGAAGGACTTAGGCTGTTGGGGATCCTGAAAGGACTTCTAGCATGACTGATAAGGAGTTCTATGATTTGAGCCCCCTGGTTTGCTGCTTCCTGAAAACTGTGAGACTGCAGGGCATTCATGGGCTTAGCGATGTCTGTAGCCTTCTTTATTTTTCTAAAACATCAGGTACACCTCAGGGCTGAAGAGATGCTCACCATCAAAGGGTATGTTTAATAGTTGCTGATGTACCTCGGGCCGAAACCTTGACACCCTAAGCCAAGTGTCTCTGAGAAGAAGGATGCTACTGTTGAGGCCCCTAACTGTAGTGTTGCTGGATTTAGGGCACATCTAATGTTAGCGTTGCTAATAGTTTTGCCTTCAGTGATCAACTCCTGTTCCAGCATCCTGTAGGCCTCTTGACAAGTGCTTCACTAGCTTCTCCTTCTGCACTCGGTGGCATCGATCTTACTTGGAGAGGAAGCCTACTGAGTTGGGAATACGCCAAAGTGTGACTGCCCCAAGCGCTAAACACTTGCCTGCTGCAATGATTTTCTTGGACTCTTTCTCACACGGGGGAGTCTCACCCGTTGGCAGTGCACAGGTCCTCTTACAGGTAGTCTGGACAACCAAGGAGTCCGGACCCATCTTTCCCCTAATGTAAGTTGGGTCATCCGGGACAGACTTACATTTTTTCTTTATTCGTGAGGTTACTACCCTAGTCTTTATTGGCTACTTGAAATGAGAATTAGCAGACTTCAGCACCCCTTTGAGCATTGGTAAATAGTACACTGTGCATTCAGCTTTGCGCAAGATTTGCCCTCTGAATTACTTCATGGTATGCAGACGTGTGATTCGGTATTGCCAAGTCTGGGTCATCCTGTGGGTATACAGCATAATCCTCCCATGGGTCGTAAACCCCGCACGCACCCTGCGGACTAAATGGTTTATCACAGGGGTTGTGGGGATAATAAGAATGTCCATCTTTGACTCTATAGCTTGCAGTTCAGATGGAGGGGAGTGTTGTGGGAGCGGTAGTCGGCGGGGCTTGGGGAGAGGGAGTCGTGATGTGTGTGGCAGTAGAGAAGGAAGAGTGTAGGGCCAGTGGCAGAGTCTTAAACCCGTTTCAGGCTTGAGGGCATAGAAGATGGATTCCCTAGCTGCTCCTCAAAGGCAAGGGGTCTCGTCTTAGGCATACAGTCGAGTCCTGGTGGTTTGGCAAGAATGTTGCCTGTGTCCGATTTCTTTAGTTTTAAAATTCACCAGCTTCTCAAAGATGGAGCACTCTGAGATGTTCCACCTTGGTATCAAGGGTCACTTCTGTGTCAGACTCTGTGCTGGTTGCAGGGTGGTCTTGGGAGTCGGCTTCGAAAGAGGTATTTCAACCGCTTGTTGACTGTATTGGGGTGATTTGGACCCAAAGTATGGCTTATTGATGCCAATGGAAAGATGAAGCTTGGTGAGGTTTGGTGCCACTTTAATGGGCACTATTGCAACCTGTGAAATGTGATGCATACTGGCTGGAGGTGCTCGACCCAATGGTTTATGTTTTTGTCTCTGATCTCGATGCCCGAAACCTGTGAAAGCAGTGCACTGCCTCAGCCACTGAATGATCAGGAGCTGCAGACTGACCTTGAGGTGTAACTTGCGCATGCGGCATGAATCTGGTCTTTGGCCCAGAGGCTGGTGTGAGTTTGTCTTCTTGCTTGAGGAATTCACACTCCTCCTCTAGGTCACAGCTTTCAGAGAAGCATGTTTTTGGATCTTCTGATGCCTGGCATGCCAGAAAGATTATTTTTTTGGGGGTGGAGTTTTATATAGCGCAAACTCGACCCGAAGGTACCAGAGCGCTTTACATAAGCACCAGTTGCGTTATAGATGGACACATTCATTTTTTGTTATGCAATGGGGAGATTAAGTGATTTTCCCAGAATCACAGGATGTTGAGCATCCCTGCCAAGACTCGAAACCGGTTCCCCAGCTTCGAGGTCGACCGCTCTAGCCGTTAGGCCACATCCAGGAGCCGGCTTCTTTTTCCTGGGTGCCCGGCATGTCTTTGGGCCGAAAACGTTGGGCATCTACGACAACACTTCCAGCTACATCTTGTGATATGCCCACCTTTGCCTCATCCAATACCATAGAGTCTTCCTGCAGCGGAAGTCGAGGCAGGCGTCACAGGATACATCAGCCTTCTCTGAGTAGAGGCAGAGGTTGCAGACCTTGTGGTGGTTGGCCCAATTGTATTTTGCATTACACCTAGATCAAAAGTGGAATGAGCGTGTTCCATAACATTGACCCAGGTGCATTCTCAAGTGTCCTTCAGTAGAGTTCGTTGGAAATAGCGGCTCGAGACCATGATGTGTCGAGACGCCCCAGGTGTAGGTCTTTGGTTCTGAAGACACCAGTTACTGCAAATGGAAGCCTCTCTTAATGGAAAAATGTGTTTGCCAAATGCTGAGCTGAAGAAGGGAGTGGCTAGATCCTAGAAATAGGAGTACTAGTGCATTTAAACATGTTGATTTTGGAACAGCATTCCCCACTGTCCGAACTCAGTGGTGGAAGAAACAATGGAAGGTTGACCCAGTGTGCTGTTGCATTGTGGGCAAAGGGTGAAGTCACAACAGGCCTTGGGACTCCAACTCCTTTGATGAAAAACAAGTTGTCAATGTCCAGGTCTAACACTAGACTGCAGTAGTATGCAAAGCAAGTGTATCTACACCCACAGATATGATCAACAAACATTTTTCCAGTTTCCATCAGTTCTTGTTCCCCAATCAAATGTTTTGGTGGTACCATTCAGGAAATCTCTCGTACATGCAGTAATTTCAAAGATAATATTGGTTTCCAAAGCATGATGGGAACACTTAAGCAGTGCTGGATGACGCGTTCGGCTTGACGCCTTCTACTTGGGAGATATATATATGTATAGTCCTATGGACAACTGACAATGCCTCTGACAACATTGAAAAGTTTATTGCTATCGACTGATATTACCTGTCAATGTGTAAAGTGCTCCGATAACCCCAGGTCTAGCCAGCGTAATAAAAAAACTCAAAATAAAATAAAAATACAGACGAGTGACAAGCCATAAAGAATCCTTGGGAGATACCTGTATGGGACAAGGTAGTAATCCCAGAGTGAGTTAGATTTTATTTTCTGGATGGCTGAGTTGTTCATTGAGAAGGAGGTCTTTTAATTGCCTCTTGAAGCTCATGAAGGAGGGGCTTGCTCTGATATGTAAAGGGAGAGAATTCCAGATTTTGGGGGCATTGCCTGAGAAAGATAGAGAGAGGGTTTTTTGTTTATGTTTTATGGAGGGGCTGGGGGGATGAGAAGACATGTACTGGAGTTTCTTAGGTTTCTCTTTTGGCCTGCCTTTGAGAGTTTGGACGTAAAATAGGCTGGTTTACCAGTGTGTAGAACTATGTGGATGAGTTTCGAAGTAACAGCGTGCTGCGATTGAAAGCCATTTTAGACTTTTTCAGTGAGGGGGAGATGTATTCATACCTCTTTGCTCCAGTGACCATCCTTGCCGCTGCATTTAGCGTGGCTCTCAGTGGGGCTAAGTAAGATTTTGGGGGCCTGTGAGGGTGGCATTCCCGTAGTCCAGTCTGGACAGAACCACAGCTTGTGTCACGGTTTTTATGTCATTTGGTAGGAGGGAGGTCTTAATTTTTTTAATGAGTTTTAGGATGTAGAAGGTGCCCTTTGCTGTAGTCTTTATGTATGAGCTCATGTTCAAACTTGAGTCCAGGGTGATCCACAGAGATCTGATGGAGTCCGCCTAGGTTAGTTTTGGATCTGAGGGGACTGGTTGCGGTTGGACAAAAGGAGGGTTTCCGTCTTTTCTTGGTTGACCTTGAGGTGGTTGTGAGTCAGCCAGTTCTGGACTTTTGAGAGAGTTTTGTTCAGTCGGCGTATGTCGCCCGGAGAGGTAATCTCCAGGTAGAGTTGGGTGTTGTCCGCCTAAAGGTGACAGACGATGATTGCTTGTTTAAGTATTGCAGTGAGGGGTCCCAAGTAGATATTGAAGAGTGTAGGCGAGAGCACTGAGCCTTGCGGGACACCCCAGGTGATGGCAGAAGTATCAGAAGTCGAGTTATTATTATGTGTTGCAAGCATTTATGCAGAAATGACATGAACCACTGTAAAACCGTACCATCAGCTCTGATCAGTTATTGCGGGATATCAGAAGCTTGTGACATACGTCACAGAAAAGTGCTTAGTACAGGTTGCATTTGTACTGCTTTGACAATAGTGGTCACCAAAGCAGTAATAGTGCTTTAAAACCCAGTGTTTCCAGTTTCTATTGAAAAGTACATTTCCCTTCAATGGTTTCATTGGTTAAAATAGGTTTTAACTGAAAACCAAAAACATATAATGCAGCAGGAAGGAAAATATTTTGGACAAGCAACCGCTTTGCTTTAAATAACGTTAAAAAGCATTACGAAAACTCACTTTTGAGATACATGCCATGTCACTTTTTTACATACCCTTTAGAAAGACTACTCCCTATTTTCAATTAGTTTTGGATACCGACTAGGCACAAAAAGAGAGGCTACCATAAAAGTATACAGATACACTAGCTCATCCAACTGGTTCTTTTAAGTGACCAATCTCTCAAAGAAATCGCCTCCCCCCCACACAGAATTTGACACCAGTCGGGAGAACATTTGAATATTGTTTCAAAGCTGAAATGGTTATGTCACTTTCCACCAGAGAAAAGCAGGAAAAGAAATACAGTTACATATGCATGCCTGGTAACCTTTGCAGACTTTGGAGAATATATAGTTTGTTCCTCTTCTGCTGAACCACATGCACATCACACACATTTCTTTATTCATTCAGACTCAGCAGTCCAAACTCCTTTAGGGTACATCACAGGTCAATATAAAGAAACACTCTGGGCCGAATTTATATGTTGGCCAGGAGGGTTCTCCGTGGCAACCGGGTACTCTTTCTGCAAACATAATGGACCGCCCACCCATAGTGATTTAACGACAGTGGAAACTATTCTATCTCTGCCATGGTTACACCCTTCCGACAGTCCGAGGGAATAAGGGCAGTCGGAGGTTGACCTGTATGTCCACCCACCTAATTTAGATTCACAGATATACGGGTCAGTGTTCACTGCCCGTCACCGCTGAGAAAACCCTGGTGGTAAGGAGCAGGGAAAACTGTAAAATGCCCCCCTTGCCATGAGAAATAACTAATGGCGAGGGGGGACATTTTTTATTTTCAAAAACAAAATCCCGCTTTGGGGATTTGTTTTTGAAGAAAAAAAAACTTGTAAGTTTGACATGCAGCTCCGACATGTTGACTGAACCGTATGGCAAACGTTCAATGCATTTCAAGGAACCACTGTGACAGCAGGTCCTGGAAATGTTCAATATGCCAGCTGGCCCAACGTACACATCTAAATTAGGGAGGCTGCGTACTCTCGGCATGGCAGTTGTAAAATACTCTGCCAACCGGTGGATAATACTGTGTACGCCAATTTATAACTTGAGCTCTCGGTCACTTACACCCCAAAATGGCAGACAAGACCAGGCTAGTGAAACTCCATGTTGGTGAATTTTCAAAATGATGAAATTCCTTCCCCTGAAAAAAATTAAGGAAGTCTGACAAAAGGCCGCCAGAAATAGAGGGCAGAGGGACAACAAAAAAACACACAGGAAAACAAGTGAGGAGACAAAGGGGCAGGAGAAATGGAGACTGGGATGGTGCGGTACCAGGATAGGATAAGAAGTACTAGGATACAGATATGAGTAAAGGCATTAGGGTAGAGATAGGAATAGAGATACTATGGTACAGATAGCTGCGAAAGGAAGGCAGAACTATGTATTAACTGTGCTATAGTAGTAGAGTATAGGCAGGGATAATGTTTCCAAGGTAGGGATAGAGATACTAGGGTACAGGCAGTGGAGAGAACAGCATATAGATCATGCAGATGTACCACGGAATTGGTAGGGATACACATACATGTGAGGATACATATGTATATGGTATCTTATTCAGTCAAACTAGGGCACTGATTCTCAGAATACGATGTATATACACACTTTAAGTTGTATTGACTTTCTTTTAATGGAATCGCTACTAGAACAGTTTTAGACACTTTCATTTGCATTGCTGTTCAATAACCGATCATAAACTAAAGTAAAAACAAACTAAGGTGTTGGTTGTGCAGATGTATTAGGATATTGGTGTGAAGAACAAGTTACTAACCTTCAGTAAAGCCTTATCTGGTAGAGACTCTAGCTAGCCAGAGATTCCTTACCTCAGAATTATCCCTAGGCGTCAGACTGGATCCGGAAATGTTTTCGTGAGCAGTACCCTTGCATGCCAGTAAGTGGCGTCGTACAGCTCTGTGTGGCGTCATCAGCGCTGTCCCGCCGGAAGTGACATGGGTGGTGCCTATATTGCTCCATTCCAGCGAGCTGACGTCAGTTTCTTTTCGTGACTTTCCACGCCAGGAGCGAGCCGCAACGAAGTACACTGACCACTGGAAGGCTTCTGATCTCCATCTCTCTAAGATGGTCGTCCCACCCAAGGAAGGCGCATCTACCACCACTGTCAGATCTGGTTGGGGAAGGAAGAGGGGTCTGCTGCTGACTCAATCGCGGTTAGTTAATTCGTGCCGAACATGCCAATCATACCATCTTACTTTCACAAAACTGCCCCAAAGTCCTGTTTAAAGTAGTGAAAGAATTATCAGGTGCAAATTGCCGATCCGAGCCACCGGTTCTCGATTCGAAACAATGCGACGACTTGGCGGAGTTCTTTGTTGCCAAAATCGAGAAAATCTACTTGGACTTTGACAAACAACCACCAGTTAACCCGGTTATCAATGACCCACTGACACCGTGCCCCACACTAAAAGTTGGACAAGGGAACATTAACATTCCGCTAGATAAATGGTCTCCCCTTGATATGCCCACCTTCTATTACATTCTTTCGAGTATCAAATCTGGTTCTCCCAATGATCCTCTCCCTCCCTCCATCCTTCTGAAACTAGACTCCTCTATCCTTAATATCATTATGGAGCTCCTTAATGCATCACTACTTGAAGCGAAAGTTCCTGCAGCTTGGAAACATGCGATGGTGCTTCCACTATTAAAAAAATCCGATTCAGACCCCAAGATCTTTTCTAATTTTTGTCCTATTTCCTTACTCCCTGTGTTCTCTAAAATCCTTGAAAAACACACTAATTCCCAGTTGACGAGATATGTTGAATCTCAAAACATTCTACACACGTCGCAGTCAGGATTTAGAGCAGGATTCTCTACAGAGTCTACTCTTCTGGGAGTCACTGAGAATATCCGCCAACAGGTCGATAAAGGAGATACTGTGGCACTCATTCTTCTTGATTTGAGTGCCGCTTTCGACACTGTCTCCCATACTACACTTTTAAAAACCCTCCTTTCTAAAGGCATCTGCGGCACGGCACTTGAATGGTTGTCCAGCTTCTTGTCCAATAGGACCTTTCAGGTCTTCTCTTCCGCAGCCCAGTCCAAAACATTGATCTCCTCGTATGGAGTCCCCCAGGGCTCCATTCTAAGCCCACTGCTCTTTAACATCTACGTCAGTCCACTTGCCACGCTAGCAGAGCAAGCTGGGCTAACAATTTATTCGTACGCGGACGATACCCAACTTATCTTCTCGCTTTCTTGAAGGAGACCACCAAAGCATCCTCTCTTCAGATGGGGCTAAAAAGATTGCTGACTGGATGCACTTCAATAAATTAAAACTCAACGGGGGAAAACTGAACTCATCATTTTTGGGAACAATAAAAAGCTTTGGGGCCCCCAGCATTGGCCATCGCAAATGGGCGACCTCCCTCTCCCATCTCAATCAGCCCGCAATCTGGGCGTCATTGTTGACAACCAATTATCCATGCGGCAGCAAATAGTTAAGGTAGCCTCCACCTGCTTTGTCATCTTAAAATGGCTAAGAAAAATTCTCTGGATGCTTCCCATCACTACACAGAGAACCGTCATTCAGGCCTTGATAATGTCCAGGCTGGACTATGGCAACGTGCTCTACCTGGGTGCCAGCAAAGAAAACCTTCGTAAACTTCAGGTGATCCAAAACTCTGCAGCACGACTACTATGCCAACTTCCCAGTACAGCCTCCGCATCAGGAGCGCTTCGCAAACTGCACTGGCTGCATATTGACAATCGAACCAAGTTTAAAGCCCTCTGCTATATGCACAAAATAAATGAAGGATTAGCCCCCCACTATTTAAATGCCCTAGTGCAACACTACCGCCCCTCACGTTTACTTCGCTCTTCGACTCTATTAAAATTTCAAGTACCCAGGATCAAACGAGCCAGAATGGGAGGACGATCCTTTGCCTATCTGGCTCCCTCCCTTTGGAACTCCCTTCCGATGCACCTCCGCATGGAAAAACACCATCTTAAATTTCGCAAACAATTGAAGACCTGGCTCTTTAATCAATAGATTCTGTCCCGCGTGCTCCTCTCTTGTTACATCGTGTCCATAGGCGCCGGGAAACCTCCGGGTAGCTGTGCGCCATATATAAATTCAAAAATAATAATAATAATAATAATAATAATACCACTGCAGATCTTTTGCAGTTTCCTCCAAGATCTGGACCATGTTAGAAAGATTCCCCCGATGCTGCGCCCACTGGTACCCCACAGGTCCTACAGCAGAGCCCACATATGCCAGCGGTCCTGTGTAACAAGCCGGATGCAGGAAGCCATGAGGCCCAGCAGCCTCAGAATCAGTCTCACCGAAACTCAGGATAGAGGCTGAAACATTGGTATCATAGCCTAAATATCCTGGACTCACCGTTTGGGAGGATAAGCCCAAAATTGCACCGTGTCCAGAAAGGGAGCAACTGGAAAGGAGTCAGGTGAGCCTTCGGCACCCCAGCAAGTGCAAGAGGTCCACCATAGTCTAGAGGTGGAAGACAACTGCCTGGGGCGGGCCAGACTTCAGCAGCCAGTGGTCCAGGTAGGAAAAGACTGGTACCCCGGATCTCTGCAGATGAGCTGCAACCATCGCCATTACCTTGGTGAACACACGAGGAGTGCTGGAAAGGCCAAAAGAGAGCACGGTGAATCGCAGGTAACGCCTGTGTGCAGCCAGGATGGGAAATATGCGTCCCGCAGATCAGACGCTACCATCCAGTTTTCCAGGTCCAAGGCAGACAGGACTTGAGTCAGCATGAGCATTTTGAATTTCTCATTTTTCAGGAAGAAATTGAGAGGGTGCAGGTCTACGATAGGACGAAGGCTTCTGTCCTTCTTGGGCATGAAAGGAGGACTAGGGCTGGCGGGGGCCATGGAAAGGCCCAAGGAACTGGCGGTGGCTCTGCTATCCTTGAGCGCTCCAGCTCCGAGTCCACCTTGCCTCTGAAAAGACAAGAGCCATCAAAGGGCATGTCCATGAGGAAAGCATAGACATCCCCTGAAAATCCAGTTGTTCTGAGACAGGCATGGCACCGTAAGGCCACCGACAAAGAAATCGGTCTGTCTAATGAATCAGTCATTTCCAGCCCACATCGAATTGTAAACTTAGCTGCCTCTCTCCTATCAGCCATGACTTGGGAGAGTATGGCCCGGACCTCCTCCGGGAACATGGGCAGTACCTGCGCAACCGAATCCCAAAGTGAATGGGAGTAACCGCCCGCAGTGTTCACAGACCGTAGTGCCAGGCTGGAGGAAGAAACCATTTTCTTGCCTAAGGTGTCTAGCCATTTGAATTCCTTATCCGGTGGAGTGGTAGGGAATGTGTTGTGGTTTACTCGGGAGGTAGAGGCATGGACCTGACCACCCAGCTCTCCAGGGTAGGGTGTTCAGTGAGGAACTTGGGTTTGCCCTGGGGCGGGGCGATGGCTGTAGGCAAGTGTCCTGTTCACAGAAGCCCTTGTGTAGGGCGTGGACCAGGCCCCAAGCAGCACGTCCGTGAGGGCTTCATTAAATGGGAGAAGCTGTTCTGAGGGGGTGACTCCCGGCAAAAGCACCTCTGTCAAGACATTCGTCTCAACTGCCACTGAGGGCAGCTTAAGGTCCAGTACCTCAGCTACCCTTCTCACCACTGTAGCAAATGAGGCTCCCTCCTCTGTAGTCACGGTACGAGAAAGGATCAAGCCAGTATCTGGGGAGGTGTCCAGTCATTTGGCCTCAGCCAATTCCTCATACCAAGTGTCCCTTTTGGGGTTTAGGGACTAGTATTCATAAGGGTTCAGTGGCCCCTCCCAATCTTCCCAAGTTGCAGCCTATAAGAATAGGGCTTGGGCTCCGGCCTGGAGTGAATAGCTCCAGTCGGTGCCGGAATCGGTGTCAGAGGGTTTCAATCCGTCTCTGTGTCAGAGTTGGGAAGAGAATGGGGCGGCCCGCAGTAGGGCGCTGGGAGTGTCGGTCCAGATCCATCTGTGGATCTACGGGGCCCAACTAGCACCAAGGGTGAACCCGTCGGCCGAAGACCATTAGGGGCCCCTTTTGAACCCGCAGGGCACAGAGGCGCTCCAAAAGGGACGGGCTGCCCAAATATCAGGTGCATGGCCTCAAAAAATTTGCGTCGTTGGGCGAGGGTCGCTTCGTCCCCTAGAAACTCGGAGATGGCCCTGGCGCAGGCTCATCTGCAGAGCCAGGCTTCGGGTATCGATCCTACAATGCTCCGTCGGATGACTTCGATGGACAGGGTGAAGTCGAAGATCTCTTCGACTGAAGATCTCTTCGACTTCTTTTTGTGCAACTTGCGAGAGTGGGACGACTTCAATAAAGATTGATGGCTCCGCAACCGATCCCGGGACCTTCCTCTTGACCAGGATCGAGACCATAACAGCGTCGTGCGTCAAGGAGCTTGAGGGATCGCTCCTTCAAGGCCTTGGGGTGCATGGCGTGACAACCGACGCAGGTCTTAGCATCGTGGTTGTACTCAAGACACCAAAGGCAGACTAGCTGCTAATCCATCATCGACATTTGTTGGGGACAGGTGCCGTAAGGCTTGAATCCAGGCTTCCTCATAGACATCCACGGCCACACTCAGAAAAAATGTCTCAAAACTTTTCATCAAATATGTCGAAAAAAGGTCAGTCAAAAAATGACTGTGGGTAGCTTACTCAGGATCAGCGCTGACTGGCACGGAAAGAAAAGAACTGACATTAGCGCCCTGGAGTGATGCCTATATAGGCACAACACGTCACTTCCGGTGTGGACGTCCACGCAGAGCTGAACGACGCTACCTATTGGTAAGCAGGAATACTGCTGCTGAAAAAGTTCCAGACCCAGTCTGACGCCTGGGGATACTTATACGGTAAGGAATCTGAGGCTAGAAGTTGCTATCAGATAAATGGTCATATACAGGACTATTGTATTCAGTTCTCACACTGAAAATGTTTGCAGAACTGCCCCATAAGACTGAGCCTCAGCCCTTGCTTTGGAAACAATACAATAGAAGTGTGCAAACTATGAAGAGAAGACCACGTTGCAGCTTCACAGAATTCCATTACATTCACTTCAAACAAAATCTCAGAAGTCAGTGCCCAGTCTCTAGCAGAAAAAACTCTTAGAATCTGTAAAGGCTCTTTCCATACTGCTTTTTAGCACATATGAAGAAAAGGCTAGGCCGAATGAGAAATAGCTAACTTATCCGAGGCCACTTTTATTTTTTTTTTATTTTTTTAAGTACTAATAACCAATAAGCAGGGTATTATAAATCCTGTATTCTCTTTAACTTTAAGGCTGAGTTAACATAGAAGGATGACAAGGATCTATTTTGTGCAAGATTGAATTTGTCAAAAACTGCAAAGGTGGTCTAATTTACAAAAATAGTTTGTTTGGAGAAAAGGTGGTATTTAGTTCGCAGAAAGGGCTTGTTATTCTCTATGTATCCTAGAACGAAAGAACAACAAGCAATAGTACCTTCAGCATCTAGTGCATTGAAAAGCAAAAATGTAGGGGTTCAAAAGATGTGTGTGTTATGATAACTAGAATGTAGACTTTATCAAGACTCGAGTGAAGGGAATGCCTGGAAAGATTCAAGAGTAAAAGTTGCCAGCCGTTCGTCTCCTCTACCAGCTCTAACCTTCCAGTGAGTAAATAAACTGTTTATTTACCCTTATGCTGTTCGGTGCTGCCTCATTTCACTAGCGACAAGTATGGAGTAAGAGAAGTGATGTCAGCATGAGGACTTGGAGCATTGTCTGGTTACAGTGTCCATCTCATTGCCTATCGGATAACGAAACCACGCTTGCACGCAGCAATGCTGGCTTGCTCCATACCGTTGGGACATGGAGCACTGCCACCTGCTGCTAAATTTATCCATTCCACATCTTGTGATGGGAACTAACCCAGACAAAAAGCACCACAGGAAAAATAGGTTGCTGAGGGAGTTGTTCAACAAAGAACACACATGAAGGAATCAATATAATGTAAATATAGAACACAAGGTTGAACACAACCCTTGTAATTACAATTTGTCACATGTATGAGACTGCATGCATATTACTGATTTTTATTAAAGAAAGCAGTGATAACCAGTGTGTTCAGAAGATTGATTAATTAATAAAGTTTGAGTTGCAGAGGAAATATATAGTATTCATTTTAGCAAAGGTTTTCTACTACTAACTTTTAACAGAACATGGAAGGAACAGTGGCACCAAACTCATTTTTCTCAAGTCTTGGTAACCACAGCTTGGAATAGGAACAATGAATGAAATAATTTGAAGAGTATGTGCAAGCTGTTGGTGGTATCAAGAAAATGAACACTAGCTATGCTAAAACAGTGTCTAGGAGCAGAAGTTCGCTGTGCATGAAAATATATACCTCTGAAATTAGTGGAAGAGGAGGAAGACTTCGATGACTATGAAACAGTGATGCAAAAACTTGATGCTAAGTTTTGAAAATGGCTCAATGAAGTTGTGGCTTATACACATCTGGCAAACATTCACTTGCAAAAGATTAAAGAGCCTCTGAGCGAGGAGACGCTTTATAGTAATAATGAAGGCAGGGAATATCAGTTTATGGTTGCAAGTGGCAGAATGTGTACTGGGCTACACATTAAACAAATTTGTACTCTTCCCCAAGATTCGAGTTCACAACCTGCTGACAAATCCCTAGCGACTAATACTGACTTGGCCCCATGAGCCACTATAGGTGATTCTCTTGAAAGCCTAGTTATCACAGACAAAGAAATCATTGTGCCAATTAATAAAATTGTTTCCCAGAAAGCTCAGGACCTGGACAGGGTTCCTGGAGATCTTTTCGCTGGTAAACCTGATGTGTGGTGGTCATATTTTTCTCTGGTCTTTAGTGCCATAATGCGAGGAGCTCCAATCCTTTTAACTTGGGCTTGAAGCCAAGATAATTCCCATCTTTAAGAAGGGAGTCCGTGACATTCCGGCTAATTATAGGCCTATTGGCCTAATCAATTGCACCCAAAAACGTTTTTCCAGGGTTGTACTGAATAGGCTTTTAGAGTGGATGTCCGAGTCCAAGATTCTTACACCTTTGCAGGCAGGGTTCAGAGAACGGATCAGCACGCTGGATCAGGTGCTCAGTTTCTAGCTCCTTTATTGGAAATGTATTCTAATGGGGTGGGGACGGTTTTATTTAGCATTCGTAGATCCTAGATCTTCTTTTGATTTTGTTCCCCGCCTCAAGCTTTGGCAGGTCCTGGATAAATTGGGGATACCGCAATACTTGTTGCATATGATCGAGCACCTACAGGACAATGATTTTGCCCAAGTGAGATGTGGTTTGATGGGTGAACTGACTGAGCCTTTTCCTGTCCAAAAGGGGTTGAGGCAGGATTGTGTCCTAGCCTCAACCCTTTTTCCCTTTTTAAAAACGATCTAGCAACTTTTGTGGACTGTGGCGTTTCAGATGTCCCGTTCCTTGAAAACATCAGGACACCAGTCCTGATGTTCGCAGATGATACGTTGCCATAAATATTACAAAAACTACATTTATGGTACTTGTTCCCTGCAGCACTTCACGGCCTAACCCTGTCCTTAAAGGGTCTCATTTGGAAGGTGTTTGCACGTTTGAGTATTTGAGAATAACCCTTAACAAGCATTTTAATTGGCACTCGCACATAATTAGGAGTAAATTAAGGCTTGAGCAAACTATGGGGGGCATTGTAAAACTGTTAAAGGGTTCTCCCTTTCGCCCCATTTCCCCGGCACTGCAAGTCTTTAACCACCAAGCACTCGGCACAGCCCTTTATGGAGCAGAGCTCAGGGGACACAGGGCTGCATCTTCCCTCTGGCTTGTTGACAATCGATTTTTGCGAGAGCGGTCGGGCTCCCCATTAGTACCCCTCTGCTTCCCTTAAGGTTAGACATGGGGCAAAAAAAACCTGACTGATGTGGTAGGTCTAAAGACCCTACTATACTGGAGGAGGTTTTGGTCTACCCCAGGACATGCCTCCTATCAGTCAGGTTTGCAGGAGATCCTATGCAGTTTGGGTGCAAAAGATATTCGATGGCTTAAAAATGTCAGGGTTACACTTACAAACACTGGGCTTGGGCAACTGGGATGACCCCCTTGAGTGCAGTGAAATATCGAAGGCCAAATTAAGAATGCCTATTAGCAATATAAGCTAAATCTATTGCATGCCCAACCACAATTAGGAACTTTAACCCTGGCTTTCCTTTAATGGAAAGATAGCCATGGGCTGGAGCTTTTCCTGGATGATATTGAGCTGATAGCTCAAGGAAACTATTTGCTGTTCAGGTATGGGTCTCTACCCCTACTTTCTTTTACAGCTAGATTTGGGGCTGATTCGAGGCCCTCTTCCCACCAATGTGCCCATTGCCATTTAACAAGTGAAACAGTAGAGCACGGTTTATTCTTTTGCCCGGCGTATCAAGGCCCCAGCAATCTGTATATCCGGCCATTATGTCGTAACCTCGGGTACAGGACATGTAGAGAAGCGCTGAGAACCCTGAAGTGGGATTCCACCCACTGTGTAGTATTTGCAGTTTCACGGTTTCTGTTGACTATGTGGAGTACCAGGAAAAACTATATGAAAATAATTATTGCCTAGTTCTTTCTTTTGGTGTAAACAATTAACTGAAGTGCCTATTGCTCGTTTTACTGTTTTAATATCTTTTTTATGGATTATAATGATGTATTTTTGCTTAACTGTATTATTCATTTAATCATGATCACAATTGTTTTATATGTATTGATTTTGCCCTTTGATGGCATATTGTCGAAACAAAGTTATTGATTGGTACCGGCGCTCTTGCTCTTTAATTTGATCTAAATTACTTATTCGTGGCATTGCATGAGATTACTTGACAAGCGAGGCAAATGGTAGAGGTGGATGCCCTGTAAATACAATGTGGTACTTATAGCAAGGTTTCTAACTCTTGCGATATTGACTCTGAAAAGTTATTCTAGAGTAAAACAACTGTACAGATCCTGGATATCTTCCCTGTCTGGTCCAAAATTGGTAAGGTGTTAACCTTTCACTATCGAAGAAATAGGTTTAATGTATGGTTTAGAGTAGAGTACATAGTAAAAGAAGGTGTACCATTATCTCCACCAGTGGGGGCAAGGGGTTGGAGGAAAATACCTTTAATACAAAGCATGGGACGTGGTAGTAAAGGAGGCCATTGAACTATATCAGTATTAGGAAATGTGTGCAGATGAAATATGGGACTGTACGAAATCAAGGCCTGCAATACTGTTTTTGGATGCAGAGGATCCTCCTGTGAACCCCATTTGTGGCAATGAGAGCAGCACTAGCGGTGATAACACTGGAGGACCAAAGATGGATCAAAAGTTTATGTTTGGGTTGAGGTCAAGGCACAATGGACAGGAAGGTTTTTTCCAGTACACCTTAAGGGAAAACAAATATGTGGGATATCGAACTTGGGCAAGGTACCATCGTATGGTTTTGGGCTGTTGTACCATGTGGAAAGTCCTGAGTCAGTGGTAACGGGATGTGTTGATGATAAAGAAAACATGTAGAGCTTCCTGCACAGGAAGACTTGTTTGCTGCACCACCGAGTGTATATAGGCCTTGGATTTCTTTCAATAAAAGCTTTCCTTTGGATTTGTGCTACATCTATCGGACATTGGGCTACTTCTGACGAAAAACTCTCTGCAACCTTTTGGGACAAATACACCTGCACTTGACCTTTTCAAAATTGATTGGTGCGGAGAAGCACGAAGAACCAATTTACAATTTACTTGTGTGACTGCATTTAATCTAGAAACAATCTTTTAAAAAAACAAAACTGAATGAACTCACATGGTTAATACCTATTTCAAGAGAGAAAGAATTGGGAAGGACTGCTCAAAGATTTGGGGTAAAGTATTATTCTTCAGCTATCCCTGCAATTAATGTATAAATTATTATGCTGTGTATGAGGTTTCATATTTAAGAAATACATTTTATACAATACCTATCAAGCTATGCATCAATAAATGCATTTACAACCGAAATTGTAAGAATAGAAATGTAAGTACCAGAATGAAAAGTTCGTTATGGCAAAAGGCCAGCTGCATGAACTGCATTATTATTGAATTTGGTATTTTGATAGTTTGCATTTTTTTCTTTGCTTATTTCAAAGGAACACATGTTCCTAGGTGTTTTGCAACAAAACAAAAATACCTGGTCAATTTTTTCAGTACACTAGGGTTTTTAAACTTTCCGAAAAGCTTGTACTCCTATATGTTTCACGGCAACCAGCTACAAAGTGACGTAAGGAATGCTTGAATTCATCTCTGGCATTCCAGTCATTTTTCACCCACTGTGCAACTCTAAACAGATACTAAATACATGCAGGTCATCTTGGTGCGACTCCAGTAGGAACATTTAGCTTTAATTGCCAGGCTGCATCAGTTCCAGATGGGAACACAAGCAACCCCAGACCGGTTTCAGCCTACTTAGGACTCACCGGTGAGGTACAGCTGAATAGTCTGGCACAGCGAGCCAGGATACACGTCTGGGCAAACTCGTCACTCTCATGCGTCTACTGCAACAAAGTGATAGAAGATGTGCCTGAATTAATCTCAGCCACTGGTTGGCTGATATCGATCTAGGGTTGCTGTTCAGAGGGGGCCTGGTCTGGCAGTTCCAACTGGGATGTTCCTAATGGAAAAGGACCAAGCCTGATTTGCATGAGGGTGGTTCTTGTCTGAAGTGGCACAGTGGGCAAAAAACGATACACTGGAATAGAGCCCACAGTAATCGCCAGTGGCTGAGATTAATTCAATAATCCACTCACCACTTTTTAGTTTTCCTTGTATAGATTTACAGGAGACAATGGGGCCTATGCAATGACGATTTGTAATAGAACAAGAGAGATTTATGTTAATGTTGTGAATAAATAGTGAAAAACAAAAAACGTTAGCACCTCAAATGTTTTCAGTGATCTTATTTCCTCGAAAATGGGATTTCTTGCTAAGAGCACCACCAATTAAAATATATGCATTTTTGAGGGGAGAAAGCAGAACTCTGTCCTTGAAGGGTTATGCTTGCGTTTCTTTTTTATTTCAGAAGCTCAAAGCTAGAAATTAGATGTGCTCTACACCTTAAGTCCCTATTCTTTTAGTATCTCCAAAATTATTTGGTATCCAGCACTCAGTCAGACCGCAAAAATGTAATTTCCCCGTGTGAATATTCAGAGGCTAGCCCTTCCACATTCTATTGAGCGTATAATGGCGACAATAGGCCACCGCAATGTTGAAAAGCTACCACTGTGATTTTTTACTTCATTCCTGTTCAGTTCACGCTGTCAGTCATATAGCTTCCCCATGCTTCATCTTGAAGCTCCTTTTCTTTTGATTTTCTGTGACTTTCCCATACCTCTCCCAAAAGATTCTCCTTCTCCCTACAGATACCCTCTCGTTTACCCAGCAACTTGGTCGGATCTTTCCTAAAGGCTTATCCATTTAACTCTCTACCACTGCATGCTGTTTTCCTAATGTCGCAATATATAAAGGTTTCCTCTGCTATGGAGGATTTCTATTCCCCTCCGGCAAGAATTGTAGCTTTTGCCTTTTGCTTTATCCTTACATTCCCTGCTTATCTTCAAGTTTTCACTCTTCTTCCTTGCGAGACTACTAGATCTGTCAGCCTTTTGAACTATGACTATCCGCATTTTATTTTATGACTATGTCATCACTCCTCCAGCATTCTACTAAATTACCCCTCGCTCTCCTTCAAGCATCAAGTCCCTGCACAGTTGTCATTTATGCCTCTTGGCCTCGAAAATGGTGTTTGCGGTAGCGATAACCGCAACACTTTGCGGGAGTGAACTTCAGGCTCTCTCCAACCAGCTGCCTTATGCCAACTTTTTTCCCCAAAAACTGGTGATAGGAACTTGAGCTGCATTCCTGCCAAAGGTTATCGCGCCTTTTCATGTTGGACAAGCTACCCTTCTTCTGACATTCTTTGCTCCACCTCATCCGTCAAAAGAGGAAAGGCGACTCCAACGTTGGACCACAAAAGAGCGCAGAGCTTTACATCGATCGTACCAACGACCATCCAGTAGGCATTCTGCTCTTTATAGGTTCTTTGGAGCAAAGAAAGTCAAGGCGGTGCAGAAGAAGACCATAACATGATGGATAGTCCTCTGTATTTAGATCAGCTATGCACTGGCTACGAAGCAGCCTCCAGAAGGTCTAAGGGCTCATTCCATCAGAGCCAAGCCTATCCTAGTTATCTGTCAGACTGCTGCGTGGGCATCAGTGCACATGTTCATGAAGCACTATTATCTCCACAGTCCGGTCTCCGGAGATGGGCATATTGCCCATTTGGCCCTGCAGGACCTTTCAATCTGAGCCATTCCACAGCTCTACCACGTTGGAAGGTACTACTTTGGTATCTAATCACAAGGTTAGAAATATCTGTGCTTAGATGTACCTATCAGAAGAACAAGTTACTTACCTTTGGTAATGCTTTTCCAGTAATAATATCTGCAGATCCTTCTCCTCCCTTCCCACCTCCCTGTTCTTTTCCATCTAAAACAGCTCCAAATTTAGCAGTGGCGGCTGGTGACATTTTAAAGTGGTAGCGCGTAAACTTTTGGCTGAGTGTTATGTGGTGAGAGTGAAGCGAGCAAGCCCGACCAACATTGTGGAGGGGTTTGTGGGGGTTCTACACCCAATAATTTATTTCAAAGAAAGAGTCAGCAAATGCTGTATTATGAGAAAATTTGAGAAAGCATGAAGGTAAATATCATGCATGAAATCCCAGGCTAGTCACTTAGGCTCTTTGTGTGATCCTGTACCTCAGTTCCCTATCTGCAGATATTGGAAGCGCCTAAGCAATTGAACAATCACTTTCGCTCACATTTCTATATGTGACTTAATGGCCACTTACCACATGTGCTTATTCTTACATCTGAGCCAATTGCACTAGGTGAGGGTATATACAGCTCTTATGGAGCCAAAGCCCCACTCTATGTATATTTTAAATATAATAGGTGCTGTTCCAGCCAGATCTAAAAAGGTCCTATCATATTCAAGCAGTGGCTACAAAGC
Organism: Calotriton arnoldi; assembly: GCA_963921515.1. Lineage (NCBI taxonomy): Eukaryota > Metazoa > Chordata > Amphibia > Caudata > Salamandridae > Calotriton > Calotriton arnoldi. The sequence continues at coordinate 3,509,216 of CAWUFW010000484.1, read as the reverse complement.
AGGAGCCCCCAAATTTCGTCCACACACCGAAAAAAAATCCTTAAAACGTACACATTACTTCTGTGTAGCAGCTTGCTTACGTTTTAGGGCCATTTTTACAATTCCTCAAAGCATTCCTCTTTATTTCCAACTGAATGCGAGTCTCTGGAGCCAGTTATTTCACCTGCACCTCTATTAGGCCTGGAGGCATCAGGCCTGTACACGAGGCACAAGAAGAAGTGGGCTTTGACAGAGAAATGATTTCTAGAAGGTATGTGTAGGAAAGTGGGTTTCTGTTGCAGTAACCCCCCACTTTTTGCCTGATAACTGATGCACTTTTCCTTGGTGTGCCCTGGATCCCTGCCAATCAGGTACCCAGGGCCTGTGTTCCTTCCCTAAAAACTGTACTCAGCCTAAACCCAATTGGCATCTCTGGCCACAGGTAAGCCCCTGGTAAATGGTACCCTAGGTACCCAGGGCACTGTGACCAGAGAAGACCCCTAAGGGCTGCAGCACTTATTGTGCCACCCTTAGAGGCCCTGTACCCTGACACACACACACTGCCCTTGCAGGCTGAGTGTCTTGGTGCAGAACAAAACAGAGAGTCGACATGGCACACATCCCTGTGTGCCATGCCCACTAAACACACTGCCCTGGCATACCTCAGTCACCCCTCTAGCTGGGTGCCCTATGCCAGTGGTGAGGGCACAGGTGCATGAGCCCTGTGCCCCTACAGTACCCAGGCCCATTCCTGGGCACTGTAAGTGCAGGGCTGCCATTCCGAGTATATGGTGCTGGGAGGTCGTCAGCACGTACTCCACAGCACCATGATGGCTGCACTGAAGACTGAGAAGTTTGGTATCAAACTCCTCAGCACAGTAAACCCACACTGATGCCAGTGTGGGATTTACTGTAAAATGCACGTCAGAGGGCAACTTAGAGTTACCCCCTGAACCTAACCTACAATCCACGTCTTGTCTGAGGGGCTGCCTAGGCTGCCACACAGCAGACATGTTGCTGGACCCCTGGGTAGAGAGCCATCCGCTCTCCCGGGCCTGCAACAATGCACGTCCTGGGTGAGGTGCTAGGCCCCTCCCCCAGGATGGGCAGGGGAAGCTTCAAAGGCATTCCGCCTTTGTGAGCTTCCCCAGACCACTTGCTGTACTCAGCAACTGGTCCCCACCGGTTCCTCCCCCATCCTGGTGGGAAGACTGGAGGGAAACACCAAGGGAGGAAAGGGGTGTGCCACCCTCTGCCAACCCCACCCCTCAGGTGGGGGAGGCGAGGTGAAGCACATCTCCGGGCTCTCGCCATCTTGAAGATGGGGAGCCCTGCCCAATCAGGACTAGGCTCCTGCCCCCTCCCACAGGAGAGTGGCAGGATAGGGGTGTACCCACCCCAGGGCAGGGACCCATTGGTCCCTGCCCTTTACCTACCTGTAACGCCCCTAAATCTAGTATTTAGGGGCACCCTGAACCTTCCTTCCTTAGATTCCCGCAACCTAAGAAGAAAAAGGACGAAAGAAGACGCCCAGCAGAGGAGACTGCAGAGAACAACTGACTTGGCCCCAGCCCTACCGGCCCGTCTGCAGTTTCCAGAGATCCTGCGCCAAAAATAGTCTTGTCCTGCAGCCAGCGACCTCCAGAACCCCAGGGAGGACTGACTGCCTTCAACAAAGACCGGATCTCCTGTGAACAGCAGCTCTGTTCAAAAGAAACACCAAACAAAGACTCCGAGCCTGCTGAGGAGAAAGAAACCCGACGCCTGGAACCACCACTGCACCCGTCGCCTACAGCCCGAGTTCAAGTGGCCCACCGGTCCCAGCGAGGTCCCCCAGCTCTCCAGAGTCCGAGTCCACCGTGGGTTGACCCCTCCAGGACTCCCCGACGTCGCCTGCAGCCTCTGCACGGAGAACCCCCAACCGCGAGTGGCCCGGTAAGGTGAAATCCGACCTCAAAAGACACCCCTGCATCCAGACGCCCTGCGCCCTGGAGAAAGGAACCCGAGGTGCACCTACGTCCCCGAGCCCTCCAACTTACCTGCCCAGCTGTTGGTTCCTCCTGGAAGTCTTCCTGGACCGAGCCTGCAGCTGAAAACCAAAACCGAAAATTTCCATTGAAATCAACAGGGCACCCGACCTCAAAACAGCACTCTGCACCCGGCCGCCCTAGTGCCGCTGAGGGTGCCTCTTTGGTGCTAACTTGGTCCCCAACGTGCCCTGAGCTTAACCCTAGGAGCTTTGCTCCCACAACCCCGTGGCCTGCTTGCCAGCCGCCACCAACCGGAGTCCCCCTATCCTCCATAGGATAACATTGGGCCTCAACACTCTGCACCCGGCCGCCCTAGTGCCGCTGAGGGTGCAACAACAGTGCATCACTGACCCTGGGAGACCCCTGAGTCTAACCCCAGAACCCTAACTCAAAAGACCGATTACTTACCTCGAGACCGATAACTCATTTTTCCTCATAGGATAACATGGACACTTTTTCTTCCAAAAGTTTCTAAGTGTCGACTTTTGAAAACAAGAATATTCTTTAAAAATCGTACAGACTACCAAAACGTAATTACTTACCTGTTTTAAGTAAATGTCCCAGGGCTGAACCTAGGAGTCCAGCACTGGATTACAAAAGTAACGTTAAAAGTAACTTACCGGCGAATTGAATTTTCTTACATAGGGATCCATTGACTGGTTTTCTGTGAAATTTCTTCTAAGTGTCCACTTTTGAAATACCAAAATATTGCTTAAAAATCACAACAGTAACGAATTCCGAATTACTCACCTACTATCAGGAGAGACCTCAGTACTGCATCTTTTAGTCCAGTACCGACCATGAAAAGTAATTTTTACCGTACTTACCAGTAACTGGAAATTCCTCTCATAGGATATCATTGCCTGCTTTTTGTTGAAAAAGTTTCTAAGTGTCGATTTCTGAATCATACAAATATTCTTTAAAAATCGTACAAACTACAAAAACGTAATTACTTACCTGTTTTAAGTAAATGTCCCAGTGCTGAACCTAGGAGTCCAGCACTGGATTACAAAAGTAACGTAAACATACTTTGCTTGCAAACTGTATTTCCTTCCCTAGGATAACATTGGTAATTTTACCCAGAAAAGTTTCTAAGTGTCAACTTTTGAAATACAGTAATATTCCTCAAAAATCACTACCATAACCAAAACGCTTTTTCTCACCTGTTTACAGGAAGTGTCCCGGGACTGAATCCAAGATCCAGTCCCGTGGTTAGAAAAGTAATCCAAAAAGTAATCTATTGCATTTAACCAGAAATTTCCATTGAGCTCAATGTATAATTGTGTTTAAAATTGTGTTGCATATTGCAACAACTGTAACTATTGCATTCAAAAGTCTATTGCCAATTGAACAGTAGTTAACTAAAGCATCTCATTCTGAGAAAGTATATTTTGACACCCATTGTTGGTTCTAAAATAAAACAACTATATTTTTATATACAAACCATTGGCCTAGAGTTCAGTTCTTGAGTGTGTGGCTTCATTTGCTGACTGAGTGTGTACAACAAATGCTTTACACTGTCCTCTGATACTGCCTTACTGCTCGACCAAGCTACCACTTTAGAGAGTAAGGTTATATCTAACTTTAGCCTCTGCCAAACCTCTGGGGACTGTGGACTCTGTGCACACTGAACCTTACTTTGGTGCAGTATATACAGAGCCACTTTCTTACATTGGTGGATCAGCGGTGGGATACAAACTTGCATTGTTGGACTACTTGGTTACCATCTGATCACACGACAGAACTCTTAAATTGCCTTTAGAATTCTGATTTTTTCAAATTGGCATTTTTTACCAAATTACTAAAAGTCTTGTTAGGGCCTTGCTTAAGTCCCTTTAAAATTGTAGAAAATAAAAAGTCACTATAGTCAAGGGTAGAGGGGTTAGAACTTTTTGTTAGAATGTCTCAAGAAAACAACCCAGCTATTAGTGAAAATAATAATGACATACAGGACATGGTTGAGGAGCTCGACCTCACCCCTTATCTTCATTTGTCTTTCAAAGAGATAAGGTCCTTATGTAAACTTAAAAATATACCAATGGGCCAGCATCCAACCAAACAAGGGCTCCAGGAGCTCCTGGCTGAGTATGCTAAGGCCCACCCCTCTGAGCATGGTGATGACCACGCAGAGGAGGAAAGGAGTGAGGAGGATGGGGATGGTAACCCACCTCCACCACTTCCTAGGGAAGACAGGGTCACTGCACCCTTATTTCCAAGAGTAAACCTCTGGGGACCTAGGGGCCACCTAGGTGGTTCAGGTCCCAGAGAGGACACTGAGGATAGCCTTAGTGAGGAGGACCACCTTTTAGCAAGGTTGGCCAAAAGACTGGACCTAGAGACCAGACTCCTGGCTCTAGAGAAGGAAAGACAGGAGATGGGTTTAGCACCCATCAATGGTGGCAGCAATACTAAAACTAAGGATAGGGAGGAAACTTCTGATCCTAAAATCCCCAAAGGGATTGTCCCTAAATTTGAGGAAGGTGATGACATCACCAAATGGTTCACAGCCTTTGAGAGGGCTTGTGAAATAAGAAAAGTAAAGAAACCTCTCTGGGGGGCACTCCTGTGGGAACTGTTCTCTGGTAACTGCAGAGACAGGCTTCTGACCCTCTCTGGGCCAGATGCAGGGTCCTATGACCTCATGAAGAATACTCTGATTGAGGGATTTGGGCTCACTACTGAGGAGTATAGAATTAGATTCAGGGGGGCTCACAAAACCCAGACCCAGTCCTGGATTGACTTCGTAGACTACTCAGTAAAGACACTGGATGGTTGGTTAGCTGGACATAATGTGCAGGATTTTCCTGGACTTTACAATTTGTTTATGAAGGAACACATACTAAGTAATTGCACAAACGAAAAGTTGCATCAGCATTTGGTAGACCTAGGTCTAATTTCTCCCCAAGAATTGGGAAAGAAGGCAGACCACTGGGTCAGAACAAGGGTAACTAGGACATCCACTGGGGGTGACCAAAAGAAAGGGGTCACAAAGCCTCCCCAGAAGAAAGATAGTGAACCCCTTAAGGATAAAAGTAAGGAGTCCCAGGCAGCCCCCAAAAACCTGTCCAGGAGGGTGGGCCCAAAGACACCTCACAAACTAAACCAGGGTACCAAGGTAAGAATTGGGATCCCAACAGAATATGGTGTCACAACTGTCAGAAGTCAGGACACCACACCAAGGACCCTAGCTGTCCTAAAAACAAGATCCCTAGTACAGCCCCAGGGGTGACTAGTGTAGCCCCAGGAGTTGCCAGTGTAGCTCTGGAGGAAGGGTCCTCAGATGAGGAAGTCCTCCTAGCTTTCAACTGGAAAATGGGCCCAAGAGGTAAGCTGGAGATCCCAGAGGGGAGTAGACACTTCCACCGCCTACTGGTGAATGGAATCCCAGCCACTGCCCTGAGAGATACCTGTGCCAGTCACACTGTGGTGCATGACAGGTTGGTACTCCCACACCAGTATGTCCCAGGGGAATCAAGGAGAGTAAGGGCTGTCCCAGGGGGAGTCACTGTTAGGCCTGTGGCTGTAGTGCCCCTAGTCATAGCTGGGTCCCTTAGATGGAGAAAGGTGGTAGTCAGTAAAGACCTCCCCCTTGATTGTCTCCTGGGGAATGACCACTTAGAGGTGGACCTGAGCCAAAGAGAGGCACTGGCCCAATGCCAGGCCTCACCCAAGAAACCTGGGGGGCTCAACCTGCAGTCAGTGCAGCTGAGCCCCAAAAGAGTAAAAAGGAACAGGGTAGGAAAGGTGGGCAACTGTTAGCCACAGTCCCAGAGGGCCAGGGAGATTCTATCCCAGTGAGGGAAAACTCCAGAAGTGGCCCTGGTAAAGCCCCCCTAGCCAACAAGAAGACCTGACTAGTCAGGCAACTGTCCAGCCTGAGTTGGTGGCTCCTCAGCTGGCAGAACAAAGGGTGGAGGAAGGGTGCTCACTACAAAGTTTAGTGACCCCCCACCCTAAAGCAACAGGCAGACAGCCAGGACCCAAAGAGACCTGTAAGATAGCCCCTTCACTTGCCAGACAGGAGCTAAAGGTGTGGTTCTGGGCACTGACAGCTGTCAGCAGCCTCTGCTGGGTGTTAGCCTTCATGGCAGCCCTATCCTTGGCATGGTGGCCTAACCCCCTGCCAAATAACAAGCTAGGCCCCCTGACCCTATTGGTCATGGTGGGGTTGCTCAAACTGTGGGTGACCTCTGTGGGTAAGCTGGGCTTTGCCCTGGCTAAGTTAGACTTTGCAGAGGTGGGCACCTCTGAACCCAAACTTAAAAGATGGGGTGAAGACACTAAAGAGCAAGGAGAGGAGCTTTGGGAATTAGGTCCTGAAACTGATGAGGTAGGCCAGCTCCCCAAAGGGACTGACCTGGACAGAAGGATATAAGGCGGAGTAGGCCCTGCAACTTTCAAACCACTTCCCCAACTCTTCCTCGCCTGAAAGACTAGACAGGCTCTCCCAGCGTTGGCTGAGTCTCCTGGCCTTTGGGCTGGGGGGGCTTGTGTAGGAAAGTGGGTTTCTGTTGCAGTAACCCCCCACTTTTTGCCTGATAACTGATGCACTTTTCCTTGGTGTGCCCTGGATCCCTGCCAATCAGGTACCCAGGGCCTGTGTTCCTTCCCTAAAAACTGTACTCAGCCTAAACCCAATTGGCATCTCTGGCCACAGGTAAGCCCCTGGTAAATGGTACCCTAGGTACCCAGGGCACTGTGACCAGAGAAGACCCCTAAGGGCTGCAGCACTTATTGTGCCACCCTTAGAGGCCCTGTACCCTGACACACACACACTGCCCTTGCAGGCTGAGTGTCTTGGTGCAGAACAAAACAGAGAGTCGACATGGCACACATCCCTGTGTGCCATGCCCACAAACACACTGCCCTGGCATACCTCAGTCACCCCTCTAGCTGGGTGCCCTATGCCAGTGGTGAGGGCACAGGTGCATGAGCCCTGTGCCCCTACAGTACCCAGGCCCATTCCTGGGCACTGTAAGTGCAGGGCTGCCATTCCGAGTATATGGTGCTGGGAGGTCGTCAGCACGTACTCCACAGCACCATGATGGCTGCACTGAAGACTGAGAAGTTTGGTATCAAACTCCTCAGCACAGTAAACCCACACTGATGCCAGTGTGGGATTTACTGTAAAATGCACGTCAGAGGGCAACTTAGAGTTACCCCCTGAACCTAACCTACAATCCACGTCTTGTCTGAGGGGCTGCCTAGGCTGCCACACAGCAGACATGTTGCTGGACCCCTGGGTAGAGAGCCATCCGCTCTCCCGGGCCTGCAACAATGCACGTCCTGGGTGAGGTGCTAGGCCCCCTCCCCCAGGATGGGCAGGGGAAGCTTCAAAGGCATTCCGCCTTTGTGAGCTTCCCCAGACCACTTGCTGTACTCAGCAACTGGTCCCCACCGGTTCCTCCCCCATCCTGGTGGGAAGACTGGAGGGAAACACCAAGGGAGGAAAGGGGGTGTGCCACCCTCTGCCAACCCCACCCCTCAGGTGGGGAGGCGAGGTGAAGCACATCTCCGGGCTCTCGCCATCTTGAAGATGGGGAGCCCTGCCCAATCAGGACTAGGCTCCTGCCCCCTCCCACAGGAGAGTGGCAGGATAGGGGGTGTACCCACCCCAGGGCAGGGACCCATTGGTCCCTGCCCTTTACCTACCTGTAACGCCCCTAAATCTAGTATTTAGGGGCACCCTGAACCTTCCTTCCTTAGATTCCCGCAACCTAAGAAGAAAAAGGACGAAAGAAGACGCCCAGCAGAGGAGACTGCAGAGAACAACTGACTTGGCCCCAGCCCTACCGGCCCGTCTGCAGTTTCCAGAGATCCTGCGCCAAAAATAGTCTTGTCCTGCAGCCAGCGACCTCCAGAACCCCAGGGAGGACTGACTGCCTTCAACAAAGACCGGATCTCCTGTGAACAGCAGCTCTGTTCAAAAGAAACACCAAACAAAGACTCCGAGCCTGCTGAGGAGAAAGAAACCCGACGCCTGGAACCACCACTGCACCCGTCGCCTACAGCCCGAGTTCAAGTGGCCCACCGGTCCCAGCGAGGTCCCCCAGCTCTCCAGAGTCCGAGTCCACCGTGGGTTGACCCCTCCAGGACTCCCCGACGTCGCCTGCAGCCTCTGCACGGAGAACCCCCAACCGCGAGTGGCCCGGTAAGGTGAAATCCGACCTCAAAAGACACCCCTGCATCCAGACGCCCTGCGCCCTGGAGAAAGGAACCCGAGGTGCACCTACGTCCCCGAGCCCTCCAACTTACCTGCCCAGCTGTTGGTTCCTCCTGGAAGTCTTCCTGGACCGAGCCTGCAGCTGAAAACCAAAACCGAAAATTTCCATTGAAATCAACAGGGCACCCGACCTCAAAACAGCACTCTGCACCCGGCCGCCCTAGTGCCGCTGAGGGTGCCTCTTTGGTGCTAACTTGGTCCCCAACGTGCCCTGAGCTTAACCCTAGGAGCTTTGCTCCCACAACCCCGTGGCCTGCTTGCCAGCCGCCACCAACCGGAGTCCCCCTATCCTCCATAGGATAACATTGGGCCTCAACACTCTGCACCCGGCCGCCCTAGTGCCGCTGAGGGTGCAACAACAGTGCATCACTGACCCTGGGAGACCCCTGAGTCTAACCCCAGAACCCTAACTCAAAAGACCGATTACTTACCTCGAGACCGATAACTCATTTTTCCTCATAGGATAACATGGACACTTTTTCTTCCAAAAGTTTCTAAGTGTCGACTTTTGAAAACAAGAATATTCTTTAAAAATCGTACAGACTACCAAAACGTAATTACTTACCTGTTTTAAGTAAATGTCCCAGGGCTGAACCTAGGAGTCCAGCACTGGATTACAAAAGTAACGTTAAAAGTAACTTACCGGCGAATTGAATTTTCTTACATAGGGATCCATTGACTGGTTTTCTGTGAAATTTCTTCTAAGTGTCCACTTTTGAAATACCAAAATATTGCTTAAAAATCACAACAGTAACGAATTCCGAATTACTCACCTACTATCAGGAGAGACCTCAGTACTGCATCTTTTAGTCCAGTACCGACCATGAAAAGTAATTTTTACCGTACTTACCAGTAACTGGAAATTCCTCTCATAGGATATCATTGCCTGCTTTTTGTTGAAAAAGTTTCTAAGTGTCGATTTCTGAATCATACAAATATTCTTTAAAAATCGTACAAACTACAAAAACGTAATTACTTACCTGTTTTAAGTAAATGTCCCAGTGCTGAACCTAGGAGTCCAGCACTGGATTACAAAAGTAACGTAAACATACTTTGCTTGCAAACTGTATTTCCTTCCCTAGGATAACATTGGTAATTTTACCCAGAAAAGTTTCTAAGTGTCAACTTTTGAAATACAGTAATATTCCTCAAAAATCACTACCATAACCAAAACGCTTTTTCTCACCTGTTTACAGGAAGTGTCCCGGGACTGAATCCAAGATCCAGTCCCGTGGTTAGAAAAGTAATCCAAAAAGTAATCTATTGCATTTAACCAGAAATTTCCATTGAGCTCAATGTATAATTGTGTTTAAAATTGTGTTGCATATTGCAACAACTGTAACTATTGCATTCAAAAGTCTATTGCCAATTGAACAGTAGTTAACTAAAGCATCTCATTCTGAGAAAGTATATTTTGACACCCATTGTTGGTTCTAAAATAAAACAACTATATTTTTATATACAAACCATTGGCCTAGAGTTCAGTTCTTGAGTGTGTGGCTTCATTTGCTGACTGAGTGTGTACAACAAATGCTTTACACTGTCCTCTGATACTGCCTTACTGCTCGACCAAGCTACCACTTTAGAGAGTAAGGTTATATCTAACTTTAGCCTCTGCCAAACCTCTGGGGACTGTGGACTCTGTGCACACTGAACCTTACTTTGGTGCAGTATATACAGAGCCACTTTCTTACAGTATGTGCTAGCAATCAGTTGTTACCCGTCTTGTCAGGTAGTAGCTGCTGTGTTTATTAGCCTGCGCACTACTTGAAGTCCCAGGGGAATGGAGTCAGCCTATCAGGATGAAAAGGAGATCGCCAGTGGCATTACACAAGACTAAGTTTATTTTTGGAGGCACTGGATGTATTCATTTAGGCAATGGGTGAATTAAGTAATTTGCCCAGGATCACAGGATGCTGAACTGACGGCAGGATTCAAACCGATCCCCAGATCTGAAGTTGGCAGTTCTGGTTACACACACACAATCATGCAGACTGGCAGACACAGTCATGCACACTGCCACTCACAGACAGTCATGCACTGCACACATTATTTCAGAGTGATGCGTACGCAAACATACAGCCATGAACAAACACACACAATCAGGCACATGAACACACGCTATAAGATTTTACCTTTGGACATTTGACCTCTGCACGATCCTTCCTCCGAGATTCTGTCTCCCACGGACCAACGCCACAATGTACAAGAGGAAGCTTTTCCTGGTCTGGAACACGTGCAGCTGCTCTATCAGATGCAAGGATAGGGCTGGAGGAGGGCCCTCCTTCTCTACCCTGGCTTCTGATAGGATATGGGGATGAAGAGTGACAAGCCCCACCATAGCCTCATTTGCAGATATGCTGCACTGCCCGAGGCAAGTGCTTTATGTCGGCTATGTATATGGCAAATGTGTCAGGTGGGCTAAAGATGCTGCCGCCTGACACATGCGCAATTCAAAGACACAGGGGAGTCCCCTTTGCTGCTGGCATGATGCTGCACTTCAATTTGGAAACGAAAAATCGTTTTCATGAAAAAGTTTAACACCATGTCAGCAGCTACTTGGAGATGGGGGAGAGGCTTGGTAGGTCGACACCCTGGCACCCTCTAAGGGCGAGCCGCGGCTGCAATTTAGGACTCGGCTCACTGGTGCTTCCAATTTCATTATAGGCCCTACGCCTGAGAGCACAGACAAGCTTACGAAAGAAGTTGACGTTAGCACTCATGGATGGTGTTTACATTATGTGGCTCCACGCGTCTTTTCCAGAGCGGAACTCTGCACCATGTCAAGTTCCAGCTTGCAGAACCATGGCATTCAATAGGTCAATCACGGCTTGCTGACTGGCCGTATCCAGAAGCTTGGGATCAAGCTTGTTGCCTTGAGTCTGCTCCGCTCTTTCCTCTCTGACCGAGTGCAAATAGTATTTCTTCAGGAATTCACATCTGACCCTTTCCGTCTGCCATGCGGGGTTACACAGGGTTGTTCATTGAGCCCAACTCTGTTTAAACTTAATATCACACCGCTTGCTAGTCTGATCAAATCATTTGGGTTTTCACTGGTATCCTATGCCGATGAAACCCAGATTGCAGTTTCACTTTCCAACAGCAACAATGATCCTGGTGAGGCATTCCGCAACTGCATGCTCACAGTCAGTAATTGGATGAATGACAACTGCCTTAGACTTAAGCCTTCTAAGACTGAGGTCCTTTTACTAGGCAACAATGTATCCTTCTGGACCCCGTCTTGGTGGCCCCAAGAGTTGGGAACTCTCCCTATACCTGCAAAGAAGGTTAAAAACTTGGGGTGATAATGGGTGATAAACTTACCTTAAAAAATCAGGTCAATATGATTCTCTCCTCCTCCTCCTTCCTTACCCTCAAAATGATTAAAAAAAAGACTATGCAGTTCATTCCTTCTGATCTAATGAAGTCAGTTGTCACTGCTTTCATTCTTTCCAGACTAAACTAAACTATTGCAGCAATCTCTATCAAAATCTCCAACAAAGTTCTCTGAACAAGCTCCAAATCCTGCAAAAACTTCGCAGCTCAGATGCTTCCTAATGTGCCTAAATTCCACTCTGCAAACCACACTATAAATAAGCTTCACTGGCTCCTGTGAAGCAATGTGTGATCTTTATGCATTGTCTTTAAAGCGCTTCACAGATCCGGCCCTGTATATTTCCAGGAAAGCTTTAAGACGTACATCCGCAGCAGAAGCTTACATTCCAGCTTTGCCAACAACCTAGTGGTCCTGGCTTTTAAACACTCATCCGTGGAAGGCAGAAGCTTTGCTATGTGCACGGCTTTACAATGGAACAGTCTCCCTGCAAAATTGAAATCTGCCACCTTCACGTTAGCCTTTAGAAAACTGTTTAAAACCTGGCTTCTTAGCACTTAGCGTCACTTCTGATTCTGTGAGCTTAGGTTCAGCTTCTCTTAAGTGGTTCCCAATCTTTTCACTCTCAGCCCCAAGACGCCTCCCGGCATTCGAGTACTCTATACGTTTGATCATCATCATTATCATCAGGATCATAGCCTGAATGCCCTGGACTCGTTGGTCCAAAAGCACCCGGCATCCAGGATGGCTACGATAAAATGAAGCCTCTGCGACTTCGGCAGGTTGAATGAGAACCCCAGCAATGTAAGGAGCTTCTCCCATCTGGAGGTAGTCCACGATTGACTGTGGCGAGCCCACCTTTAACAGTCTGTAATCGAGGTAGGGGAAAGACTGGTACCCCCAACCTCTGAAGATAGGCAGCGACACCACCATCATCTTTGTGAACACCAGAGGGGCATTGGTGACACCAAAAGAAAACATGACAAACAAAAAATGCTAGTGGCCCACCTTAAACAACAGATAGCTTCTGTGGGTCTGCAGGACTGTGATGTGAAAATAGTCATCCTGCAGGTTCGACGCCAACATTAAGTCTCATGGATCCAGGGTAGACAGAACTACAGCCAGTGTAGGCATTTTGAATTTGCTCTTTTGCCGGAAGGGGTTGAGAGAGCAAGGATCTAAAAAATAGAGCAAAGGCCTCCATACTTATTTGGCACAAGGAATTAGATGCTTCTGTATTTTGGCACAAGGAAATAGATGCTTCCATCCTTCAGCACAAGGAAGTAGTAGGAAAAACATCCAATCCCCACTTCTGAAGCCAGTACCCTCACTATAGCTCCTTAAGCCAAAAGAGAGTACACCTTCTGATACAAAACAGTTGGTCACCCGAAACCTGCTCTGATGCAAGTGTGGTGAGTCTGAAGGGAATAGCATGGAGTAGCAACATTGAATGCCATGATGCTCGGCCACCCCTGAAGGAAGTTTCTGTGAAACAATGGAAACCAAGGGTGTATATATTTATAAAGAAACAAGGGTTCATTGTTGTATAAATGAGCATTGGTACTGACAGTTTGTGACTAAACCATTATGTTATATTTTGTCACACTTATATGCCTGAGTTCATAAGTCTTATGTGACTGCTGTGTCTTCGTTTTCCCACATCATTGTTTTTCATTTCCATTAAATAAATATACATGATTGTTCCATTTGGATCACATACATAGGCTTCATTGTATTTCTATGTATATTTGATTGTTTGACACTCTTTCCATAAGGGACACTTGTTCCTTTATAAATACCCCTGAAGGAAGTGGCGGACCATACCTCCTACACACTGGTGTTGTGCCACTAAGGGCGGCCGAACGTTTTGGGAGGTTTTTGCCAGAGGAGCTGGGGACTTTGACGTATACTGTCCCTGATGGCCTAGTTGTTGTCTGTCGGGGCATGGCCCTAACCTCGAAACTGGGAGGCCTGTTGTACAAGTGAAGGGGCTTGTCTCTATCAATATGCCAAACCGCTGGCATATCCTCAAAAAGCACAAAACTGTTGGGGAGATTGCTGTACTAATGCAGAAATACTCAAGGAGCACATCATGGCTCGGCTCCGTTTACATAGCTACAAGGCTGATTCGGCTCTATCACCAGCAAGTGGAATCCGTCAAAAGCATGTCCATTAGGGGTGCCTGTAAGTCCCTTGAGAAGCCTGTGGATCTCATCCATGTGTGGCTCCAAAGCACTATCCTTTACCAATGGCTGCCCTAGACAATCAGTGGTATCTAGGCCTGATCAGATGACAAACTTATCCACATCCCAGCCATCCTGTCAAAAGAGGCCTGTAAGTCTTCAGGGACTGCGAGCAAGATTTTACCAACCATGTACCAGAGTGCATGAGTATAGCATCCCAGGAGGCAGCTGGCATTGGCAGTCTCAAGGCAGAGATGGCTGAAGAAAACATCCTCTTACCAAACGTGTACAAATCTGGACTTTGTCTGGAGGAGTAGTCGGGAAGGCGTAAGGTTTCACTCTGCTGTTATCCCCAGGTGTCAGACTGAATCAGGAAAATTTTCGTGAGCAGTGCCCCATGCGCGCCAGTAGGTGGCATCGATCGGCTCTGCGTGCCGTGGTTGGTCATCCGAGCCGGAAGTGACATATGCGGTGCCTGTATAGGTACCAACCCAGCGTGCGGACGTCAGTTACTTTTTGCGACATTCCACGCCAGGAGCGCGGGATCCTGAAGTACACTGACCACTGGTGTGAAAAGCTAGGGCCCTGAAAGGGGAAAGCCCTGTCCCTAGAAATGCTTTTTCACAGCGGGGGGATGGCGGGGTAGGAAAGGAATCTGTAGCTAGATAGTCTATACCAGATAAGGCATTACCGAAGGTAAGTACCATGTCCATCTGACAGACTTCCATGAGCAGATTCCTTATCTTAGAATACCTACCAAAGCAATACCTCCCCGAAGGTGGGTGTGTGAAACAAATTTATACCAAAAAGTCCTGCAGGACCGAACAGGCCTAGTGCCCATCCCGACGGACCGGACTATCCAAGCAGTAGTGTTTTGTGAAAGTGTGCAAGGAAGCTCGCGCTGCTGCCTGGGAGATGGCCAGGACCGGGAGTCTGCATGATAATGCAGTGGTCACAGCCTAGGCTTTGGTGGAATGAGCATGCAAACCATCAGGAGGTTGCTTCTTGGCAAATGCGTGGCAGATTTGAATGCAGAGCAAGATCCATCGGGAGATGGTCCGTTTCAGCACAGCCTTTCCCTTCTTCGCTCAGACATACCCCACAAAGAGTTGGTCGTCCAGCCAGCACTCTCTTGTACGGTCAAGCTAGAATGCTCTTTTTGGGTCCAGTCGAAGTCGCTCCTCTTCTTTAGAGGGCTGTGGCGGAGCGTAAAAAGTAGGTGGAGTGATGGACTGGCCTACATGAAAGGGAATGACCACTTTCGATAGAAAAGAAGCTCTTGTTTTGTCTGGGTAGATGTTCAGGTATGGAGGCTTGGATGACCAAGCCTGAAGCTCACTGACCCTCCAGGCAAATGTTATTGCCACCAGGAAGGCCGTCTTGATGGTAGGGAGCCTGAGAGGACAGTTGTGCAATGGCTCAAAGAGAGCGCACATCAGGAACGTCAGGACGAGATTAAGGTCCCACTGACGAATGGTAAAGGGAGAAGGAGGAAATATATGTTGAAAGTTTTGCAAGAACCTATGTACAATGAGGAATTTGAAGAGGATTGGCTAGTCAGGCAACCGCAGAAAGGCTGAGATAGCAAAAAGAAAACTCTTTAAGGTGCCCAGAGCAGAGCCCTGCTGGGCAAGGGAAAGAATAAAGAGACGAACCTGAAAAAGGGGAACAAAAAGAGGGTCAGTCTGCTTCTCTATTTGACATGCTCCTTAGATCCACCTTTGTGAGTGCCCTACTCCCTGAGCTGTAGAATTCAGTCGGCATCTCTGAACACCATGCCACAAACTTGCCCCAATGGCAGACGTATACAGTCTTGGTGGAGGTATGCCTGCCTGCCAGAATAACATAGTAGACTTCAGGAGGAAGGGTAAAGGCTGTCAACTGTCACCGTTCAATCTCCACGCAAGAAGGCGGAGCGTTGATAGGTTCGGGTGGAGAACCCTCTCCTGCTGCTGCAACAGAAGATCCTCCTGAAGGAGCAGTCTGATTGGAGGACCGATGGACATGCTCAACAGCTTGGGATATCTACCTCTCCGAGCCCAGTCCAGAGCCACAAGGATGACTTGGCCCGGCGTTCCTGATCTTCTTGAGAACTCTGGGCAGCAGTGGTATTGGCAGAAAGGCGTACAGGAGGTCTGAGCTCCAATCGAGATGAAAAGCGCCTCCGGAAAAGAGCCGTCTTGGAAACTCCAGCGCGCATAACTGCTGGCATTGCAAGTTTTGGGCGGTGGCGAACAGATCTAACCAAGGCACTCTTCCCACTGCTGAAAGAGACCTTGCACGACCTCCCTGATCCGCTAGGCATTGTCGGCTGAGTTTGTCTGCCCTGGTGTTCAGAGAGCCAATCAGGTATTGAAACACCAGGGATGATCCAGCAGTGCCCAGAGATGCAGGACCTCTTGACAAAGGGTCCAGGACACCACCCGCCCTGTTTGTTGCAGTACCACATTGTGGAGGTGGTGTCCCAGAACACCTGCAGTAGACCTCCCTTAATGGAGGGTAGAAAGGCTTTTAATGCCAGCAGGATCGCCTGAAGCTCAAGCACGTTGATGTGGAGTCCGGATTCCGCAGGAGACCAGAGCCCTCTGATCTCTACCTCTCTCAGATGGCGGCCCCATCCCAGGAGTGTCGTATCAGTCACCACTGTGAGATCTGGTTGGGGAAGGGCTTTCCTGCTGACCCAATTGCGGTTCGTTAACCACAACTGCAGATCTTTTGAAGTTCCCTCAAAGATCTGGACCATGTGGGAGATATTTCCCTGATGAAGCACCCACTGGAACTTCAGTTCCCACTGCAGAGCTCCCATATACCAGCATGAAAATTAACAACAATGTCTCAACCGGTATTATTGAGAAAGACAATTTAACAAGTATGTACAAGACATTACTAGGACAGAAAAAAGGGAGACTCGTAATTCGTTGTAAAATATGCACAGGGCATCATATATTGAAAAAGAGGAGAAATTAATTTTGTACAAACAATTCACAACAGTTGTATCAGCACTGTAGGCAGAATTGCGAAGGCAACACAAAAGGACTGTGCACTAACGTGCTCGTGACACACACGGAGGTGACGGCGCAAGTGACAAGTGAAGGAAAACAGCGGAAGGTGCAATGCGAAAGGTGACAAATATGTACAAGAATATATGGTTCAACAGGGGTTATTCACAGTAGTTAATCATATTTTGCAAAATGACTGCGCATCACATTAAATTCTTTGAGCTGGGCGGGGGATGCTCCGGCTACCGGAAATGCGGGGAAACCCAGGCGCAGGTTCAGCGGAACGAGGCCTAGAATGCCGAGACTCCTCCATCGCGTCAGACGGGGGGAATTCAAAGCATGCTTTGACTTCTAATGTTTTTGTGCTTCTTACCTGACTGACTTGACTACTTCGAGTGGGAGGACGAAGACTTAGGACTCCTGGAGCGGTGCCCGAACCATCCTCTCAACCAGGACCGTGATCAACACCTCCAAGAACGAAGCTGTGGTCGCGCTCCAGGCACCAGAGACAAACCATGTGTGGGTCCGTCACCGACATGGCGTGGTGACAAGCATCGCACGGTTTGAACCCAGAAGTCTTCTTGGATATGAGGAAAAAACCTACACACCAAAAAAGGGGTAGATAAAATGTCGAAAAAAGCCTGTCAAAAAGTGACACAGGGTGGCTCTCTTCAATGATCTGCGCTGGCTTGTGTGGAAAGAAAAGAAAAAAAACTGATGTCAGTACGCCAAGATGGTGCCTATATACATGACGAGGACATTACAACGGCGCAGACGCCGTCGCGCGGAGCCGACCGACACCACCTGCCGGCACGAAAAATCTTCTCGATCCAGTCTGACACCTGGGAATTTCACAGGTAAGGAATCTGCAGCTACTGTCTCTATCAGATAAGGAGGCACTGATAACAGTGCCTATCAGTAGCTGTTATATGGGGCTCCGCTTGTTACTTTTGGAGCGGAACAAAGTTGGCACAGAATCGCACACAACACCACCTACTGGTGCGCAGAAGCGCTACTTTTTGAGTTTCTGGATCCGGTCAATTGCCTTGGGATAGTAACGAGGTGAGGAATCTGCAGTTGTAAGTATTCATCATAACGATGGTTATAGGTAAGTTTCTATTTGCAGAATGTATGCTGTACGTTTAAATGCTGTTCACATGTGGAAAAGGAGTATGCTCTTGTTTGCCATTTCATTACAGCCCAGGAATCAACTCTAAGGCTTTTTGTCTGGAGCTGATTGAGAGTGCATGTGTGTACAAATATGCTCCACCATAATATTCGGACGAACATGACCTCTAGGTGGAAAGCTGCTTGTTGCATAATTGTTAGAAAAGCTGTTGTCTCTTTTAGGGCTGATGCAATGGTAGAACAAGCATGGAAACCATGCTGGGTAATCTAGGTGATAGTTGTTCTAAGCTGAATTTGCTATCCAACTTCATCTGAAGGGGGGCTGGAGGCTAATGAGTTGGAACGCTTGAGTAAGCTTGACTGCAGCACTCTGACTTTTTTAGAATGGCAAAAATAATCAGATCATAAGAAACTGCTTCCCCAAAAGTGAGCATCCTCGTAGTTTACAGGTTAAACCCCTTTTCAAATTCAAGCTTCTATTGAGACTCAAAACTCCTTTGTACTGAGATTAGTCCTCTTTTCATGTCCATACTTTGGACTCTGAATAATGTGCATTGAAAACATCCAAAAGGGTGATGCTGAAACGGTCTTTTGCAGTGTGTGTGTGTTCTAAATGAAGTCTTGATGCACGGCATCAAGTGCTTCAGAGGATCCTTTTTAAACATATAGACTTTAGAATCTGTACCCTCACTGCACTAAAATATCATATAAAGGGGAGTTTGTGTCACTGGATATTGTGCGAATCAACAAACATGATCATAGCTCATTTAATGCACAACAAAAAAAGAAACTATAAGAGTTCCAAAGAAATACAAGTATTAGTGTTCTAAACCCAAAGCAATTTCTCCCATAGTGAGGAATCTCCAGTTAGACAGAATATCCACCAGAAAGAGCGTTACCGGAGGTAACTAACGTGGTCATCTGGTAGATACTCCTAACCGCAGAATCCTCACCTTTAGAACAGATATCCAATCAGTACCTCCTAACCGGAGGATTGTCTGGGGAATGGACTCATACCAAGAGTCTAGCAGAACTGAATGTACCAAGTGGACCTCTGTGCGGACTTGAATGTCAAGGCAGTAGTGCTTGGTGAATGGATGACGATGTAGCAGACTGGCAGCTGTCTAGGACAGGAGCACCGTTCACAAACACCATCACGTCTGCTTTGGCTCAGGTACAACAAGCATGCAGTGCTAAGTTTGTGAAAAAAGGAAAGTACCAGGGCCCATGGTTTTTCCCAAGCGTCCTCTGCTGGTGGCACCAAGCACAGCATCTGCCACTGCTGCAGAATGCCAGTGCCAGCATTACCTACCAATGATCACATTTTAACAAATGTTGACATTGTGGACTATTCCAGGTCTTCTCACACTGTAGAAATGGCCTGGAGGTGCTAGTTTTATAAATTCTTTTCAAATAGTTAAATACTCCAGTGATCTACTCTGTAAAAAACAAACAGTGCCACCATGCGGTGGGTTATAATACATGCTAGTGTTTAGAAATAAGCACCAGTGCCAAGCAACGGCAAACACCAGCACAAATTAAGCACTGCAAGCTTGTAGGTCTTAGTGGGTTCCTTCTTGGACAGACAATGCATGTCAAAATGCACGGGATGATACACCTGGACACGGTCTGCTTCTGCACAGCCTTCCCTTTGGAGCCCTGCACAGCGCATGAAGAGCTGGTCTTCTAACCAAATTCCTTTGTGTGCTCGATGTAATCTAATGACACTCTTCCTAAATGCTGCTTTGTAATAATATCTATTTCAAGTATAGTTCAATTGAAATTATATCAGAACCAGTTAACCATTTAGACTAAAAATATTAAAGTGCACCTTTATTTGGAACTAACGTTGTTTAACATAATTTTTATTACCCAGATTGTTGTCTGTTAACACCTCCTTAACTCTTTTCGTAATGCCATAGGTGTCCAGTTCAGGTGACATAGCAACCAGTTCTTGAATGCTGAGCGTAGAATGTCCAGAGAGTGGCAGTGGTGTTGTAGGTTGAGAATCACAGCTAGGTGGATCGCTGCACTCCTGTACTTTTGCATCCTTACTTGCCTCGATGGCAGGACAGGGTTGTTGCACCAGTTCGGTGAGACTTTTTACAGATTCACTTGAGCTCATTGGAGAGTCAGGTGCAGGACTGCAACTAGTAGATGTCTTTGGAGTGCATTCTGAAAGCAAGACATACAATTAACTGCTTTGCTACATTTCTTTGATGAAAGAGATGTTACTTTCTCATTCAGTACATCACACCTCAGTAAAACACTACATAATTTTCTGTGATCATTTGCACAGACTGATATGCTAAGAGCTGGTGTAAATGCAACAATAAGACAGTGCACAGCATGTATTTACTTAACAGCTTTCATATTGCACTTTTTTATTGTGAACTTTCAGCACAATGTTGACTTTCAAGCAGGAACAACAGCCAAATGTAATAAAGAGGAAATATTTTACAATTTCTGAGGCAGAGAAGGAAAATGCTACTTACCAGTATGCATCTGTTCTTGGCATGTAGAGCTGTAGATTCGTATACTTGTGCATAGATCGCCATCTGGTGTTGGGCTCGGATGTTTGCACTTTGTTTTTGTCTTGGAAGAAGTTCTTTATAGTCACGAGATAGGTGACTCCTCCTTAGGACGATAGTGCGCATGGGCATCGACTCCACCCTGAGACTGTTTTTCGCCATAGAGGGTGATGGTGGAGTTTGTGAGAAAAGAAAAAGATGTCCATGTGTAATGTATCTAAGTAAGATAGTACTGGAACAGATAGAGGTATCCGGGGAGGCGGGTGGGCTTATACGAATCTACAGCTCTACATGCCAAGAACAGATGCATACTGGTAAGTAGCATTTTCCGTTCGAGGCATATGAGCTGTAGATCGTATACTTGTGCATAGACTATACAGCAGTTACCTCCTTAGCGGTGGCTACCTGTATCTGTTGCAGTGGTTTGAAAAAGTGTTCTTAATACAGCCTGGCCCACACTAGCTTGTTGTTTTGCTTGCACATCTACACAATAGTGTTTTGTGAAAGTGTGTGGTGTAGCCCAAGTTGCTGCTTTGCAGATGTCATCTAGGGAATGTTCCCTAAGAATGCCATAGAAGCCCCTAGTTTGCGTGTGGAATGCGCTCTAGGGGGAATGGATAATGTACGCTTTGCTTTTAGGTAGCATATCTGAATGCATTTAACGATCCACCTGGCAATTCCAGCTTTTGATATAGGATTGCCTTTATGTGGTGGTGAGAAAGATAGAAAAAGTTGTTTAGTTTTCCTAAAAGTTTTTGTCCTTTCAATGTAGTAAAGGATAGCTCTTTTAACGTCAAGTGTATGAAGAGCCCGTTCTGCTACTGAGTCTGGTTGAGGAAAAAAGACTGGCAGCTCAACAGACTGGTTAAGGTGGAAAGGAGAAACGACTTTCGGTAGGAATTTGGGGTTTGTCCTAAGAACCACTTTGTTGTGATGTATTTGCAAAAATGGTTCTTGTATGGTTAATGCCTGGAGTTCACTAACTCTTCAGAGAGATGTGATCGCTACAAGGAAAGCTACTTTCCAAGTGAGAAATTGTAATTCACATTTATGTAAAGGTTCAAATGGGGGACCCATGAGCCTGGTAAGGACAATGTCTAGGTTCCACTGTGGAGAAGGTGGAACTCTGGGAGGAATTATCCTTTTAAGGCCTTCCATGAATGCTTTGATGGCAGGTACCCTAAACAGAGACAAGTGTTGTCTGTTTTGTAGGTAAGCGGCTATGGCGGCAAGATGTAACCGTATAGATGTGTATGCCAGATTACATTTTTGTAGATGCAAGAGATAACAAATAATGTTTTGGATTGAAGCATCTAGTGGATTGATTACGTTATTATTACAGTAAATAACGAACCTTTTCCATTTTGCTGCATAGCACACTCTAGTGGTAGGATGTCTAGCTTCTTTAATGATATTCATTCAGTCTGGCGGGAGGTTGAGGTAACCAAACTCTAAGACTTCAGGAGCCAGATTGCTAGGTACAGTTGAGCTGGATCTGGATGCCTTATTTCTCCATGGTTCTGTGTGAGAAGCTTTGGAGAAAGGTGCAACTTTTGATGTGGAACTACTGAGAGTTCCAGCAGGGTTGTGAACCATGGTTGTCCTGCCCATGTGGGAGCAACCAGGATCATGTGAGAGACTGTTGTTTGAGCTTGCGCACCAGTAAGGGAATGAGCGGGAGAGGCGGAAAAGCGTACGCAAATCTGCCTGACCAGTTCATCCATATCGCATTGCCTTTGGACAATGGGTGTGGATACCTGGAGTCGAAGCTTGGGCATTTTGCGTTTAAATGTTTGGCGAACAGATCTATGTCTGGTTGGCCCCACATCTGAAAAAATGGACGAAGAACTTGCGGATGAAGTTCCCATTCGTGGTTCTGCGGTCTCTGACGACTGAGCAGATCCGCAATTTGATTGTGATCCCCTGGAAGATGTTCTGCTAGGAGGTATATTTTTTGAGGAATGGCCCATCTCCATATGCTTTGCGCTAGGCGTGAAAGCTGTAGAGAGTGCGTCCCCCCTTGTTTTTGTATATAGTACATTGCTGTCATATTGTTCATCCGGACGCGGACAGCTTTGTGTACGAGGTGTACTTGGAACGATTTTTGTGCAAGATTTGACTTGGTGAGGTGTATTGTGAATCCTAAGTGGTGCAGCAGCTGGATTGTTTGGTGTGTATGGTGCACACAATCGCTGCGTGACTTGGCTTTTATGGGCCAGTCGTCGAGGTAAGGAAACACATGAATGTGTTGTCTTCTCAAGTGAGCTGCTACTACTGCGAGACATTTTGTGAAGACCCTGGGTGCTGTAGCTACCCCGAAGGGGAGCACTTTGAATTGGTAGTGCTGGCCATCTACTACAAACCGCAGATATTGCCTGTGAGCAGGGTGAATAGGAATGTGAAAATAGGCATCCTTGAGATCTAGAGTGGCAAGGAAATCGTTTTTTTGGAGCAATGGGAGGACCTGTTGGAGAGTGACCATGTGAAAGTGGTCGGACTGTATGTACCGGTTTAACGGTCTGAGGTCTAATATTGGCCTGAGAGTACCGTCCTTTTTTGGGATGAGAAAGTAAAGGGAGTAAACCCCTGTGCCTTGATGGTGTATGGGAACTTGTTCTATTGCGTGCTTTTGCAAGAGAGAGAGAACCTCTTGTTTCAGAAGCGTGAGATGCTCCGTGGACATGGGACGCTGTCTGGGTGGTACGTGTGGAGGAGTAGAGGTGAGTTCCAGGCAGTAACCATACTGGATAATTTCTCACCCACCTGTCTGTGGTGATGGAATTCCAAACAGGTAGGAACTGTGATAGTCTTCCCCCGACTGGAGTGAAATGTTGGGGGGAAGTGGTGGAGAGTCACTGTTTTGTGGTAGGGGAGGCGCGAGTGTTATTACCGCGGCCTCTTCCTTTGCTGTTATTGCCTCTGTACCCCCCTCTAAAATATCCTTTATTAGAGGAAGTTTGAGTGGGGCTTTTGTATGAGGACGAGTTGTCTGTACCAATGGTTTTGGAGGCACCCCTATAAAGGAGCGACGAAAGGAGCCTCTAGCTGTTGGTAACTGTAGGGCCCCCATAGATTTAGCTGTCTCAGTGTTTCTTCATCTTTTCTAAAGATGTGTCTACAGTAGGTCCGAACAAGTGTTCTTGATCAAAAGGCTGATTAAGAATTTGAGTCTGCACCTCCTGTTTAAAACTAGATATGCGTAGCCATGCGTGCCTGCGCAGTAAAACACTTGTATTAACGGCACGAGATGCTGTGTCCGCTGCATCAAGAGGGTATTTGATTGAGGTGTTTGTGATGAGCTTTCCCTCCTGTATGAGGTCGCTAGCTTTTGCCGTATATTGTTCTGGAAGATGTTGCATTACTGTCTCCAGTTCATCATAATGCGCCCCGTCATACCTGGCGAGTAAAGCTTGGGCGTTAGCAATGCACCAGTAATTTACTGCTTGTGACGCAACCCGTTTACCAGATGCGTCCAGTAGTTTAGATTCTTTATCTGGAGGAGGGGCATCACCGGTTGTCAGGGAATTTGCCCGTTTACGTGCATTTGTAACCACTAGAGAATCTAGAGGGAGGTGCCCTTTGATATAAGCTGGATCATTTGGAGCAGCTTTGTATTTCTTATCAACCCTGGGGTTGAAAACTCTAGGCCTGACTGGGTCTTTAAATACATCAGGGGCATGTTTAATCATACCTTTGAGCATGGGTAGAGTACTTGTTGACTTTTGTGTTTGTGTAAATGTCTCTAGCAGAAAATCTTCCTCCGAAGGAGGTGAGTGTAATTCTACCCCATGATATTTGGCTGCTCTATCTATGAGTTGCGCAAACCCTATGTTGTCGTCTGGAGGGGATGGCTTAGATGGGTATGAGTCTGGCTCAGGTATATCTGGGGTGTCATCATAATCCACCCAGGGGTCAGGTGGTGGGATGCTGTGGTCGTCATCATTATCATCATCATCCGGTTGTGGGTCTCCCCCCCATCCCCAAAGTCATCCTCATCATCCTGTGGTGGAGGTGAAGAAGGAGGTAGTGGAGAGTGTGCTGGAGAAAGTGGCACAGCTGGAAGAGTTGGAGGGGGAGAGGAGGGTCTTAGAGGTGAAGTTGCCATGTCCTTTTTCTTTAAGGGTACCTCAGGTACCTCTGAGGTGTCCAATTTCCTCTTTGTATGGGGCAATGCTGTCAAACGACCTGTAACAGGGTTAATCTGTAGGATTTTTTGTTTGGGACCCAGTGGATCTGGGTGAAACAGTTCTTCGGAGCTATTGTCTTTTTTGGGCACCGAGGATCTTGGTTCCGAGTGGTGCTTGGACTTAGCCTCTGTAGCTTTAGGAGGGGTTTTGGTCTCCTTATGAGTCTTTGAGTCCAAAATCTTCTTCGGTTCCGAAGATTTATGTGACTTTTTCGGGTCCGAGGGCTTGTTCGGTGCCGAAAGGCTCGGTGTTGAAGCCGTTTTCGGTGCCGATGTAGTAACTTTCGGCTTTGGTTTCGGTGCCGGGAATTGTTTTTCGGTACCGGTACGTGGCTGGCTCGGTCCCGAGCCGCCTGAAGGCTTTACTTTCGGCTTCGGAGCCGGGCCCGAGGGCGGGGCATTGGAAGCATTCTCCCAGTGTGGACCTGAGCCGGAAGGCGAAGGTGTTACAGGAGCCTTATCCTGTGATTTAGATGGGGCAGGGGCGTCGAGGTTGGTACTCACGGTCCATTGCCTTGGAGTAATTGTCTGATCCTCGGCATCTGAGTTGTCTTCCTCGGAGACGCTGATGTCTTTGTCTTCCAGTTGTTCTTGTTGTGGAGCATCGGGACTTGCATCGAAGATGTCTTCCGGCGCCGAGGCAGTTGTTCGAGACATTACGTGACGTCGAGCCCGGCGATCCCGTATAGTCTTTTTCGATCTGAAGGAAGCACAGGCCTCACAGTCTTTGTCCTCGTGTTCTGGAGAGAGGAAAAGATTACAGACCTCGTGGAGATCAGTGTGTGGGAATTTAGCACCACACAGGGGGCATTTTTTAAATGGAGTTCTTTTCATTGACTGCAGGGCCTAATGGCGCCGATGGGCCCAACTGCCCGCGTGAACAACCGGGATCGAAGTTGTCTTGGATGCGCGTGGAAGGGGGAACGTGATCGAAACAATACCGTCGAGCGGTGAGGGATTGCGCGTCGAAAGGGGATCGAGTACGACACCGACCCGGAGCGCAGCAATATACATCCGAACCCGATGGCGGAAAAAAACAATCTGAGGGTGGAGTTGATGCCCATGCGCACTATCGTCCTAAGGAGGAGTCACCTATCTCGTGACTACAAAGAACTTCTTCCAAGACAAAAACAAAGTGCAAACATCCGAGCCCAACACCAGATGGCGATCTATGCACAAGTATACGATCTACAGCTCATATGCCTCGAACATTTTATTAGATATAAAGTTTTATTCTAGCACTTAAAGAAGAGATGTGCATAGCGGTCCTCAGCTGTCATCAATTTCTGTCCAACAAAACCAAGTATTATTTGTACTCTTGATAGGGTGCAAAAACGTATTTTGTTTCAAACTACTGCAGCAAATGTCTTCACACAATTATATTTTGCTACCAAACAGTAGTTTGTACTGTGTGCAATCATCAACTTAGCTTATTCAGCTGCTGGGATTACATTTCCAGACAGAAGTTCGAACAAACAACCTGCAGATAGGTTGCTAAATATAATTAATGGAGAAAGAAGGGGTAGTTACTCCAAAGACAGTTTGTGGGAAAATGACGAAACATGCATTTTACAACTCACTTTCCTAAAGAAAATGGATACATCTATGGGTGTTCAGGAAGTTCATCTAATCTAGGCACGGATTTTGAAACAACTTCCCATAAAATTCTAAAAATGTAATTCATTTTGCTTTAAATCTTCCTTCAAATTTCTTTCTTTCTCATATATTGTTCCATCTTAGAATATTATGAGTTCTATAATATGAATGAGAATGGAAAAATAAGAAAATGAAAAGTTTTACAGATTCCAAACAAAAGGCTTTAAACAGAAAGGCTCTCATTCTGGCTAGACAGATCTTACAGACTAGAACAGCAGAGTGAGGTTACACCAACCTTATAGGCCCTGGTTTCAGACAGACAAGTTACTTACCTTCGGGAACGCTCTTTCTGGTAGAGACTATATCTAATCTAGATTCTCCACCTTAGAATATTCCCCAGGTGCCTGACTGGATCCGGAAAGTACCTCTGCACGCTGGCAGTTGGCATCTGTCGCCTCTGCGTTGGAAATTATGTTGCTTTGCCTACATAAGCGTCACCCCACGAGCACGAACATCTGTTTCTTTTGTGACTATTTCTGTATCAAAAAAGCAGAGCCATCTAAAAACCAATGTTTGACCAGTGGGCAGTTTCTTATGAGTTCTTTTTAGGGAGGAGCCCAG
This sequence comes from Calotriton arnoldi, assembly GCA_963921515.1. Classification (NCBI taxonomy): domain Eukaryota; kingdom Metazoa; phylum Chordata; class Amphibia; order Caudata; family Salamandridae; genus Calotriton; species Calotriton arnoldi. Next base: position 3,482,406 of record CAWUFW010000484.1, on the reverse strand, counting down.
TTCGCAGAACAAGGTGGTTGGGAGGGTGAGTGAGGAATCTGCAGTTGGATAATCTCTGCTACTAGAAAAGCATTACCGAAGGTTAAGTAACTTGTTCTTCTAATAGACTTCTAACTGCAGATTCCTCACCTTAGAATAGATACCCAAGCAATACCACCAGGGAGGTGAGCCTGTGAACTGGCTTAAACTAAAAAGGTCCTGGAGGATCGAGCGGGCGAAATGCCGTCTCGACAGAAGTGACTGTCCAAACAGTAGTGCTTCGTGAACATGTAGTGACGCCCACGTGGCAGCTTGGCAGATGTCCAGGACCGGTACCCAGCGTGCTAATGAAGCAGTGGCAGCCATGGCCCTGATGGAATGGGCCCGCAAGCCTTCAGGGGGTTGTTTCTATGTCAACGCGTAGCAGGTTTTAATGCAGAGCATAATCCATCCAGAGATTGTCAGTTTCTGCACAGTTTGCCCCTTCTTTGCTGCAATGAACCCAATGAAAAGCTGATCGTACACCAGGCCTTTGGTGCAATCGCTGTAGAAAGCGCAAGCTCTTTTTTTCTGGTACAGGAGAGGTTATCTCTCCTCCGCTTTAGAAAGATACGGTGAAGCAAAAAAAGGTATTCAGCGTGACGTTCTGGCCAACATGAAATGGGGCGACTACCTTCGGAAGGAAAGAGGCATGCGTCCAAAAGAAATAATTGGTGTAGGGAGGGTGAACCCACAGAGCTTGATGTAATGGCCACCAGGAAAACTGTCTAGATAGTCAAGAGCTGCAGACAGCAGTGGAGCAGGCACTCAAAGGGAGAAAACATAAGGTATGCAAGGACAAGACAAGTCCTATTTGGGCATCATAAAAGGGCCAGGACGGAACAAATGATGTAACCATTAATTTAAAAAAATAAATAAAAAAAACGGGTCACATCTGGTTACTTCAATAGAGAGGGTTTATCTAGAAACCGCAGGAGAAACGAAATACCCGACAGGTAACCCTTAACAGTGTTCAGGGCAAGGCCTTGCTGGACTAACAAACAGCAATGTCTCCAACAGAGATTCAGAAAGGGGGTCCAGATGGCATGAGGAACACCAAGCCACAAACTCAACCCAACAGCAAGCGTGTACAGTTTTGGTGGAGGGATGCCTGCCTGGCTGCCAAGATGAAATCACAGACCTCGGGATGGAGATCGCAAACCCTCAAATGTTGCAGCTCCATCTCCAGGCATGAAGGTGGGGAGTGCACAGGTTTGGGTGCAGGACTCTACCCTGTTGTTGCGACAAGAGATCCTTCTGAAGGGGCAGCCTGATTGGAGGACATATGCTCAAGCCCAGGAGTTCTGGATATCATACCCTCAGTGACCAATCCGGAGCCACTAGGAAGACTTGGGCCCGGTCTGTCCTAATCTTCCTGAGAACTCGAGGCAGGAGTGGTTTTGGCTGAGAGGCGTACAGGAGTCCTGAGCTCAATTCGAGGTGGAACGTGTCTCTAAGAGAGAGAAGCTTTAGAAACTCCAACGCACAGCAGTGCTGACATTGCACGTTCTCGGCGGTAGCAAACAGATTGAGCCAAGGTTTTCCCTATTTTTGGAAGAGACCATGCGCCAACTGAGGATGTAATCGCCATTTGTGACCTGCAAGGCATCGATGGCTGAGTTTGTATTCCTGGTGTTGAAGGAGCCAACCAGGTGCTGCACAACCAGGATGATGTCCTGGCATTCCAGCACAGTGCAGGGACTCTTGGCACAGGGTCGACGACCCCATGTCATGGTTCCGCCCCAGGGGGAATAGCGGTATGTGTGTGTTGGGTTCCGGTACTTGTGGAGCACAACACTGCTAGACAGGTCAGCGGTCTAGCGCTCAGACCAGGAAGTGCACCTGATCGGGCGAGAAGCACTTCTGGGTGAGACCGCATATAGCTGCGGCGCTCATTCCCGTCAGTGCTTCCAGTACTGTTCTTTGCCGATGCCTGCCGCTAGCTACTTGCACCACGGAGTAACACCCACCGGCTCCTCCCGGATTCCTCGCCTTCACAGACGTGCTGAAGCGTCGTCCTGACCGACGGACCCTCTGCTGGAGCACCCTCGCTAGTTCATAACCCGCGACACGCACAGGGAAGCGTGGTTGCGGTATTCCCCAGCTCTTTCACGGCGTTGAAACGCCGATTGCCTTACTTCCCGCGACACGCACAGGGAAGCGTGGTCGCGGCTGCTCCTTGTTTGTTCTCGGCGCAGGAGCGCCTGTTGGTTTCCTTAACCCGCGACACGCACAGGGAAGCGTGGTCGCAGCTGATTCTTGTTTTCGGCGCAGGAGCGCCTGTTGGTTTCCTTAAACCCGCGACACGCACAGGGAAGCGGGGTCGCGACTGATTCTGGTTTGTTCTCGGCGCAGGAGCGCCTGTTGGTTTCCTTAACCCGCGACACGCACAAGGAAGCGCGATCACGGTTTTCTTTGTACCCTCATTACCGCGCAGGAGCGCCCTTGTTTTATTTCACTACTGTCCTACTGTCCTACTACCACGCAGGTGTGCGTGACGTTCCTTTCTCCTTCCTGGCGCAGACGTCGGGAGCACAGATACCACCCTCTTCTGGCGTGGCAGGAACTTACATGCTTTCTTGTCATACTTATTCTGAGAGACCTCCTATCGGAGCACAACTCTTCATTTTCCAGCTGGCGATGCCCAGGAGAGCGCCCTCAGTCTAGTGAGACTCCTCACCTGGTCTTCACAGACGACGTCCCTTCCAAACACCATTAGGCACCTTCCCCTGGTCCCATCCTTGCCTAGGTCTGTATATTCACCTTTGATCGGGTAAGGAGGGGGATGGTGGAGGTTGCTCACGTAGTCCCTGCAAGATAATTCCACGAGTATACTAGGTAAGACTTGTGGGGTCCTGACAGAACTGGAAGCCCACGTTAAATATCTCGCCTGGACGTCATGAGCAACCCAGACATTACCCTGCAGGACATTGCAGCTATGCTGACCTGTATACAGGCAGACAACTTGAGTCTGCGCCAAGACATCACAACGCTACAGGGTCAGATTGCAGTTGGGCAAACAGGGGCTTGGGGCCCAGACCCTGCTGTCAAAGCCAGACAGGGGGGGTGTTACGCCCTCCTGTGTTCAATCCTGGGGGGACAGTACCCGATCAGCACGGCCATAACCCGCCCATACAGGTCATAGCTCCTCACCCTATCCAGCTAGCACCCCCAGAACGTTTTTACGGTGATAGCACCAAGTACAGCATTTTCCTGAATCAATGCCAACTGCACTTCATGGCACGTGCTTCCGCCTTCCCAGACGACGCCTCCAAAGTTGCATTCATCTTGTCCTATCTCGGAGGAGACGCTGCCCAGTGGTCCATAACATTGGTCGAAAACGACGACCCCATGCTATATAGCCTTCTCGTCTTTAAGGAAACCCTGCGGCGAATGTTCGCCCGCCACACGTTTGTGCAAGCCGCAGACAATGAGCTTCTTAACCTGAAACAAGGCTCTTCCGATCTACTGCATTATATTACCACATTCAATAGGCTGGTTATCGGAGCTAGATGGCCGGAGTCTAAACAGGTATCCGTTTTCTACAGAGGACTGCGGGATGAGGTCAAGGACCTTCTCTCACAACAACCCGAACCCCCGGAGGATATCAGGTCCTTCATCGACCTGGTGATTAGGTTGAACTTCAGACTGCAGGAGCGAAAAAACGAGAAAACCAAAGGCACAGAGTCCCGATTCATGGCGTTCCGAGAAAAAAACAGGAGTGAACCAGGGAAGACCCATGAAGCACCCGAACCAATGCAGATCGGCAGAGTCCGTGGTCCCCTAACCCGGGAAGAAAAAGAAAAACGCTGAAAACAGAACTTATGCCTGTACTGCGGCAAAAGCGGACATTTCGTTAGGGAGTGCCCTGTTAAACCTGCCAAAACGAAAATCAATAAACCCTACTCTCTTTCCGTGACCCGCAGGGATGAAGCGGGAAACGACGAAACCCAGTAGGCGAAAGGGTTGGTCTACTGGGTTCTTCCTCCATGCGGACCCCCATCCCCGAATCCCTTGCCAACATTCGACACATGGGAATGACGGTAACATTGCAGTCACTGACGGGCCAGACATGGACAGTCACAGCCCTCATCGACTCTGGCGCCACCGGAAATTTCATTGACACTCGCTACATGGAGGGACTGGGCTACCGACTGTTACCAAGAAAAAAACAGAAAGCGTGAAGGCTGTGGACGGCACCGACCTAACCTCTGGGCTTATACGGTACCAGACAGAAGCCATGAGAATGACGTGCACGAATGGGCACACGGAGATCATTGCCTTTGCCGTAATCGATGCACCTCTGTTCAAGCTTATTCTGGGGCTTCCTTGGTTGGTGACACACAACCCCCACATCGACTGGAAGACCCGGATCATGACTCTGAACTCCTCTCATTGCACCACCGCCTGCTATCCGCAGGAGAACGTATCCGGTGGCCTTGCTATACAAGTCCGCTCGGTGCCATTAATAGGGATGGGTACGGTCACCCAAGAAGACGTACCCGAGGCGTATGCAGACCTGGCTTCTGTATTCGATAAGAAGGGGGCTAATACCCTGCCACCACACCGCTCCTTCGATTGCAGGATAGACCTCATACCTGGTTCGACACTTCCATGTAGCCGTGTCTACTCGCTCACAGAAAAAGAAAACCACCATTTACGCATCTATCTGGATGAGTTCCTGCAAAACTGATTTATACGCCACTCCAAATCACCCGTCTCTTCCTCTCTCTTTTTCGTGGCCAAGAAGGAGGGGGATCTAAGAACATGTATTGACTACAGAGCCATAAACACCATAACCATCAAAAACCGGTATCCTCTACCGCTGATTTCCAACCTCTTGGATCAAGTGAAGGACGCCACTATCTACACCAAACTAGATGTACGGAGAGCTTACCGTCTCGTCAGGGTCTGAGAGGGCGATGAATGGAAGACCGTATTCCGGAGGAAATACGGCCTATTCGAATACCGAGTCATGCCCTTCGGACTTTGCAACGCTCCGGCGGCCTTCCAATACTTCATAGACGAAGTATTGAGGGAGTACCTTGATCGTTTCTGTGTCGTCTACATCAACGACATTTTGATCTTCTCCAACAGCGTTCCTGAACACATCAACCACGTTCGTGCTGTCCTGCAACAACTACAGCTGCACGGCCTCTACGTTAAACTGGAGAAGAGCGTGTTCCACACCACCATGGTCGAGTTTCTGGGACACACCCTAACCCCTGACGGGGTCAGAATGGACACCAGAAAAGTCGAAGCAGTACTACAATGGCCATCGCCCTGTTCCGTCAAACAGGTCCAGAGATTCCTGGGGTTCGCCAACTATTACAGGCGCTTCATCACTGGGTTCTCTAGCATCGTCACACCCATCACCCGCTTGCTGCGTAAAGGGGTGAAGTTCTCCTGGGACCCTGAAGCCGAGGAGGCATTTCAGGACCTGAAGAGAAGGTTTTCCAGCGCTCCCGTCCTACGGCATCCTGACCCGGAACAACCCTTCATAGTGGAAGCAGATGCATCACAAAACGCCTGGGGAGGGGTGTTGTCACAACGCAACGCCGAAACAGATCTATTGCATCCTGTGGCCTTTTACTCCCAAAACCTACTGCCAGCAGAACGCAACTACACCGTTTCAGACCGTGAACTACTTGCCATCAAAACTGCCTTTGAGGAATGGCGCCATTACCTCAAGGACGCACGACACCCGGTGACCATATACACCGACCACAGGAATCTGCAGTTCCTTCGTTCAGCCAGAGCCCTCACTTCCAGACAATTGAGGTGGACCCTGTTTTTTAACGAATATGAATTCCTGATCACCTATCGCCCCGGGCAGGAAAACGCCAAAGCAGATGCCGTCCAGACTGGACGAAACCGAAGAAAACGTACCGAAGACCGAACCCGTATTCATCCTTCCTGAGCATTGCTTCCAAGGGGTGGTCCTATCCTCTTCCTTCTTCACCCAGTTGCACGAAGACCTAAAGCAAAAAGAAACAGAAGAATGGATCGGGGACCTAGCTGGGATCACTGCACGGGATGTTTTTTTATTCAGAGGAGACCAGTACTACCTCCCGTTGGAAGACCATCAGCAACAGGCCTTGTACATGTGCCATGACCACCAGTTATCTCTCCATCCGGGATATCCCATAAAACCATGGACCTCTTACACAGACACTTCTGGTGGCCTTCCATGGACACCGCTGTTCGTTCCTACATAGCCCGTTGTACCGTCTGTGCTCAAGGGAATATCCATTCCAGTCCCCTGGTAGGGCTCTTGAACCCGATTCCTGTACCTCCTTACCCCTGGCATACGGTGTCCATGGACTTCGTGGTTGAGCTACCCAAGACTAAGACCAGCTTTACCACCGTCCTCACTATCGTAGATCACCTAACGAAAATGGCACACTTCGTTCCTTTGAAGAAGCTGCCGTCGGCACTCGAATTAGCCTTGATCTTCGCGCACAACGTGATCCGGTTGCATGGTGTACCCTCAGTGCTGATCACGGACAAGGGCTCCCAATTCGTATCCAGGTTCTGGGGTGAGGTGTGCAAAAACATGGGCATGGAAACCCGTCTTTCCTCGGCGTATCACCCACAGGCGGAACGAACAAACCAGACCATGGAACAATACCTTTGTTGCTTGCTGTTGTCCATAGAACAAGAATGGTCAGAGGCGCTCTGGATGGTAGAATACGCATACAACAACAGCAAACATGCGTCCACAGGAATGTCGCCTTTCTTCTGTCTACAAGGGCGACACCCACGATCAGAGCCATGGGAAAAAACACTGTCCTGCCACATTCCTACCGTACAAGAGTACCATGCCCTTCTACACGGCTTATGGCAGGAGGCCCGGTTCGAGCTCGCCAAGGCCAAAGAACGCCACAAACACTACGCCGATGCCCACAGACAAGCGGAACCAGAGTACAGGGTAGGGGACGAGGCGTGGGTATCGATAAAAAAATCTCAACGTACACGGACCCAAGAAACTGCTGCCAAGATACGTCGGCCCTTTCCCCATCGAGAAAGTCATCAATCGGGTAGCGGTGAGACTCACACTACCCCAGCAGATGAAAATACACCCGGTGTTCCATGTTTCCCTCCTACGTCCCGTCCATCCGGAGACCCGTATTACTGGCCCTCCCCCCATCCTCAGGGACGATCACAAGGAATATGAGGTGAGGGCCATCCTCGATTCCCGTAGGACCAGGGGGCGGCTTTTTTACCTGGTGGACTGGAAAGGGTATAGGCCAGAAGAGCTTTCCTGGGAACCCTTGTCCCATGTACGCCATGCTCCCCTGTTAGTTCGTGCCTTCCATGCACAGTACCCGTGCAAGCCTCGCCCTGCTACCCCCGTGTAGGGTTTATCTTGGGAGGGGGTACTGTCATGGTTCCGCCCCAGGGGGAATAGCGGTATGTGTGTGGTGGGTTCCGGTACTTGTGGAGCACAACACTGCTAGACAGGTCAGCGGTCTAGCGCTCAGACCAGGAAGTGCACCTGATCGGACGAGAAGCACTTCCGGGTGAGACCGCATATAGCTGCGGCGCTCATTCCTGTCAGTGCTTCCAGTACTGTTCTTTGCCGATGCCTGCCGCTAGCTACTTGCACCACGGAGTAACACCCACCGGCTCCTCCCGGATTCCTCACCTTCACAGACGCGCTGAAGCGTCGTCCTGACCGACGGACCCTCTGCTGGAGCACCCTCGCTAGTTCATAACCCGCGACACGCACAGGGAAGCGTGGTCGCGGTATTCCCCAGCTCTTTCACGGCGTTGAAACGCCGATTGCCTTACTTCCCGCGACACGCACAGGGAAGCGTGGTCGCGGCTGCTCCTTGTTTGTTCTCGGCGCAGGAGCGCCTGTTGGTTTTCTTAAAAACCCGCGACACGCACCGGGAACCGTGGTCGCGACTGATTCTTGTTTGTTCTCGGCGCAGAAGCGCCTGTTGGATTCCTTAACCCGCGACACGCACAAGGAAGCGTGATCACGGTTTTCTTTGTACCCTCATTACCGCGCAGGAGCGCCCTTGTCTTATTTCACTACTGTCCTACTACCACGCAGGTGTGCGTGACGTTCCTTTCTCCTTCCTGGCGCAGACGTCGGGAGCACAGATACCACCCTCTTCTGGCGTGGCAGGAACTTACCTGCTTTCTTGTGATACTTATTCTGAGAGACCGCCTATCGGAGCACAAGTCTTCATTTTCCAGCTGGCGATGCCCAGGAGAGCGCCCTCAGTCTAGTGAGACTCCTCACCTGGTCTTCACAGACGACGTCCCTTCCAAACACCATTAGGCACCTTCCCCTGGCCCCATCCTTGCCTAGGTCTGTATATTCACCTTTAATCGGGTAAGGAGGGGGACGGTGGAGGTTGCTCACGTCGTCCCTGCGAGATAACTCCACGAGTATACTAGGTAAGACTTGTGGGGTCCTGACACCCCACCCTGACATGTTTGCTGCAATACCACATGCGATGGTGTTGTCCGTGAACACCTGAACCAGCCTTCCCTTGATGGATTGGAGGATGGCTTTCAATGCCAAATGGATAGCTCTCTGCTTCAGAAGATTGATTTGGAGCAGATCTTCCACCGGAGACCAGAGTCCTCTGATCTCCACCTCTCCTAGGTGGCTACCCCAACCCAGAGGTGATGCATTTGTCACCACTGTCAGTTCTAGGAAGGGAAGCGAGAGACCCAATCACTGTCTGTTAGCCACCACTGCAGATCTTTCACAGTCTCCTTTGAAATCTGGACCAGGTTGGAAAGATTCCCCTGATGCTGTGCCCACTGGGACTTCAGATCCTACTTCAGCGCCCGCATATGTCATTGAGTGTGCTTCACCAGCAGGATGCAGGCCATCAGACCCCGAAGCCTCATAGTCAATCTCATCAAAATCCAACATGGAGGTTGAAACATCGGGATCATAGGCGAAATGTTCTGGACTCTCCACTCTGGAGGGTAGGCACGGAACTGCACTATATCCAGAATGGCTCAGAGAAAAGGGAGCATCTGAGAAGAAGTCAGGTGTGACTCCGGTTTGTTGATAATGAGCCCCAGTGAGTAAAGGTTCACCGTAATCTAGAGGTGGGTGGTGACTGCCTAGGGCGAGCCCACCTTCAGTAGCCAGTCATTGAGGCAGGGAAGACTAGAATCCCCGACCTCGCAGCATGCTACAAACATCTCCATGACTTGTGTGAACATCCAAGGGGCACCGGTAAAGCGAAAGGGGAGCACAGCAAACTGAAAATGCTCATGACCCACAGTGAACCGCAGGGAAGGTCTGTGGGCCTGCAGGATGGGGATGTGTAAGTATGCATCCTGCAAGTCCAATGCTACCATCCAGTTTCCAGAATCGAGGGCAGACAGAGCCTGAGCCAACGCAAGCATCTTGAATTTCTCTTTCCTCAGAAAGGAGTTGAGAGGGCACAGATCTAGTATGGGGTAGAGGCAACCACACTATCTCTGGGGCTGGCACCCTCTCGATGGCTCCTTTAGCCAGCAGAGCCTGCACTTCCTGATGGAGCAAGGAGAGATGATCCTCCATCAGCTGCTCTGGGGATGGTGGCAAAATGGAGGAGTTATCACACATGGAAGAACATATCCTGTGTGCACAATTTTGAGCACCCACTTGTTGGAGGTTATCTTTCTCTATTGGGGCAGGAGGTGCCGGATATTGCCGCCAATGAGATGACTGTGCAGCTTGGAGGGCTCATTAAAATGACTTGGAAGCTGTGGCAGCCAAAGGGGAGGAGAACTGGAAAGCAAGCTGGGATTGACGCCCACATCCTTTCAGGGATCCTCAACCCTGGCCATTAAAAGGCTGGGCCGCCTGCTTGGCTGAGGATAAGGCTGATATTGCGGGCACCAAAAGGTACCTCGACCACGGCCCCGGAAGGGGTGAAAGGACTGCTACGGTGAGCGGGAAGCCAGAGAAAGGCCTTGGCACCCAGCAGTGGCTTGGCTTTTCTGAAACCACTCACCACAAAAGCGGGAACCACCGAATGGCAGGTCAATAATGATGGTTGAACATTGCCTGAAAATCCAGTTGACCGAACCAGGGGTGGCAACGGAGCGCCACCGTAGATGCGGTGTCCCTACCTAGGTCTTTGGTGTCCAGTCCACACCTGATGGAGAACTTTGCTGCCTCCCATCTGCCACCAGGGCTTGGTTGCAGATGGCACGGCCCTCTTCAGGGAGCATGGGGAGCAGCTGCAAAACCGAGTCCCATAGAGCATGGGAATATCGGCCTAAGAGGCACTGGTGTTCACTGACTGCAAAGCCAAGCTAGCAGAAGAGAAAAACCTCTTCCTCTAGGAATCCAGCCTCTTGGATTCCCTGCTAGGGAGGGGGTGGGGTGTGAGGGGGTGTGGAAGAGAATGCGTTCAGATTGATCTTGCTGATTGAGTCCTGCACTACCAGGCTCTGAGGGAAAGGATGTTAGGAGAGGAAGGCTGGGTCTCTGGGGTGTTTAGGGCAGGACAACGGCAACAATCAATCATGCGATGCACAGGAGCCCCTATGCAAGGTTTAGCCCAAGCCCCCAGAAGAACATTGGTGAGGGCCTCATTAAAGTGGACTTGTCCTCCATCGAGACATTAGTTTTTACCTCAACGGCAGGCAACTGTAGGTCAAGGACCTCTCTGCTGCCCTACACATCACCGTGACAAAAGCAGCACACTTCTCCAAAACAGGGCCCAGAGTCTGGGGAGGTGTCAATGTCACTGGCGCCACCCAGCTACTCATACTAGTTGTCTTAGTCAGGCTCCTCCTCAAAGGGTCCAAATACCTATCTTTTATCTCCACCTGCAAGGATAAAGGGCCTGTGAAAGTTGGTAGGGCCTGGAAGCTGCTGGTGTCAACATCGAGCAGCGTCTGGGTTTGCACCAATGGGAGCAGACAATGGGGGGTATAGACACCCATGATGGCGTCGAATAGGATACACGGGCGGATCGAGAGGGCCCGGCCGGCCCAAACCCACCGAAGGTAATCCATACAGGGTCCCTCGCAGCTCTGTGGGACCCACAGGAGCGGCAGAGGAACTCGGTGACCCAAAAATGGTGTGCATGGCATTGTAAAATTGCTTCAACTGGGCGGGACTTCGCTCTGGTTCCAGGGGAACTTGGGGTAGCGTGGACCGGGCCCTGACCCATATAAAGGGAACTGAAGTAGATGGCAGCAGAAGTTGAGAAAGAAGGCAGAGTGTTGCACTAGCACTATATTATTTACTGTTGTGAAAGTCAATTACTCGTTTCTGTTCTTTTTCTTCAATCCAATTATACTTGCTTCGAGGGTAGTCAAAATTGACAGTGGAATTGTTGCAGTCAGGCACTGGTTGAATAAAAAGTAAAAAAAAAAAAAGGATAAAGTTACTTACCCAGTAAGCATTAGTTCTTGGCATGTAGAGCTGTAGATTCATATGCTTTGCATACTCTGCCATCTAGTGTTGGGTCCAGATGTTTGCAAGTTGTTTTTCTTCGAAGAAGTCTTTTCTAGTCACGAGGTAAGGTGACTCCTCCTTTCGGTGATAGTGCGCATGGGCATCGACTCCATTGTTAGATTGTTTTCCCGCAAGAGGGTGAAAATGGAGTAAGAAAGTGTAGAATATAGATGTCCATGCATATAAATGTATAATGAAGAACTGCAAAGACTATAGGTACCCAGGGAGGCGGGTGGACGCATGTGAATCTACAGCTCTACATGCCAAGAACAGATGCTTACTGGGTAAGTAACATTATCCGTTTGAGGCATGCGTGCTGTAGCTACATTGTAGCTTTGCATAGACTATAAAGCAGTATACTCCCAAAGCGGTGGCTAACCTGTAGGTGTTGCAGTAGTTTGGAACAGTGTTTTAAGTACTGCTTGGCCTACATTAGCTTGTTGACGTGCTAACACATCTACGCAATAGTGTTTGGTAAATGTGTGTGGTGTAGACCATGTAGCTGCCTTACATATGTCAGCTTGTGGAATATTACCTAAAAAGGCCACAGAAGCCCCTATTTTGCGAGTGGAATGCGCTCTAGGGGAAATAGTTTAAGTTCTTTTAGCTTTAGCGTAGCACGTTTGAATGCATTTAACAATCCATCTGGCAATACCAGATTTAGAGATAGGATTGCCTTTGTGAGGTGGAGCAAATGCAACAAACAGTTGTTTTGTTTTGCGAAAGTCTTTTGTCCAATTGATGTAGTACATTTAAGCTCTTAACGTCAAGCGTGTGAAGAGTGTGGTCTGCTACAGAATCAGGTTGAGGAAAAAACTGGTAGCTCAACCGATTGGTTTATGTGAGAGGCAGAACCTACTTTGGGATGGAATTTAGGGTTGGTGCAGAGAACTATTCTGTCTTTGAGTAGTTGAAAGAACGGTTCTTCTAAAGTTAATGCCTGTAGCTCACCAACTCTCCTCAGTGATGTGATGGCAATGAGGAAAGCAACTTTCCATGAGAGGAATTGCAAAGAGCACTTGTGCAATGGTTCAAAAGATGGACCAATGAGCCTTGTGAGCACAACGTTAAGATTCCACACTGGGGCAGGAGGAATCCGTGGTGGTATTACTCTTTTTAAGCCTTCCATGAAAGCTTTAATTACTGGAACTCTCAATAATGACAGATGTTGCCTATTTTGTAAGTAGGCAGCTACTACAGCAAGGTGCAAACTAATAGACATATACGCCAGTCCTGTTCGTTGTAAATGTAACAGGTAACAGATAATGTTTTGTATGGAAGCATCTAAAGGATTAATTTTGTTGTTGGTCAGGAAGAAAACTGTGGCCAAGAAAGAATTTGAGCTATCTTACAGAGCACCTGTTCCTGCACAGAAGTTTGCTTATTTTTCTGGTTACGATACATCTGACCCAGCCTCTTATAATTATTATGGGCTTGCACCATCACCTGCAAAGAAAAATATGCTGACACCAAGCTGATATATTCTGCTTCTTTCCTAATTGTCCGTACAAGGTTTCGACTTTTGGAATTATACGATCAATGTAAAATCAATTTGGGGACAAAAGACTGGCAGGTTCAGGTAACCGAGACCTTGTTTAGAGCATGCCTAATACCACAACAAATGATTTTCCTAAACAAAACAATGAAACAAATGACATGTCTCGGATTAGCCAAGATAAAAGATTTGAACACACCACGAATTCCCACATTTGCACGCTTTGAAAACTGGCAACAGTTTACAAAATTCAGTGAGGATACATAGGATATCATGCTACGTAATGGTATAATTCAGCAGACCCCAATTGGAAGTGATGGTTAGTTTGGCCATTAGAAACGAATGGATGCTAGCATGATTCCTAGATAATATTGAGGCATTCAAGATAAACAGACCTGACATGCGGTACGGCAGTCTCAACACTCAGGGGGGGGGGGAGGAGGGCGACAATTTACAGTATTGGGAAGTTGTGCCTTGATTGACTAAAAGCCACTGTCCCATGTGATACAACAAATGGCCCTTTTATCTGATGACCTGGAACTCCATGACCTTTTATTAGGTCCCAGTAAGCCACATCAAAAGCGCTTCCTATATGCAATATAAAACGAAATATGTAAGGTTTCTCAGCCGGAAGCTGCTGAAAGACTGTGCGAAATAGACAGGGCCAATTTAGAGAAAGCTCTCGCAGTGGTTGACAACGGTATGACCACCTTGTCCTCTAGGATCTACTCTTTAGGAAACAGTTTCATCAGCAATAGACATTGTTCAACATCCGCATTACAATATGGGCAGTCACAGCTTAGGCCTATTATGCTATTAAGCTAGACATAACAAACACTATGTTCTGGCCACGTGCGATGGCGACATATTAATACCACTAGCTTGTTCGCCCCATACCAACTTACAAAACAGCAGATGCTCATGGTGCGCAAAGATGAAAAATACACTATGTTACACACTGATAGACTAGAGAAGTTACCTTTCACTGTTGCTGAAGTACCATCCGCGGATTGGATAATCCATGGGTACATTACCCTGCCGATTTTGACATTTAATTTTCAGTACTATCTGTAACACCACCCAAGTAGGCAGATATGAAGCGTTAGGGGAAGGGTTTGTACACGAGTATTGGGAACTGCCTTTCAAATTTCAGTGTCGAAATAGGGAAACTGAGGTTTTTCTCAGCATTTTAGACTGCAAGAATACTTTAAGTGGATCCTTAATGTGCAAGCTTGTTTCGCTGCACGGGGCCTGCAATGCTTCCGTGGCAAACGTATCTTGCTGCTTGAAAGGTTTCCCAGCGGCCGTGATATGTCCGGCTTTCAGATTGCTCTCTAACAGGAGTTACCTGATGCTGAACAGTCAGGTTTGCTGTGGAATGAAACCAGGGGTTGCCTATCTGGTGACGGTGTCTTTCATTGTTACTTGTTGTACATAAGTATTATTTCCACCTGCCCGTACAGTTAGAAGGATACACTCTGGCCTTCGATTAATCTTACTAATGTACGGTTCTGATGCCCTGAGCAAACTGAAAGCCTTACTGTTTCAAAAGGATGTGGCCTTAACTTCTGCTAAGGAGACGTATGTTCTTCAGGTTGCAAGGCCCTCTTCAGAGATACAGGCACTACTCCGCACTAACTTCCCACGACATTTTGGAGAGCTGGTGCATCGTAATTTTATTATGTCTAGTACAAATGGGATAGCACATTTTTTCAAACGTATAGGAGTCATTCCATCTTTTATACACTCTGTGCTTCGAAGCTTCTTTGGAGGTCTTCCGCTGGTCCGGTTCCCGATTGTCGGGACTGTCATTTTAATTTTTCTGCTCCGCAATGGATGTCCCATTTCGAGATCAAATGGAGCTAGCACTATGATGTGTGCTACTGTGCCGTGAGCTCATGGTGCACTGCTTTGGCGCACCCTTGATTCGAGAACTGAATGAGCATTGGTTTTTATCATTTCGACCCGTGCAGCTTCACTGCGTACAGCCTGTACTCCACTGTGTGTTGTGCACTTTCAAGTGTACCTTGGATTTATGCCTGTGATCGCAACTGGCTGAGCCTTCGGACATAAATGTGCTTATGGACCCCTTAAAGGCCCATATGTATGGCTGTCCACAGCGGATTCTTTTGCTCATAGATGCATTCTACGAGCCTTCCTGGGATGCATCAGCTCCTGGTGAATTGGATCTTGGCTTTGGTTTGGTGGGACTATCGACGGCTGTAGTCACTCTCGGCAGCTGCTGTGGGGGTTGGATGGGAACACATCTGTTCAATAAACCTGCTCTGAGGTGTGCCTCTAGGATCATCGTCTGCAGATCCTGGGAACAGAAATGTTTTGTCTACCATTTGGAACACAAACATTCGGCTATTCGGTTTGGTGGAAACTACTGATTCAGCCTGTTTTATACATCCTGAATAGGTTTTAAACTGGTTTTTAATTTTTGCTTTTATTTCAGATGTCTTTCTTTGTTCTTTTGGCTTCTAAATCGTATGATTGACTTTTTAATAGTTTTTAGCTTGATTATAGAACATGGATTTTAGGGTTGCATTTTACATCTGCATATGCTAATGCATTTTTTAGCTATAGCTTTCTAGTTTAATTTAGATAGCGCTGTAGCCCACTTATGTTTGCGGAGTGGGTGTCATGTGTCCCAGTTACAGCTAGAAGGAAACAATGTCATTTTACATACACACAGTTTTTTTTCCTAAGTTGCCTTCACTCTCGTACAATGACATTGCGGATTGGTTTCCATGAAACTATACTCGCTTACAAAATCAACTTCGCAAGAACACTATCATAACACCTTGAACATCTACACATCAGTCTATACGTAGACATATACCTAGTCTATACATACATTATGCAAATATGATTATTTTGGTCCAGGAGGAGACAGCTCTCTATAGCACATAGCAGCCTGAAAAGAATCTCAGTCCAGGGCAAGGATGCTTTCCATTATAAATAAACAAGCATTTCTGGCTTGAGGCAGAAGAACACTTGCCGTCATTTGCGAGGTCACCATACGCTGACGTCCCAGCCCAGCTGCTTGCTGATCCCTCAGAGAAGGATGTCTAATTTGTGACCACGACGGTGACCTACATTCTTTTCCTTCAGGTAATGGGGGATTCCTATATCCGCTTCTGTCTATTGATCATTACAGCACATATTTTATACAAGAATCACTTTGGTTCAATAAATATTGAAAGCACTCCACTGTGTCTTCACTGTATATTTCTCTGAGAGAAAGAGCACGAGTGACTGAGTGAAAGGGTTCTAGATCTGTTACCATGATCCCTGGGAGAGCTCTGGGTCGTCATATTCTGTGGTTGTCAAAACTGTTTGCTACCCAACTACGTGTAGGGGTGAGTATGGCTCTCACTGTGGGCTAGCTGGTTTGAAGTATGACCTATCCTGCGGGGGTGCACAGGATCAGTCTGGCACCACCCTACGTTTATGGTGCCCAACAAACACGCAGCTCCTACTGGGAAATGGGGAACTAAACAACTCGGCTGCTGATGAATACTAAGGTCTATGCAGATTCACCACCATGGGATGTTACACAATGGCTATCAATTTAGCTAAAAAATCAAATTTACTCTGTAACTAAGGGCTCAGACACTTCTGTTTAAAAATGTTGTGGTTGGCCCATCTTGGTAGTAGGGATTTTAGAAATGAAGGTGCTATTAATAAAGTATTAATTAGAAAGATACAACAGCTTTGGTAAAATGTTTCCTGAACAAACACTACCAAATCCGACATTTACAGTGTGAAGGGGACATAAAAGGTAATGTTTAAGATGTGTAGACAGCCTTGAACCTGGATAACTATGCAAAGACACAGGCAATGCCTGCTTCTAATAATAGAGTTATCTCGTTATAATACAGCAATACACAAATAACATCTTCAAAGCAACAAATATAATTACCTGAACTTTCACATCCATCCTGTAAAGAATCCGATGGTGGCGTCATGGACTGCAATGCTACAAAAATAGTGGATAAAAAAATTAGGAAACAATTATAGACACAAAAGCACAAGTTACTAACTTGTGTAACGATATATCTGTAAGAGAGTAGTTAGTGACAGATTCCTTACCTTAGAATATCCCCAGGCGTCAGGCTGGATCCGGAAAGTTTTGCGTAGCAGTACCCCTGCGCGTCGGTAGGCGGCGTCGTGCGGCTCCGCGTCCGTCGTCGGCGTCGTGATCGCCGGGATGACGTCGCGGCCAGTACTTAGACGCCGCCCATGCGCGCTGGCGTCAGTTCTGTACACGACTTTCCGTGCCAGAAACGCAGAGCCATGCAAGAAACTGACACTGGTGTCTGAAAACTAGGGCCCTGAAAGGGATGACCTTAACCCTAGAAATCAGTTCGCAGAACGGGGAGGATGGGTGGGGCGGTAAGGAATCTGTCACTAACTACTGTCTCGTACAGATATATCGTTACACAAGTTAGTAACTTGTGCATCTGAAAGAGACACGTTAGTGACAGATTCCTTACCTTAGAATAGATACCCCAGCAATACCAACCCCGGTGGTGGGTCTGCGAACAAAGATCAGACGAGGAAGTCTCGGAGAACAGAACGGCCAAAGAAGCCATCTCTCCGGACTTGGCTGTCAAGGCAGTAATGCTTGGTAAACATGTGCAGCGAGGCCCACGTAGCTGCCTGACAAATGTCCTGCAATGGGACACCACATCCCAAAGCCGTGGTGGCGGCTGTCGCCCTGGTGGAATGGGCACGCAGCCCAACAGGGGGCTCCTTCTTAGCCAAAGAATAGCAGGCTTTGATACACAAGACAACCCAGCGGGAGATGGTCCGCTTGTGTACCGCCCGACCTTTTTTGGCGCCCACGTAGCCAACAAAGAGCTGGTCGTCCACCCGGAACTGTTGTGTGCGGTTCAGATAGAAGGAAATCGCACGTTTTGGGTCCAGACGGTGGAGCCTCTCTTCCTCTCTGGAAGGATGCGGAGGCGGAAAGAAGGTGGGCAAAGTGATGGTCTGCCCAATGTGGAAGGCAGTAACCACCTTTGGCAAGAAGGACGGACGCGTCCTAAGAACAACCTTGTCTGGATGAACAGACAGAAAGGGGGTGCTTACAAGAAAGAGCCTGGAGCTCACTCACCCGCCGAGCGGAGGTGATAGCCACCAGAAAGGCTGTCTTCAGAGTGAGAAGACGAAGAGGACAGTTATGGAGAGGCTCAAAGGGAGCGCACATTAAAAAGGTAAGAACCAAGTTCAAGTCCCACTGAGGCATCACAAACGGAACAGGAGGGAAAAGGTGTGTAATGCCTTTAAGAAACCTGTTAACAACAGGGGACTTGAAAAGGGAGGGCTGATCAGGAAGCCTGGGAAAGGCCGAGATTGCACAAAGGTAGCCCTTGATGGTACCCAGGGCAGAACCCTGTTGGGTCAGAGAAAGAAGGAACAGGAGAACCTCAGAAAGAGGGGCAGAAAGGGGATTCACAGCCTTTGCTGTGCACCATGCCACAAACTTGTTCCACCTGCAGGCGTATACCACCTTAGTGGAGGGACGCCTGGCTGCCAGAATCACATCACAAACTTCGGGAGGCAAGTCGAAAGGAATCAACTGCTGCCGCTCAATCTCCACGCAAGGAGGTGGAGACTGGACAGGTTCGGGTGGAGGACCGTTCCCTGCTGCTGCGACAGAAGGTCCTCCCGAAGAGGCAGACGGATCGGGGATCGATGCTCATACTGAGTAGCTCGGGATACCAAACTCTTCGAGCCCAGTCCGGAGCCACAAGAATGACTTGGGCCCGGTCGCGCCGAATCTTCTTCAACACTCTGGGTAGAAGTGGTATAGGCGGAAAGGCGTACAACAGACCGCAACTCCACTCGCGACGAAAAGCGTCGCCAAGCGAGTGCCGCCTTGGAAATTCCAACGCGCAGAACTGCTGACATTGTGCGTTCTCTTCGGTGGCGAATAGATCTAACCAAGGCTCTCCCCACTGTAGAAAGAGTCCTTGCGCCACCTCCGAGTGAAGACGCCATTCGTGAGCCATCATGCACCTGCGGCTGAGTTCGTCCGCCCTGGCGTTCAGGGAACCTGCCAGGTGTTGAACCATCAGGAAAATGCCCTGATGTTCCAGCCATGTCCAGAGACGCAGAGCCTCCTGACATAGGGTCCACGACCCCACCCCGCCTTGTTTGTTGCAGTACCACATGGCGGTGGTGTTGTCTATGAACACCTGCACTACCTTCCCCTTGACAGAGGGAAGGAATGCCTTTAGTGCAAGTCGGATCGCCCGGAGCTCCAGAAGGTTGATATGGAGCCGGGACTCCGCCGGAGACCAGAGGCCTCTGATCTCTGCCTCTACCATGTGACCGCCCCATCCCAGAAGGGACGCATCCGTCACAACTGTGTGCTCTGGCTGGGGAAGGGAGAGGGATCTGCCCGTAACCCACTGCCGGTTCGAAAGCCACCACTGCAACTGTCGTGCAGTCCCCTCCGAGATCTGGACGTAATCGGACAGGTTCCCCTGATGCTGCGCCCACTGGAACGTCAGGTCCCACTGCAGAGCCCGCATATGCCATCTGGCATGATCGACCAGCAGGATGCAGGAGACCATGAGGCCCAGCAGCCTCAGGGTCATCCGTATCGAAACCCAGGATAGAGGCTGAAAGATCGGAATCATAGCCTGAATATCCTGGACTCGCCGTTCGGGAGGATAGGCCTGAAACTGCGTTGTGTCCAGAACTGCTCCGATGAAAAGGAGCTGTGGAGAAGGAATCAGGTGCGACTTCGGCACGTTGATGGAGAACCCCAGCGAGTGCAGGAGTTCGGCCGTAGTCTGGAGGTGGGAGACGACTGCCTGGGACGAGCCCGCCTTCAACAACCAGTCGTCGAGGTAGGGGAAGACTGGAACCCCTGCCCGGCGCAGATGAGCTGCGACCACCACCATCACTTTCGTGAACACCCGAGGGCGCTGGTAAGGCCAAAGGGAGCACGGTGAACTGAAAATGCTCGAGGCCTACCGTGAACCGCAGGTAACGCCGGTGGGCCGGCAGGACGGGGATGTGAAAATATGCGTCCTGCAAGTCCAACGCTACCATCCAGTCTCCAGGGTCGAGGGCAGTCAAGACCTGAGCTAGGGTGAGCATCTTGAACTTCTCCTTCCGGAGGAAGCGATTGACGTTCCGGAGGTCCAAGATAGGACGCATGTCCTCCTTGTCCTTTTTGGGCACCAGAAAGTAGTGGGAGTAACAGCCACGCCCTACTTCTGGGGTCAGAACGCGCTCGATGGCCCCCTTGGCCAAGAGGGCCGCAACTTCCTTTTGAAGAAGCACCAAATGATCCCCCGACATGCGGTGGCATTGAGGTGGCATGGCTGGGGGGGTAGTCTCAAAGGGGAGGGAGTAGCCCCTTCGGACAATGTCCAAGACCCACTTGTCCGATGTGATGGTACGCCAGTGGTGAAGGTGATGGCGGACCCTGCCCCCCACTGGCGTGCCGTGGACCTGAAAGGATGGACTAGGAGGGCTTGGAGGCCGCGGACGGGGCGGAGGAGGTGGCCTGACCGGCACGCTGGTTACCCGACCCGCCTCGGCGGGAGCCACGTCCTCAGCCACGCGAAGGCGCTTGCTGCGCGGGCCGGTGGCTGGGCAATGGACGTGACTGGGCGCCCCTTCCGTGGCCACAAAAGGGGCGAAAAGCAGACTGCTGCGGAGGGCGCGAGGCGGAGAGGCCCACGGACTTGGCCGTAGCCCGCGAGTCCTTAAAGCGCTCCAGCGCGCTGTCTGCCTTATTGCCAAAAAGGCGGATACCATCGAAGGGCATGTCCATAAGGGTGTTTTGGACATCGCCCGAGAAACCAGTGGTCCTCAGCCAGGCGTGACGGCGAAGCGCCACTGTCGTAGCAAGCGATCTGCCCAGCGAGTCAGCGGTGTCTAGGCCACATCGGATTGTGAACTTCGCCGCGTCTCTCCCGTCTGCAATAACACGGGTGAGTAGTGTCTGGACCTCCTCAGGACACTTAGGCAGCACTTGCGCCACCGAATCCCACAGAGAGTGGGAATAACGGCCCAAAAGGCAAGCGGTGTTCACGGACCGCAAGCCAGCACTGGAGGAACAAAAAACCTTCTTCCCAAATTGGTCCAGTTTATGGGATTCCCTGTCCGGCGGAGCCGTAGGGAAGGCGCTCTGAGAGGTAGAGGCTTGGACAACCAAGCTCTCGGGGGTGGGGTGTTGGGAGAGGAACAAGGGGTCGCCCGGGGCCGGGCGATGGCGTCGGGCTACGTTCCTGTCCACAGGAGCCCCTGTGGTGGGCCTGGACCAGGTGCCCAAAAGAACGTCAGAAAGTGCGTCGTTGAACGGCAGCAGTGGCTCCGAGGAGGTAGCCGCCGGCTGAAGCACTTCCGTCAGGAGGTTAGTCCTGACAGCCACTGTAGGGAGCTTGAGGCGCAAGGCCGCGGCCGCCCTACGCAACACCGTTGCATAACTTGCTCCCTCCTCCGTAGCCACGGAAGGAGGAGACAGCATGCCAAGGTCTGGAGAGGTGTCCAGGCCACTGGCATCACCCAGTTCCTCTGCCCAGTCCTGATAGGGCTCACATTGGGCTGTGAGAGGGTCTTCCGACCCCTCCCAGTCCTCCCCGTCCTCCAAAACGGGTGAAAAATATGGAGGGCGGACATGAGGGAAGAAAAGTCCCATCGGTGTCGGTATCGGCCGACGTCGATCCGGCTCCGTGTCCGGTTCCGGGGAGAACCTGGGGACGGCGTCGCCCGGAACCTCGGATGGTGCCGTGAGCGGTACCGGGGAGGTTGGCGCCGGTGGAGGTGTTGTCAGGTCAACCGGCGTCGACCGGGATCCAGGCCTGGATCCGAGGGGGTCCTGCGGCGCCGGGGCCGGCGGAGACACCGGGGCCGGAGCCGCCGGTGGTGCCGAAGGAGGACCCCCACTGGGGCCCGAAGGCGCACCGGGATAACCCTTAGGCCCGAAGATGCGAGCCATGGCCGACAAGAAGTTCTGGATGTCGGCCGGAGTCGACGTCGGACCCGGAACAGGCGGGTAGGCCGGCGTTGGCTCATCGGGTACTCCCGGAGCCGAGGGGGCGGTACCAACAGGACCCTCAGCCGAGTCGTGAGACCGGCGAGGGGAGGTCTTAGAGCGACGCTTCTTAGACCTCTTGTGCTTTGCCTTACCTGAAGACGAAGACTTCGACCCCGACGAATGACGACGGCTCCGCGACCGGCCCCTCGACCTCTCCCGGGACCTCGATTGGCGCGGAGCCGAGTGCCGGGCCTCGAGAAGATTTCGAGACTGCTCTCGCAAAGCCTTCGGGGCGAGGGACCGACACTCGGGGCACGACGTGGGGTCGTGGCCGCACCCCAGGCAGAAGAGACACTCTCGGTGCGGATCCGTAATCGACATCATGCGATTACAGACCTCGCATGGCTTGAAGCCGGGCATCCCTACTGACACCTTGGAGTCGAAACGACTCGAAAACATGGACAAAAAGTCTCAAAAATACTCAGTCAAAAAATGACTGGGGCACTGCTCAATCCGGATCTGCGCTTACTGGCGCGGAAAAAGAAAGAACTGACGCCAGCGCGCATGGGCGGCGTCTAAGTACTGGCCGCGACGTCATCCCGGCGATCACGACGCCCGACGACGGACGCGGAGCCGCACGACGCCGCCTACCGACGCGCAGGGGTACTGCTACGCAAAACTTTCCGGATCCAGCCTGATGCCTGGGGATATTCTAAGGTGAGGAATCTGTCACTAACGTGTCTCTTTCAGATACAAAGGATTACAAAAGTACAGTCTATGAATCTTAGAGCTGTGCTTTGAAATATTTACTCAAGCTTGAGCTTAACCACGAAACCTGAGCTTAAACCCATTGATTTTCTTGTTTGGTACACAACTACATTATTTGAAACAGACACGGAATTCAGAATCCTGCTAACGACCATAAGTGTCTCTAAAATTATTGGGTTGTTGTAATTATGAGAGAGGTATTAATTTGCTACTTAGAATAGAAATGCTTAAAGCAATACTCTAGATATGTGTGTAAACTGTTTATCTTTTAAGTAATGCTCAGGTCTTTGTAAATGTCAGTACTTGTAGACCACCTGTAATTAGAATTCAACAGTGTCTTCATTTGAGGATGTCCCAATAAAGACTAGTCATACTTGGCAAAGAAGTACTTTGAGAAGTCTTGGAGCAATACAGGACATACATTTGTTGAGAAAAGCTGCAGTGACAGCCTTGCTTGTATTAGAATAATCTCCTTTAACCACACAGAAACAATCTCCATCCTGACCACTGCTTTCACTAAAGGCCAGGGACAACCAGGTTTAATTATGAGTAACTGCAAAACTACCACCTTGTTCTTCAAACAATTTCTTGAATGAAACATATGTCTGGGTTTCCTTGAAGACTGGAAGGAAGAGCAAGATTAAAGAGAAGCACAGTGGTCAGGTTGCTTCTTCAGACACTGGACAGAGTACAAGCCTCTATACCTTGGCATACTTCAGTAGTACTTAACTTTTCACAATTCAAGATTTGACAGTCTCAAAAGCAGCACTAAGTTACATATTAAACACATAGATTTGATAGAGTTCTGTCAAAGGCAAGATGGACTAGGATTGTAACTGATATAGCATGACAGTGCAAGGTTATCAACATTTGTAGGCACCAAGAATAGGTTGCTGATCACCCAATAGTTATTTATAGAAATGGAGCCTAACTTCGGATGTCTTTCAAATAGGTTTCTTATTAGAAAATATAAAGCCTATCTAACATTTAAAAAAAAATCCTGTTTTTCTATTTGACACTTTTCATGGAGTAGGCAGATATGGGGATTCTATGGGTTTCAAAGTGTTTATTTTTGTAGCCTAAACATTAAGGGGCTACTAAAAATCAATTACTAGGGGATAGTTGTATTAAAGGGGACACAAGATTGACAACTGGCAGGATGTTCTTGGTTGGGAGCTTCAGCGAAATGGAAACATTACTTGTAATTCTACTTCTCAATCATGTGTACTTACTGTTCAGTCACAAAGGAAAAATACATCATGCAAATGTGGGATCCAGAAACACATTTAAAAAAAAAATGTTTTCTAATGTGAAAAAATAAACACAACTAGAAAACATGTCAAATTAGTAATTGGCAAAATATTAAGTATTTTATATGTATGTCAATCGTTTGACTATGGCTGTAAGACAAAGACATTCAGCCAAAACAAAGCTATTGTGGGGTTATGGGCAGATTGCCCATTTCTTATAATCCACACAACTTCTTCTCTGAGAAATTGCAGTCAAAGAGATTTAACAGTAACTCAACCTTCTGGAAAATAACATCTGTAAACTGCATTTTGTGTTAACACATATATAAAGAAACAAACGTGCTTGGGTGCCCTTACGGCACAAGAAGTGTAAACACTCATATTTCATAGGGGCACATGAAATATTTCCATGGTTAGTAACAGTTTCCATTTGTAATCTGTGTTGCTGTTGAATTAACCAGGCAGAACGTTTCTATAAGTCTACCATCGAAATATTCACAAAAAGGTAAATGTAGCTGCCTATGGAATGTGGTTGAAGCACTATATGCAATTAAGGTTTAAGCTCTAGTATAGCATGTTTGTACACACCTAACAATCAGTCTAGTGAAACCACCCTTCAAAATAGGATTGCCTAAATGAGGTTTTGCAAAAATGACAGATGCTCTGCCTTGCCTATAGATTTAGTTTTTGCAAGTAGAACACCGCTGTTTTCAGACTTAGTTTCTGGGTGCGGGAAAAAAACAGGCAATGTAATTCTCTGATTTGAATTAAAGGGAGTCACGACTTTTGTAAGAAATTTCAGTTTTTTCAGTATATTATCTTGCTGCTGAAGATTTTCCATCCTCACTGCGAAGACCTTTTTGGATGTGCTGCAACTTTTACGCTTATGCCTTTAAAAAAGATATACAGGCCACATTTGAGTCTTTTTTTGCTAAGTGTTGTGGACTCACCTGGAGGGAACCAAGAAAACAGCCAAAATATACCAAAATTGTCTCTTCCAAGCCTCACTGTGTGGATAAAATGTTTCACTTATTGGGTTCAACTGCTGCCTGGCAGTTTTTTGGCGTGTGGGGGGAGAGCAACACAAATATCTGTGGATCCTAGCACTTTGCTTGTGGGCTTTTAATGCTGTTGTGTTAATATGCTCTGCCTTCGCTAAATAACACATATGGTTTAGTGTGTATTCAAGGCTCCCTGGCACTACACAACATTCAGGCTCCTCTCCATCACCAATGATGTCTTAAGGATTTTGACATGTCCAGGGTCTTGTCAAGACCTGGGTCTCAATGCTACATCTTGTGATGTGCCCAGCAGCGTTTGAGTCAGTAGCCAATGGTCTTCATTCGTTTGAATGCCATACACGCCGAACATGTCGACTCCTACTGCTCTGGCGAACGGTTACAGACCCCAGTGCTGGTCGGACCAGGAACATTTTCAAATTGCATCTGGGGCAGAATTGGAAGGGTATTTTAGTATTTTCTCCGAAACACCATCCCACAACAACCATTCTCAATATGCCAAGATCAAGAAAGTCACCTTAAATCAAGTCCTAAACGGTTGATGATCCAGTGAGCTCTTCAGTCACTGGGGTCAAATCCTCAATGATTTACACCAAAGGTCCAAAAGAAGACATCATCAGTCCCAGACTTGGCACTGGTGTGTCTGAACCAGAGGATGGAAAACAATTCTTAGGTGAAGTATTTGCCCCGGTGCATTGTGGGCTAAGGGAGGAGTCA
The DNA here is from genome assembly GCA_963921515.1 of Calotriton arnoldi. Classification (NCBI taxonomy): domain Eukaryota; kingdom Metazoa; phylum Chordata; class Amphibia; order Caudata; family Salamandridae; genus Calotriton; species Calotriton arnoldi. The sequence continues at coordinate 3,456,695 of CAWUFW010000484.1, read as the reverse complement.
TAAGGGATCTTGTGACGCAAAGCTCCTCAAAGAAAACAACTTGCAAACGACCGCACCCAACACTAGATAGCAGGAGTATTCAAAGCATGTATTTATAGTCACACTTTATGAACACAGTGTCTTGTTGTGTTAAGTTCGCTCTATTGTAGTAATAAACTAAAGTTTAATCCAGGCACTGCAGTAATAAATGTGTGAATGTGAGTTTATTAGCACAGTTGCTCTGAACACCGTATAACTGGGCCACATTTATTTTCACTGCTGTGATAAATATATGTTAATATGTTTGTCACCACATGCTGAATCTTTACAAAATTTAGCACTCTCTATACAACTAGTATGCCAAGTTGCATAGAGATCCACAGACAAAGGCGGAGGGAGGCACAGAAGTGTTTCAAATTGGAAATTTCATTCTCTGTACAGCAAGACATGCTGAACAGATTTACAGCGAATCTGGCATTAAAGCAGAACTTTACTCAGAAAGCATGCCTTTTATGGTTTGGGGTTCATTTGGTAAGTATGTTTTTGACATATTTGTGTTTGAAAAAAGGTGTTGGGCAGGTCTGAAATGATTATTACTTGTCAGCTTAAATGACAAATAGCAAAATTGCGTTAACCACATTTGAAATTTTCTTGAGATATGATTGGCTTGTTAAAGGTGTGAATTATTTGATTATACCTTCGTGGATTTTCAGAGATGGCCGTGGAGGCATTACAACTACTTCTAAGAGCTAGAGTGTAGATATGTACGCAGAGGCATCCAAAATTTGCATGAAAAAAAGTAAATGAAATTCATTGAGCTTGAAGTATATTTGTGCTTTTTCAAACAATCTATAGCATGGGACCACCGTTTTTGTATTTAGAAAACAAGCACATTTTGCGAATGTCCTAGAATTTAACAATACATTTTTTTATATATATAAAAAAGGGAGAAAGTTATTATGGCTGTGGTTGGGTGCAGGGCATGACAGTATGCTAAGATGAGTGGCTACAGAGTCTGGCCACCAGCCAGGCCCTGCTTGCAACTGTCAGTGAATGAAAAGCAGGACATGTTAAGAGTATAGCAGGTGAATGCAGATTATCATACAAAAAAGATAAAAAACTACATTTAACTAACAGTTAAAGTGAAGTTATAGTTCAGAAACAAAACCCTTGAAAATCGCCTTTTATGGATTAAGTACCCAAACCATAACTTGCACCTCAAAAACCCGAACTTGCTCCCCAAATGAACTGCTCTAGATCTTGCAATATTTATATGTTTCAACATTTATTAACAATAACATTGGTCTTTACTCATTTTTGGCAATATCCATAACGATATGCTTAAATAGTTTAAAAACTTTGATATGCAATATAGTATTAAAACATGCAAATCTGAATTTTAAATATAAAATACCCTGAGCTAAAACATTTCATAAAAGATACAAAACAATTACAATATATTAGATAATAAAAATATATTGCAAAAAGGCTTATATCACAAACAAATCTCTAATAATATCTTAGGTGGAAAAGTGTCCTTTCAAAGAATACAGTTCAGATCACCAGTAAGTCTGGAGAAGCCAGGCAGCCCATCAGTAACTAGCTATGGATCATCTGTTCTATAACAAAATTTCAAGGCTTCAACACAGAATATTATGGAGGAAGAAATAAATAAGGGAATGAGCTATTTACGGCTACCAACTACTGTTTTTGTGCAAAAGAACACAAAGACCAATATTGCCAAAAGCCACAGTTGCAAAAGAATAAAGTTACTTACCTTTGGTAACGCCTTATCTGTTAGAGACTCTACCTAGCCGCATATTCCTTACCTTAGAATTATACCCAGGAGTCAGACTGGATTTTGAATTTTTCCTGAGCAGTACCCCTGTGCGCTTGTATGTGGCGTCGTTGGCATCGTCTATGCCGGTAGTGACGTGTGCAGTGCCTATATAGACGCCACCTCAGCGAGCTGACGTCCGTTTCTTTACACGACTTTCCATGCCAGGAACTAGGGCCTGAAAGGGGAAAAGCCTAGACCCTAGAAATCTGTTTGTAGAGCGAGGGGGAGGGGTTGGTTGGTTAGGAATCTGCGGCTATATAATCTCTCTACCAGATAAGGCGTTACCAAAGCTAAGTAACTTGCTCATCTGATAGAGATTTCTAGCAGAGATTCCATACCTTAGAATAGAAACCCAAGCAATACCTTCTCAGAAGTGGGTCTGTGAACATGATTTAAACAAGAAAGTCCTGCAGAACCAAACGGGCAAAATGCCCATTCCGAAGAACCTGACTGGCCAGGTACTAGTGTTTGGTGGACGTGTGCAGCGAGGCCCACGTTGCTGCCCGGCAGATGTCCCCGACCGGAAAGCTGTGTGATAACGCAGTGGTTGCAGCCTTTGCTCTAGGAGAATGAGCACGCAAACCTTCTGGGGGTTGCTTCGTGGCCAATGCACAGCATATTTTAATGCACAGCACGATCCATTGGGAGATGGTCCATTTCTACAAGGCCCTTCCTTTATTGGCTCCAACATACCCCACAAAGAGATGGTTGTCCACCCGGAACTGTTTTATGCGCTCAAGGTAGAACAACAAGGCTCTTTTTGGGTCCAGTCGGTGGAGTCGCTCCTCTTCCTTAGAGGGATGCAGCGGAACGAAAAAGTTGGGCAGGGTGATGGACTGGCCTACATGTAAGGGAGTGGCCACCTACGAAAGAAAGGAAGCCCTAGTGGGAAGGTCCAGCTTGTCCGTGAAGATGCTGAGGTACGGAGGCTTAGATTACAAAGCCAGGAGCTAACTAACCCTCAGGGCAGATGTTATGGCCACTGGAAAGGCCGTTTTGACGGTAATGAGCATGAGAAAACAGTTGTGTAGCAGCTTGATGGGAGGGAGTGCACATGAGAACCGTTGAGTTTGTTAACACTGACGTTCAGAGAGCCTGACAGGTCTTGAACCACTAAGGATAAGTCCTGATGATCCAGCAATGTCCAGCGGTGCAGGGCCTCTTGACAAAGGATCCACGACCCACCCTGCCCTGTCTGTTTAAGCACCACATGGCGGTGGTGTTCGTGAACACCTGCACTAGCTTCACACTGATGGAGGGTAGAACGGTTTCAATGCTAGCTGGATTGCTCGCAGCTCCAGCATGTTGATGTGGAGTCTGGATTCCATCGGAGACCAGAGGCCGCTGAACTCCACCTCTCCCAGATGGCCACCCATCCCAGGAGTGACGCATTGGTCACTATGTCAGATCTGGTTGAAAAAGGGAGAGAGGTCTTCCCTTGACCCAATCATGGTTTGTTAATCACTACTAGAGATATTTTGCAGTATCCTCCGAGATCTGGACCATGCTGGAGAGATTCCCCTGATGCTGTGCCCAATGGAACTTTAGGTCCCACTGCAGAGACGCATATGCCAGCGGGTATGTATAACAAGCAGAATGCAGGGGGCCATGAGGCCCATCAACGTCAGAGTCAGTGTCACCGAAACCCAGGATAAAAGCTGAAACAGTCTGTATATCCTGGACTCGTGGTTCGGGAGGATAAGCTCAAAACTGCACAGTGTCCAGAACAGCTCTGCTGAAAGGGAGAGTCTGAGAGGGATTTCGGTGCGACTTTGGCATGTTGATAGAGAACCCCAGTGAGTGCAGGAGGTCCGCCATAGTCTGGAGGTGGGAGACAACTGCCTAGGGCGAGCCCACCTTCAACAGCCAGTCATTGAGATAAGGGGAAGACTGGTACCACTGATCTCCGCAGATGAGCTACAACCACCACCATCACCTTGGTGAACAACTGAGGGGCACTGGTAGGGCCAAAAGGGAGCACAGCAAACTGAAAGTGCTTGTAGTCCACTGTGAACCACCAGTAACGTCTGTGGGCAGGCGAGGCGGGAATGTGTATGCGTCCTGCTACCAAATAGTCTCCAGGGTCGAGGGTGGACAGATTTTGAGCGAGCATGAGCCTTTTGAATTTCTCCTTTTTCAAGAAGAAATTGAGAGGGCTCAGGGCTAGAATAGGACAAAGGCCTCAGTCCGTCCTTGCCCATGAGAAAGTAGCTGGAATAACCACGACATACTTCTGTCAGCACCCTCTTTATGGCTCCTTGGCCGAGAGTGCGCCACTTCCTGGTGGAGTAAGGAGAGATGGTTCTCTGTCAGTCAGTCGCAAGTGGGTGGCGTGGGTGGAGGGGTGTTCACAAAGGGGAGAGAGTAGCCCCTTCGGACAATCTGGAGAACCCAGTGGTCGGATGTTATTGACTTCTAGTGGTACAGGTGAGGGCGTATCCTGCCTCTCACTGGTTGGTCATGATGGCCACAGGGCAAACTAAAGAGGTTTGAAGGCTGCAGCTGCCAGGGATGGGTGCAAGGAGGTGCACTGGCCCGACCTCTGGTTACCTGACCCATGGGGTCTGTGGGTACTGCGTGCTCGCCACGCAGGTGCTGGGAAGCTTGGGTGTCGTGGTGGCTGGGCAGGTAAGGACACGGTTGGAAGCTCCTTTTGTGGCCACAAAAGGAGAAAAAGGCAGACTGGGGTTGGCGAGGGGCCATGGAAAGGCCTAAGGACCGGGTAGTAGCTCTGCTGTCCTTGAAGCGTTCCAGCGCAGAGTCTGCCTTGTCTCCGAAATGACAGGAGCCCTTAAAGGGCATGTCCGTGAGTGAAGCTTGGACAGCCCCTGAAAAACCAGTCGTCCTCAGCCAGGCATGACGCCGTAAGGCCACCGACGAAGAAACTGCTCGGCCTAGCAAGTCGGGCATATTCAGCCCACATCCGATAGTGAACTTAGCTGCTTCTCTTCCATCAGTCATAGCTTGGGAGATTATGACCTGGGCCTCCTCCAGGACCATAGGCAGGACCTGTGCAACCCAATCCCAGAGTGAATGGAAGTAACGGCCCAAAAGGCATGCAGTGTTCACAGATCGCATGCCAGGCTGGTGGTAGAAAACATTGCCTTTCCCAAGGTGTCTAGCCTTTTGGATTCCCTATCCGGTCGGGTGGTAGGGAATGCATCAGAGTTTACTCGGGAGGTGGAGGCTTAAACACCAAGCTCTCCGGGGTAGGGTGTTGGATGAGGAAATTAGGGTTCACTGGGGCGGAGGCGATGGTGGCGGGCAACTGTCCTGTTCATAGGAGCCCCTGTCTAGGGCTTGGACCAGGCCCCAAGAAGGACGTCTGTGAGGGCTTCATTAAATGGTAGAAGCGGGTCTGAGGGGGTGACTCCCGGTTGAATCACCTCAGTCAATTCGTTAGTCTTGACCGCCACAGAGGGCAGGTTAAGGTTCAGGACATCTGCCGCTCTCCTCAACACCATTAAGAGGCTCCCTCCTCTGTAGCCACGGTAGGAGAAGAGACCAAGTCAGTATCTGGGGAGGTGACCAGTCGACTGGCATCCGCCAATTCCTCACATTAAGTGTCCTCACTGGGGTCTAGGGCTGATATTCGTAAGGGTCCAGTGGCCACTTCGACTCTTCCCCATGTCCCAGCCCATAAGAATAAGGCTCGGGCTCCAGCCTGGAGAGAATGGCTCTAATCAGCATCAGGCAACATTCTTCCAGCTCAGTGGCGGCGCCCAGCATTGAGGGTCGACGTTCCATTATCTCGTCGGATGACTTCAACCGATGCAGCAAAGTCGAAGATCTTATTGACTTCTTGTGGGACTTGCCAGAGAGGGACGACTGATTGTGAAGAAAAGCTATGGCTCCATAACCGATTCCGGGACCTTCCTCTTGACCAGTATCGAGACTGTCGTGGCGTTGCACGTCGAGCGGCAATAAGCTTCAGGAATTGCGCCTTGAGGTGCATGGAGCGACAATCGACACAGGTCTTGGCGTCATGGTCGTGCTCAAGGCACGAGACACAACCGAGGTGCAAGTCCGTCACCGAAATTTGCCAGTGACAGGCGCCGCAGGGCTTGATATCAGCCTTCCTTGTGGACCTCCCTGCCACACCAAGAGATAAGTCTCGAAAAAAACCAGGTCAATTAAAAAGTGACTGGGGGTGGCTCTCTCCAGATCTGCACTGACTGGCGTGGAAAGAAAAGAATCTACGCTGTTGGGGTGTTACAACCTATCCTACCTGCGCGGAACGTTGGCCGGTTCATGCCGCAATTTCGATGGGAACACAAACTACCGTTCCCGGCATGCACTTAGCACTTCCGGAGCATAGGTGGCGCTTGGAGTCCGTGTTCCGGAACGGACAGCCATTTAAGCAGTGCCGGGTCGGTGAGATGCTGCAGATTATTCCTACTGCATGCTTCGGTTCGGAGGTCAGGAACCGGAGCGCTCTCCATTAACTGGGTCTGGTAAGGGTGCTACGGCACCGGTTCAGTTTATTACTAGAACTTCTATTTGGGTCCCGATGATCGCTGAGATCTTGTGACTTCTGTTGGTGGGGGTCTTCAGTGTATTCTCCTTCTGTTGTTAACTTTGGATACGCCTACAGCTGAGCGTATCACTATCAAGTACGAATAAGTGCTTTTCAGCCGTGATGGAAACGGCATATTCTCTGGCAATAGAGTTATACGACTTTTGACGAAGCCGTGATGAGAAACGGCCTGAGTTGATTTGCTTCTTTGGTTACAAGCCGAAGCCGGGTTGAGAACCGGCAGTGCAATGAGGTATTGGGTTTACAGATGAGAGCCGTGAAAGTAACGGCGATATACATTCCGAATTTAAGAGTGTTCAAAGAGGAGATACCTTTGCTATTTCCGGTGGCGTGTGCATGCACATGTTTCTTTCGCTATCTTGTACACCATTCATTTATGCTTTTATTTTTTGCCTACTGTAACAGGGGTCTAAAACGGGATTGGTGAGGCCAACCCCTGTGATGTTCAAAGAGGCACTACTAATGGTGGGTACGACATGAAGTGGCATTACCGTGATCCTATAATGATTGTATTAGATTAATGGTAACGGCATCTCTGTTATTTGGATTCACAGTTGACACCATTATTTCTTGGAACCAGTCATCCTATTTATCGTTTTCAGAAGAAAAGAAGAAGGTGTTATCTTTTTTCTTTACAGGTACTTAACAGAAAGTATACCAAGGGCTTTAGTGTTTATATGAGTACATAGTGCAAGGGTTAGTATTAATTGTATGTTCTTTTACTTTCCAGATCTCCCTCCCTGCTGTCCCCTTCCTTTCCTTCCCTCGCTCGATCATATCAACCTTCTGTGCTATAACAGCAAACAGAATTGAGACGATCGAGAGGTGGACCCCTTTTGTGCATCGTGCCAACTCCGAGGTACCGTCAGACGTTACAAGAGCTACAGAAGCGGACATGGGGTGGCGCCTATATAAGCAGCGTGCACATAACTTGCGGTGCGGATGACGCCACGCGGAGTCGAACGATGCTACTTACCGACGCACAGGGATACTGCTTACAAAACATTTCTGGAGACAGTCTAGCGTCTGGGGATAATTCTAAGGTAAGAAATCTGCAGCTAGAAGTCTCTATCAGATACTATTATTCAAAGCCATACTGTTCCATTTTGTCAGATAAACGTTTGCTGGGAGTGTGCACTGTGTAAACTTGATGAATAAAGTACACCGTGCCTCTATATATGTAGCCAGCCATGATAGTTCTCAAAGCCTATTCTTAGTTTATGTGATAGACAGTTAACTGTTAACAGGAAGGCCTTATTAGCAGCTTAACTGGCTCAAACTGAATAGTGATAAAACCGAAGTCATGCTGCTCGGGGCAGACACAAATTTTTGGTCGCCTAAATGGTGGCCGGATAGCTTAGGGGATTTCCCTTCCCCAGTGGACAAAGTCAGAAACCTGGGAGTTATACTGGATAATAAACTGTCTTTTAATGCCCAGATAAATAAACTGACTTCCTCTGTGTGGTTCATTTTAAAAATGATTAGAAGAATCCTGCCTTTCATTCCCCAAGAATCACGTAAAACTTTAGCAACAGCGCTGGTTTTGTCCAGACTGGACTATGGCAATGCCTTGTATGCTGGGATACAAATCCAACATCTGACAAAACTCCAGCGTTTACAGAATGCAGCAGCAAGGCTGGTGCTGGACATCCCTAGATCAGAACCAGTTGCCCACAGACTAAGAGCTCTCCACTGGTTACCAATGGAGAAAAGAATAAAATTTAAGACAGCCTGCTTGGCCTACAAGGCCCTTCATGGTATAGGGCCTCAATTTTTAAAAACACATCTGAAACGGTATGAGCCATGCAGGAATCTGAGGTCTGGGCAGGCAAAACTGATACAGGTCCCAAGATTTAAGCAGGTTAAGTGGGGGGGGAGAAGCTTCTTGGTGCAGACGGCCAAGACCTGGAACCTGCTCCCTATCACAATAAAAAATAGCCCCTCGCTCCTATCTTTCAGGAAAGCTGTAAAAACCTGGCTTTTTACCTCTTAGTTAGAGCTCTTTATCATCGGCAGTCTCTTGCTACATCGACTTAGCGCCAAGACGCCCCTGGGCATTCGTGCGCTTTATAAATTTTCAAATCAAATCAAATCATTAGGGCAGACATATTTTTAAGCTCACAGGACCAATACTCTTGGTCGTGAGAATTCTCCTGAAATGTACGGTCCAACAAAACCAACACCCCCACCCAGATCCTAGAATCTCCAACATGTTCTTCAGGTATAATGCCGCAAAAAACTTTTGTTCAGTCTGAGTTAATACAGAACAGGAAATACCGTAATAATATCAGAAATGAGTTTAATACCAGTCTATGAGTAGAGGGTAGTAGAGGGTGCTAGTGGGGTAGCAGAACCTAGCTTCAATAACTATCTCAAAACCATGTCTTGATTATCTGCATATCTTAGGTCTTAGTATAGACCCACTATTCAGATCCACATATGGCTGTAGCGACAGCTTTTTGTCTATGCACTTGCAAAATTATGCTGAGGACAGCAATAGTGACCAGCTCGAACATAGGTCTTGCCTCATCTATGTGTGCATGCCAGTTTAGTTTCAAAATAAAGCATATGCCTAAATAGACAAAAAAGGGCACATTTTTTTACTTGTTCAGCACTAAATGTGCAGCACTAAGTTGCTATTTTAGAGTTGGGGCTGGCTCCATTAACATTATTTTTGTTATTTTGAAGTTGATAGTCAAATCTTTCTCCTTGTAGTAGTTGATGAATTTATTTATCCTCATGTGTATGATAGCAGAAGTACAGCATCATTTGCAAATAGCAGTTGTGGTGATTTCTTGTTGCATAACTTGGGTACATCCAAGGTAGATTCACACAGGTAATTTTTAACATAGTTTAAAAATAAACTAAAAAGGAGTGGGGCTAGCACACAGCCTTTGTGAACACCTATAAGGATATGAACACTAGGGCCGTGTTCCCGTTCCAGCCCATAGTGAACATGACCACTTTTTGGTTTGCAGATACCCATATATTTTAGCCGTCGACATACTTTGGGTCTAATAACAGGATCAAAAGCACAAGTTACTAACTTGTGTAACGATATATCTGTAAGAGACAGTAGTTAGTGACAGATTCCTTACCTTAGAATATCCCCAGGCGTCAGGCTGGATCCGGAAAGTTTTTTGCGTAGCAGTACCCTTGCGCGTCGGTAGGCGGCGTCGTGCGGCTCCGCGTCCGTCGTCGGCGTCGTGATCGCCGGGATGACGTCGCGGGCAGTACTTAGGCGCCGCCCCTGCGCGCTGACGTCAGTTCTGTACACGACTTTCCGCGCCAGGAACGCAGAGCCATGCAAGAAGCTGACATAGGTGTCTGAAAAATACTAGGGCCCTGAAAGGGATGTCCTTAACCCTAGAAATCAGTTCGCAGAACGGGGAGGATGGGTGGGCGGTAGGAATCTGTCACTAACTACTGTCTCTTACAGATATATCGTTACACAAGTTAGTAACTTGTGCATCTGAAAGAGACACGTTAGTGACAGATTCCTTACCTTAGAATAGATACCCCAGCAATACCAACCCCGGTGGTGGGTCTGCGAACAAAGATCAGACAAGGAAGTCCTGGAGGACAGAACGGCCAGAAGCCGTCCCTCCGGACCTGACTGTCAAGGCAGTAATGCTTTGTAAACGTGTGCAGCGAGGCCCACGTAGCTGCCTGACAGATAACCGGCAGCGGAACACCGCGGCCCAAGGCCGTGGTAGCAGCCGTTGCCCTGGTGGAATGGGCACGCAGCCCAACAGGAGGCTCCTTTTAGCCAAAGAATAGCAGGTCTTGATGCACAAGGTAACCCAGCGGGAGATGGTCCTCTTGTGCACCGCCCGACCTTTTGGCGCCCACGTAGCCAATAAAGAGCTGGTCATCCACCCGGAAGTGTTTTGTGCGGTCAATATAGAAGGAGAGCGCACGTTTTGGGTCCAGACGGCGGAGCCTCTCTTCCTCTCTGGAAGGATGCGGAGGCGGAAAGAAGGTGGGCAAAGTGATGGTCTGCCCAATGTGGAAAGCAGTAACCACCTTTGGCAAGAAGGACGGACGCGTCCGAAGAACAACCTTGTCTGGATGAACAGACAGAAAGGGAGGTTTGCAAGATAGAGCCTGGAGCTCACTCACCCGCCGAGCGGAGGTGATGGCCACCAGAAAGGCTGTCTTCAGAGTCAGAAGACGAAGAGGACAGTTATGTAGAGGCTCAAAGGGAGCGCACATTAAAAAGGTAAGAACCAAGTTTAAGTCCCACTGAGGCATCACAAACGGAACAGGAGGGAAGAGGTGAGTAATGCCTTTTAAGAACCTGTTAACAACAGGGGACTTGAAAAGGGAGGGCTGATCAGGGAGCCTGAGGAAGGCCGAGATAGCACAAAGATAACCCTTGATGGTACCCAGGGCAGAACCCTGTTGGGCCAGAGAGAGAAGGAACAGAAGGACCTCAGAAAGAGGGGCAGAAAGGGGATCCACAGCCTTTGCTGTGCACCATGCCACAAATTTGTTCCACCTGCAGGCGTATACCACCTTAGTGGAGGGACGCCTGGCTGCCAGAATCACATCACAAACTTCGGGAGGCAAGTCGAAAGGAATCAACTGCCGCCGCTCAATCTCCACGCAAGCAGGTGTAGACTGGACAGGTTCGGGTGGAGGACCGTCCCCTGCTGCTGCGACAGAAGATCCTCCCGAAGAGGCAGACGGATCGGGGATCTACGCTCATATTGAGTAGCTCGGGATACCAAACTCTTCGAGCCCAGTCCGGAGCCACAAGAATGACTTGGGCCCGGTCGTGCCGAATCTTCTTCAACACTCTGGGTAGAAGTGGTATAGGCGGAAAGGCGTACAATAGACCGCAACTCCACTCGTGACGAAAAGCGCCGCCGAGCGAGTGCCGCCTTGGAAATTCCAACGCGCAGAACTGATGACATTGCGCGTTCTCTTCGGTGGCGAATAGATCTAACCAAGGCTCTCCCCACTGTAGAAAGAGTCCTTGCGCCACTTCCGAGTGAAGACGCCATTCGTGATCCATCATGCACCTGCGGCTGAGTTCGTCCGCCCTGGCGTTCAGGGAACCTGCCAGGTGTTGAACCACCAGGAACATGCCCTGGTGTTCCAGCCATGTCCAGAGGCGCAGAGCCTCCTGGACAAGGGTCCACGACCCCACCCCGCCTTGTTTGTTGCAGTACCACATGGCAGTGGTGTTGTCTGTGAACACCTGCACTACCTTCCCTTTGACAGAGGGAAGGAATGCCTTGAGTGCAAGTCGGATCGCCCGGAGCTCCAGAATGTTGATATGGAGCCGGGACTCCGCCGGAGACCAGAGGCCTCTGATCTCCGCCTCTCCCATG